>VWZT01010762.1:93975-126232 GCA_013397055.1 Pachycephala philippinensis | reverse complement strand
AAAAAAGAAAAAAAAAATCACTGTTGCTACTTGCTATGATCACAGGTGGCAGAATCACACCCAGAGTTACTCATGAACAGCTCTGTAGCTGACTGCTCAGCTGCCTTCTTCTGGGAGTAGATTTTTTTTAAAAATTCTTTATTTCGCCAGCCTGATGTGAAGAAAAAATACAGTTACCTTACTGTGAGGGAGGATGGGCCTGTTTTCTGTCAATAAAGAACGCTACCAAAGATATTCAGTGTCTGTGTGATACATGCCTTAAACAGAAGATGCCATGTAAAGAAAATTGAGGCTGTCCAATAGTCACAAGTCAGCAACTTGAGAAGTGAGTTTCCTCCTCAGGAGTGTGCATTGTCAGTCAATCCCAGCAGTCAGCAATGTCAGCTAAAGAGTGCTGATCATTATTGCTAGTGAGTATTGTTGCAAACATGAGAAACAAAAGGCCATTTTTGCACTTACTCATTCAGCTAATTCATTTGTATTACACACTTGCATTGAAGGGTGGGAGAGCTTTCCTCAGTTGCCAACCAGGAATTTTTTAAAAGTGTAGTTTTACGTTTACCTGTGTTATAAGTCCTAGCAATATTAGGAGAATAATCCCATGGCTACAGATAAGCCTGAATGTCACTGCTGGCAAGAGCAGGCTGAAAGGCTGTGCACTGTCATTCTGTAACCTGCTAAGAACTGACTGACCTCCTCAAAACCAGAAGAATCGAGTTCACTAAATTTTCTCAGCTGAAAAGAAAACAAATAGGTGATAACATACAATCATAGAATGGCTTGGGTTGGAAAGGACCTTAAAAGTCATTTAGTTGCAATTCCCCTGCCATGGGGACACACATCACTAGACGAGGTTGCTCAAAGCCCCATCCAGCCTGGCCTGGAACACTTCCAGGGATGGGGCATCCCCAGGTTCTCTGGGCAACCTGTTTCAGTGTCTCATCACTTTCACAATAAATAATTTCTTCCTAATATTTGATCTAAACCTACCCTTTTTCAGTTTAAAACCATTCCTCCCTGTCCTATCACTACATGCCCTTGTAAAAATTTTCTCTACATTCTCTTGTAGGCCCCCTTTAGGTACTGAAAGGTGCTATAGCCTCTGAAGTCTTCTCCAGGTTTAATAACCCCAACTCTCTCAGCCTGTCTTCACAGGAGAGGTGCTCCAGCCCTCTGATCATCTTGGTGGCCTCCTCTGAACTTGCTCCAACAAGTCCAAGCCCTTCTTATGTTGGGTACCCAGAGTAGGACACAGTACTCCAGGTGGGGTCTCACAAAAGAGAATAGAGTTGAAAAATCACCTCCTTCATTATAGGCCTCAGCGTAGGCCAGTAGTTTGGCTCCTGCATGTATGGATGGACATAGGCAGGTGTCATCATCTTCCAAAGCTCCCTGTCTTTTTCAACCAGCATCACAAGGTACTGTGGGATTCCTATCTGTTTCCTTTTCCCAAAAACTGTGCTGGGGTCAAATGTACCCCAAAATCCAGCCTTTAGTTTTCTCCAGTTAGCTCACCTCCATGGGTCAGCCTTGACTAAAATGAGCTGAAAGCATGGGAATATCAGTTCTGGACATTGGAAGCATGAGAAGAAAACCACTGAAGGTCCTTCTGGGAAAGCTTTAGAAATTAAAAAGTAAAAAGAAGATTGCTGCCTTGACGATCTCACGCTCACAAGAGAAGGTACAAGAGGAGCATTTGGTGCCAGACTGTGCAGATTTTAGACTGAGAACTCACACAGTGCTGCTATGTTTACACACACTGTAAACCTCCCATGGACTACAGACTGAAGAGCATGTCAGACCTGTGGCTGGACACAGTACGAGAGGATCAGTGGGACTGAGGAAGAGACTAGTATGATTTACCAGTTAACCCTGCTCCATTTGAGACAGCTCAGTACCCGTTATGGTTTTCAACCCTAATGTCCTACAGGAGGTGCTATTTCCTGAGAGAAATTGAAATATGAAGTTTAAAAAATAATTCCCAAGGCCACTTCCTGCAAGTGATTTGTCACATTTCTCGGTAAAATTTCTGTTCTTGTCAGGTTCTTCTTCATGACAGTGCATACAACATTTTTCACTTCCCATTCATGATTACTGAAGGCTCATAGTCACAGTAGCACATCAGTTATTATATTTCACACAAACAAAAAATGTTGGTAAGGGCTTGAAATTTTTATTTAGTCAATCAGGGATTTTTTTTTGAATGAACGACACTCTGTAAAGAACCTAAAGTTGATAAATGATAGTTCATTATGTTTCAAATTATTATCATTCACTTCTGTGTGAATGTTCAAAGTTTTTGCACTGTTCATTTAAAAATGTAGATTATAACCTTGTGGACCATGATGGATTGTATTTTGCAAATATGTATTTACAAAGGTTTTAATTATCGTATGTGGTGCATATATTTGCATGCAATTTGCATAATGTAATTTATCATGCAGGCAATATCTTGGAGAGTCTACTGCGAAGATTCTTGATATGTTTGACATTTTTAAATGTAGTTGCTGCTTCTATGCAGGAAAGGTTTTACCATTCTCAAGGGTGCACAATGCTGCATATCTTGGAAAATCAGCAACCATACCTGTATTCTCTAAGGTGATGGCTGATTTTTCAAAAGGGATACACATGCTTTCACCACAGACTGACAAGTAGATTAAATCCTTGCTCTGCATGTTTGAAATTCATAACACGAGGCATCATGAAAGCACAGTATCTTTTCCAAATGGAAGCATGTGTGTAGAGTATCTAATTTTAAACAAACACACACAAATAGGAAACTTTAGTCTTAGCATTGTGCCTCATCTAAGGTGCTTCTGGGCTCCAATATCACAGAAATATAGAATTACAGAATCAGCTGAATTGGAAGGGACCCACAAAGATCATCGTGTCCAACTCCTGGCCCTGCACAGGACACCCCAAGAGTCACACCGTGTGCCTGAGAGCATTGTCCAAACACTTCTTGAGCTCTGTCAGGCTTGGTGTTGTGACCACTTCCCTGGGGAGCTGTTCCAGTGCCCAACCACCCTCTGGGTAAAGAATCTTTTTCTGATATCCAATCTAAACCTCCCCTGACACAACTTCAGCCACATGCAGCCAAATCCAAGATTTTTAACATCTTATTAATACAGATAAATCTGAAAATAGAGAGGTTTAGCCTTGCATCTCTGTACCAGTTCCTGGGGATTTTTTGTATCCCCTTGCTGCTGCTTTGCTTTGAAGTATGTGCAAGAAGACGCCACCAAAGAATGAATATGGATAGTAAGGATATCGTCGTTCCTGCTATGAAGAGCCCAACTGTAATCCCTTTTCAGGAAAGATAATTAGGAAGAAATATTCCTGCTAAGACTTCCAACCTGTCTGAAAGTTAGAGACTGAGGTCTTTTCTGTGCAGCCATGTAAAAGCATGAAGGGGAATAGAATCCTTCCTACCTCTGCCCTCGTCAACCACAGTCTTGGGGCTGGATCTGAAGGACTGGAAAGAGGGGAAACATATGGAAGGGAAACAGTCTGGAAATACATGGAAAGGTATGTATATATAAATATAGGAAAAAGATGAGGTAAACACACATCCATCCCTCTTTGCTCCGTGCCACTCCAGCAGATCTTGCTGGATGCTTGGATATGAGTTTTTTGCACTTATGAAAAGATTAATTCATAGATGTCTTCCCTAACCACAAGCAGAAAAAATGGAACTGTAGTTCCTTTCTCCCCTCCTTGCTTTGTTTGTTGAGGTCCTGCTGAGGAACAGGAAAATAGAAAAATATCTTTGAATCTCATTTCCATTTCCATTCCCATTTCCATACAAACCGTGCTTTAAAAAATAGCATGAATTGCAGCCTTTAGATTTCTCCATGATGTTCGCTTACTTTCACAGGATAATCCAAAACTTCCCTTTAGGGTTTATATTTTAAGGTGATTCCCTCAAGCTATCCCTTACTGTCACCATCTCATATTACATGAGATAAGAGAAATGCACAACATTTATAGGCCTTTTCTCAATATAAATCAAATTTCAAATATGAAGATCTAAAGAGGACGTCCCACATCTCGCCTTAGCTTGCCATTAGTGGTTTGCATATAAACTATTTTTCATACCTGCACAAGGTTTCTGGAATGCCTTTTCCATACTCATACTTGAAAACTGAACCTTTACACACATATTTGTTTAGGAACTGCTTTTTGCTTTGCTAGCCCTTTAATAAAGCTGTGTCTGCAGAGGAAGTGGCAGCTGTAGGTAAGAGTTATCCATTCCATACCAATGCATACTAACATGGGCTTTGAAAATCATACTGAATAAAATCAAGAACAAAAGATGAAGTATGATTGAACCCATGATAAAATCACAAAACTCATTGAGATATTAATCAAAGTTATCATATATTAGAAGAATATTTCCCTAAACAACTGCTTCTACCAAAACTATTTTAAATTTGTCCTTGTCCGCCATTCTCTTTTTCACTTTCTGTGGATAATTGAACATTCAGATTACTATGAATGTTTATGAATAATATAATTTCCACTCAAATATTTATGAGTCATTCATTTGAAGTAACATATTGATATAGGAAATATCAACTTCATATTATGCAAGTGAGTCTCCTAAGAGCCTAAACTATTCCAGGGAGAGAATCAAGTAATACTTTAAGGCTTTCATAGAATAAACAAAATTGTTAAACTTCAGTAACCTACTAGCACAGCATTGTATTGTGACAGTAAAGAAAAGCTCATGAACTGCTAGGAAACCAAGAAACTGATGAATAATTTGAATAATGAATTCACCTGAAAATTAGCCAATCTTTTAATGAACAATTGCTGAACATTAAACAGGTGTAATAGCTTGGTTTTTTTTATAATCCACTTTGTTCAGACAACTCTGTTACACTTGACCTGAAGCAAATGTCAGAGAACATTTAAAAATATACAAAATATTATTGATTTACCCTTCTGCAATTACTGATGTCTTAAAGTCGTGTCTATTCCTATAGCTATACACTTATGAAATAAGAAATTTAAGCACAGACCTATGCTTGTCTAAACCAAATTTAGTTCAACACCACCCAGCTAACATCTACACCTTAAGAGTTTCTGCTGTAGCAAGCAGAGCTAGAGTAGGTCAGTAGTGGCCTTTTAGGCATTTAGGTCTCCAGTATCCAGTCCATATTAAAACCAAATAGGTCCTGAATAGAACTGAAAATTATCAGATATCGTGTTCACTGAAATGTGCCATCTTGTTTAAATGTACTTCTTTAAAGATTAGATCACGAGTTTATCATTCAGACTGTTCAAGTGTTATTCCTTCCAGGTGTCGTGCTGGCATCACTGAGAAAGTCAGGATGGCAGATACTCACTGGCATAAGGAAAGGTTCACGCAGGCTGCTGCCAGCACGCAGAACAATGTTACACTATTGCATCCCACAGTAACCTGATTTTGTAGCATGTGGGGAAAGGAATAGCCCTAGTGAGATGCATACTTAGATACTGAATTTGCAAGCAGCAATACCTGCCTACCCTCCTGACTATCTAGGAATCAGAAAAAGCAGCTATTGAAGCCTTTTTCCTTTTAAAAAATGATTAATATGCAGACTTATCCAAGTGTAAACATAAGTGAGGCTTTACTAAAAGTGATAGGTTTCATTCTGAATTATGGTAATCAGAAATGTATATTGAAGATTTTATTTTAAAAAAAAGAGATAAAACTCATTGGTTATAAACATTAATAAAAATTGTGAACAGATGGACATTTAGAAAGAATAGAATGATTTGCCAAAATCTTGCTCACACTAGATGTATTCTTATAGGTATTTGAAACATGCTTAAAATTGCAGGAGTAAAATAGCTCCATATAATTTTCATATGGACAAGCCAAACTGAAATTAAGTAAATGTACATTGAGTAAACTACTGACATTTCATTAGACTACCAAAATTCATCAAAGTCACAACTGAGAAGCCCTCCATTCTTCAGAATGTCTAATTTACCAAATCACCAAATTAATGCACAATATAATCAGAATAATTTCAAAATGGATGAAACAAATATTTATCCTCGTTGGTTCTGCACTGGAAATTGAGAAGGCATCTTTTTTCCTTCTAAGTCCCAAGTTATAAATGAATTGGAAGATTTCTTCCAGGCAATATGTATGAATGTCTTTTCTGATACCAGATATTTTCCTGATGGAAATTTGTCTTAATGATCGTCTGTCCCAAAAAAAGATGGAGGCTTTGCTTCTGATGTAGAAGCTATGTTTGTACCCTTTATTTATGCAGTCATGGAATAATTCAAGTTGGAAGAGATCCCTGGAGATCTTATAGCTTAGGAAGATATATGGTCCATGCAATCTCCCTTAAAGTAATTTATCTAATTCCTGTCATTTTCTTGGGATTATTAGAGAAAGTACGCGGCATGTAACTAGGGAGACAACAAATCTGCTGCTATAAATTTTTACACTTTTATTTAGGAAGGCAAAGCTTCTTTTATATTTCATTAATCTATTGACCTCAGAGCAACCGAAGTGTTCCTAGGATCAAATTCTATTAATTAGTGATTATGTTACAACTTACTAATGGAAAACTGAAGCAAGCTTTTTAAAAATAGAACCTGATTTTGTCTGGCTTTTGAACAAAGGCACAACTGTGAAAGGCTAACTTGACTTTCCTCCTACATGGCACAGTGAGACGGAACTCTTTCCTTTTCCTTTCATGAATCTAGCCAGAGAAGAAGAATGTGCATGGACCAACAGAAGATACATACTTGTCAATTGCTCCATGCAGTATTGGGATATGCAAAGAAAATCTGAAAGGCAGTGTGCAGAAACTTGTCTTGAGTAAAAATGCTGTATTTATGGACACGGAAAGGTGGAAGAGTAAAAGCCAAATGGAATCAGCTAAAGCCTGCTGTCAGGATGCTGCATGGGCCAGCTAATCCTTGAGGGCCGGGGAGTCGGGAACCGAGGGAAAACCCCGGGCAGGGCAGGGCAGGGCCTCGCCAGACAGGGCTCAGTCCAGTTGTGCCCAGGCCAGGTGAGCCAGGGACACCCCAGTGCCGTGGCCAGGTTCAGCCAAGGGTTGAGGTTAGTGGGCTGAGTGTCACTAGAAGAGCTGATTGATGCCACAACAGAAGCATCCCTTCTGTTTTCAGCTTTTTGAATGATTTTTAAAATCTCTTAAATAGAGATGGGAAACATTACCTTCTTAATGTTTCTGTCCCACAAATGCAACTGCTCTAGTCATCACAAACATGCAACCTGTGCATGCAGAAGAGAGAATGACCCTTGTGACAACAAACTGGGCATTGCCATTTCCTGAAGGTAAGAAAGAAAAGGAAATTCAAAACCATGGAGAAGGTGGCAAGTCCCCAGTGTTGTTATTTCCTTTTACTCTATGGCTGACTTATATGCAAAAGGTTTAGAATCAATCTCAAAGAAATCAGTCACAGAAATCTACTCTACCTCTGTCAAAAAGCTCTGAAAGCTGGGTTTTAAATCCATGTTTATACATGAAAATCAGAGAACAAACAGTTACTTCTGGGGAAGCATTCAAAATAAAAAATATTTTCTTACATTCATCCATTGAAACACCAATAAAACCTACAGAATTTAAGGTAAGTCACATGCAAGTTAAAAGAAAACAAACAAACAAACAACCAACCAAAAAAAACCCCAAAGAGAACAACAACAACAAGAATAACAAAACCCCAAACAGAAAAATATGTGGGAAAAAAAGGAAAATAGCCTTTTCCATAAAAATACTCTTGTGGGACAAATGTAAGAACAGTAGTCTAAAACTCTGAATACCAGGACTGTTCCTCACAAAAAGGTAGAAGGGATAAAGGATGACAAACTGTTAGAGGTGGAGAGAGCCAGATAAAGAGCTCTAGATTTTCTCTATTCGGTCCTGTGAGCTGTAAGTAAAGGAAGATTGCACAGGTGTACCATCTCAGGAGAAACCTGGGATGTGACTAAAAACCAAACAGGCAGAGTGCTTTCAGCTGCTTCCCACTGTCTTAGAAAGGACAAATGTTTGAGTTTTCCAAGTTCCGTTTAACCTTCTACCGGTGGCCACCTGTGCTTAGTCCTACACTTTCCTCTCTACTCGATTTCTGACGCATTAAAACTCCTTCTTTCCCATCCCAGTGAGAACTAAAGCATGGGGAATTTTAATGTTCCCAGTCAAGAGGAGTGGACACAAAAGACAGTCCTATAGGAGCCTGAGCCTTGAGGGAACAGCAATTCTACACAGAGCAAGTTACTTATCCCTCATGAATAACATAGTTTTGGCCGAGGAAGAACAGAACTATCCCTGGAAGTCTGACCCAGTACAAAAAACGAAATGACTACAACAATGTTATTTATTTCCATCAGCATCAGGTTTAACTGTACTACAAGACACATAAACACCGATAATACATAAATGCATGTCTGTGTTCTGAATAACAATTAAAAAAAAATAAATACATTTGTTTAGCAAAATTAGCAATCGAGCCAGGATTTGTCACGGAGATGCTTGAACTAAAATGTAAGTGGTAGAACACAATAACACTCTTACTGTGAATTCAGTTATGACTTGGAACCTATATTTTTGCATAGAAAATAAAAGGGAAACAGAAACTATATCTTTATGATGGAAGTAAAATATCACTTTCAAAAAAAGATAACATTCTGTCATATTCTAGTCATGTATATATACGTTATATATGTTATATATAATTCTGCCAACCAAGAAAACAGGAAGGTAATAAAAAACTTTTGGGGAAAAAAAAATAGTTACTAGACATTGAAAGTAATATTTAGTAGGTCAGTTTTTACTGCCTTCCCTGGCAGGGAAGTCTCTGCCTTAGGACTCAAAAGTCGTGGACATCAATGAATTCCAGCTTAGGACTATGTTGTCTAATATGCAAAGAAAGCAGAGGAATGACTTTGTTATGTGCCTGTCTAATCAATGTCCAGAAATAGCCAGGATTATTTTTCAGGGCAGGTTTGACAGAGAAGTGTGTGATGGGAATTGGTTTAACAAGACAACCTTTTAAAATGCTATATTCAGGAAATCCTTAGAGAAGCTCATACCAGTATTCATTTGACAGCCTTCTCTGTAAAAAGCATTTTTCTTTTAAAAGAAAATAAAAAAACCCCTCACGAAGCTCAATAGGGACAGATTCAATTTCCTCTTTTTTTTTTTTTTTTTTTTCCCCATGAAATCACACATCTAATTAACCAGGCCTGGAGTTTTTTGTTATATTGAAACAGAAGCTCATTTAAAGCCAATGAGCCCATTCAACAATGGAAATAGATACTGCTGCTCCATTCTCCTCTCTGACACCACCTTTACCACATACCATCTCATCACCATAAACCAGCTAACATTAGCCCACATTGGTCATTAGCTGCTTTGCAAAGAACTTTCCGTTTTCTCATTTGTAAAGAGAAAAACAATACCAAGAAAAATTAGCTCTTTTTACTGCCTCAGAAGAAGAGGTGAGGAAAACTGCCTATCGTACAACAGTAATTTCTTCCATGTCCCAACTAAAGCACAGTACCCAAAACCAAGACACTTCATCCTCAGAAGTGTTGCAGTGTTGAAGCATTTATTGTTGACTGTTCCCATTTTCTTCAAGTAGGTTGTCCCCATGATTTTTACATTACCAATAAACCAAATAACTGATGATCACAGGCTATAAAATCGTAAGATGTGTAAAAATTAAGACATATTATGATACACAGTACTCTGAGAGGCTTTTTAGAGCCTTCATCGCTTACGTATTTCATTCATTGAAGCTTTCTTTGAAGTTGTAAGAGTTACACAATTGCTTTATATTAAATGAAGATTCTTGTGTTAATGCATGCCTTCAGTAACTAAAATTGAATAGTAATACAAAAGAATTAAAAATTTTTAAAAAAAAGGTCTGCTCTTTTCCACCTCTCCAAGGACAGAGAAGCATATTTAGTAAGCTAAGTTCACACATAACACTAGGGCTAGGAGAAACCACAGTGTTTCATTCCACAGTTTGTTCAAGTTAATTTCCCACAAAAATCCATTCACAAATATTGGAAAATATTCACGCAAGAAATACCTGCTGCACAGTACTGCACTGGCAGTATCAAGTCATTCAAAATCCATCTGAACTTTGCATCTTAATAGTAAAAAGCTCCTTGAGTTCTTAGACTGGTCCCACAGACTCATAACAGTTTTGTAGCCCAGAAAGACAGGACACCAGCTACTCCTTAGTGCGATACTAAATCCCTAATAATTCAACATTTTAATGTCTACTCCTTTGGGGAATGCATCTGAAACAGCCACTGCTATCCTGGCATTGCGGAAAGGAAACAGCTTCCAACATCCCGAGAATGTCTGGGATAGAGTTAAAAAAGAGTAGAGTAAAATTATTTCTTTTCCCAAGCTGAAAAGAAAACAAAGGGTTTATTTTCTCTTGATTCAAAAAGTCTTTGGGACCAAGATGGCATCTGAGATCTGATATCTAAAATAAGACGTTAGAAAAAAAAAAGGAGATGGAAATATTATTAGTGATTGGATTTACGCTTCAGACTACTGGGACTTGCTTACTGCTGCATGATGGAAAGTTTATGCTGAAAATTTGCTTCTAGTTTCAGGAAGCTACACTTCACATCTACATAGAAATACACCCAGAATTCTTTTCATCCCCGCCCTTTTACATGTACTTGCCAGAATTTTATACATATAACAATCTTCTTCAGTATGTTTTTAGACTAATTTCCTTACATGCAAAACATAAATTTGAGTCTTTCTGCCGTCTGTTTACATCCTTGGCAGTATTTGCTCTTTGTTCATTTCTACATTTGACTTCTTTCTATCAGCAGCTATATTTGCAATGTCCTTCAACACTTTTTTGATGTCTGTGTGCCTCATCTTCATTTGACTTAAGAAAGATTTAAGCAGCAGCTAGTTTAGTCATTTTAAACACATTATTTCCCATCTTTATTCATGAGTTTACTTCCTTCCTGCTATTTATTTTTTCTCATTGTAATTGTAAAAGCCTCTCTGATTTCTCTTAAGAAACCAGATACATCCAATTATATATGTTGTAATTTCTTTTCTTCACACATTGTTCTTGTTTGGCTTACTGTTATATCCTTCCACTTGGCAGAAAACAGGAATGCTCAAATAGCCAGGCTGAAAAAATCATATTCTTCTTTATGCACAGCACCTTATTGATATGCATTGCTTATATAAATTTTGAAGAAGTTGTTCCTGTAATTTATACTGCAAGTTCCTAGAAGAAAAAGAAAAAAAGACCTGTCTTTGGAATTTCAGTATATAATTTGAAACAATGCAAATCAGAAGCAGTGCTTCTAATACATATCTGATTTAATCTTCAGGCATATGTATATTAGTTACTAATTAAGGGGATCAGAATCCTGAGCATACAACAGTTGTAGAAGCATTGCTTGCTTTCAGTAAGCAATTTTGTAAATCCATTTTAGCCTTTAGAGAACCTAACAATTTTCGTATTGCTATTTCTCTATATGGGTATATATGTGTTTGAATACATATTCCTATGCACCTGTATTCAATGAAAAACATCAAAAACTGGTTACCTATTTACTGTAGTAATTTCTTTCCTTGAAGACCCTATGTTCCCCAGCTACACAGAGATCTCACTGCTCAGCTCAGCTCTATTCCTTTTAGCTTTCCCAGTACCTGTCTCGGACTTGGCAGGAAAAGTCACCACGTCTCAAGGAGTGCCAGCACACATGCTGCCATGCCTCTCCTGCGTTCAAATGGATTTGCTCTCATACGGGAAAGAGGAACTACAGGACATTATTTCTGGCAGTGCATCTCCAACACACAACACGCCACAGCCAAAGCTGCAGACTTTAACCCAACTCAGTTCCCATCTCTGTCAACCCAAAATACGCGTTAAACTCTCACCATGAATGCAGAAAGGTCTGGGTTCATAGGGGAATGGGTAGGGGAAGATGAAAAAGATCTGAACTTTTGTATCTTAGAACTTTGGCATACCTGGTTGAAGAGGTATTGCACATGGGACCTGGGAGATCACTACCTTAAATGCCTGGGGTTTGTGAATCCAGGTCTTCACTAGTGTTAATGGCATCAAAAAATGATTTTGAATATTTCCGCTTCAGAACTTTGATCACAGAGATGAAAAGAACCCATTAGGATAGTGCTGTGCTCAGGAGGAAGCCCAGACCCTCTCACTCACAATGCATCTCTCTTTCCTGAGAGAGACAGAAAGCAAGGTGTGGGGTTTTGTGGGGTTATCGGCTGCTTGGCCTTTTTACAGCACTTAGGCAGTGCAACTCAGAGATTAGGAGAAATTGAGAGCAGGTCAGAAGGTAGCAAAGGGAGACAATCTTGGGCAAAGTGATTACCCAGATAAAGCCCGTTCTCATTTACCTTATCTTTAGCTAAGAGTTTCTGCATGCCTGGCTGTGGACAACATGGTCCCTTTATGAATGACAACAAATCCGGAGTACATCTGGCTGCTCTGGCTTCTGTTGTGGGGCTGGCAAGGTGTGTCAGACCAAGTAAGCAGCAGCCACAAGTGATAGCAACCAAAATGTTATCACGGCACTAAGCACAGGGCACTGGTTACATTGGCCTCCTATGACTGACCACTCCTATGACCACTGGCATCTCCAGTTCTGTGGGGTTGGCTGCCAGGCAGATGTGTGTGTAGCAGGAGGCTAAATCAGTGGAACTCCCATATATTATAGGCCTAATCTACAGTGTCTTGTCAGTGTGTCTTTTGGAACATGTGCTAGTTATCTGATACGGCTTTTGTCTGGGTTATTCCTACGTGCATGGTTCCAAGGCTTGCCTGTGGCAAACCAAGTCCTGCTGCTTTCCAAATTTGCACTTGTTCCCAAGGTCTGGGTAGGTAACCTTGAACATGCTTGTATGGGCTTCGTAATGGGACAGAATCTTTGGGCCAGTTTGTAAGGGCAGAATATAAGGGGCACTCCAAACAACTGAATCAGAAACAAAAATACATAGTGGAAAGTTCAGCACAATTGAGACCTTATAATGGGAAGCTAAAGTAGAAGATTTCAATTGGAAACAAAAATTAAAACTATTCAATTAAAATCGATGGGAACAAACATTTTGGCCCGAACTCAATTTAAAACGTGCTGCAGCCAGCATGAGAGGCAGAGGCTGTATGTCATGGAAGAGACCAGAAAGGGTAATGCAGGACACCAGCTGTCCTTAATGGTATGTGTACACAGGCCATAGATCCTGTTCATTTACAGACCTCTAAGCCAGAAACAGAAACTCAACCATTTAGTTAACAAGTGATGAGAGATATTAGAAATGGCCTCTCAATACGTACCACTAACATTGAAAGAAAATCTGCATTATTGTTTGTGTTTAGTTCTAAGAGAACTAAACAGATTGAAAAAAAGTTCCATGAAGTGATGCATTAATCTTTCACTTAGATGTACATCTGCTTTTCTTTTACAAATCTCCCCAGATAAGAGGAATTCAAGGCAAGCCACTTTAAATGCACTGTACAGGAGGTAGTAATTTCACAGGCTTCCTTTGGCTTAAAATATATTCCTGAGAATTTTCACTAAGTGTTACATATTTCTTGAAGGAGCTGAATCTATTGAAATGCACAGAGATGATGTTCTGACTTTTGAGAGTACAGCAACAGAACCTCACAAAAGACTAAAAAGTGCATTTGACAGGACTATGAAATAGGACCCAAATTATACAACAAATGTAAAGCTTCAGGCTCCAGAAATGTTTGAAAGAAGGCCTAAAGAAGGCAGTCAATTCCTAGCTATTCTAGACTTCAAAGATTAAAAGACAAATGAGTGTGCAAAGTGGGAGGGATGGTAAAATCTGCGGGAAAATTCATGCCAAGCTTGACAGTCTTTATTAGTAGCTGTCAAGCACTTAGAAAGAAGAGTGCACAATGGTATTCAAGCTTGGACAGAGACTTTCAAAGCTTACAGGGTTAATATAGCTCCTATTCTTAAGTATTTTGATAACAGTACAGAGACCTAGGCATTTTCAAGTGCTTTGGAAAATTGATGAAGGATAGGATGCTTACAGAATAGGCTGAATACAGAGCACTTATGAAATCAGAATGTCCCTATGCTTTAGCAGAGGAAGAGGGTAGGTGAAAGAAGTTTTACATATTCACTTACAGAAAGTTGGCAAGAGCAAGACATAATCACATAACATTTGTGCTCACAGCAAAGGTGTCACTGGTTAAATATAACTGGTTATATATAAGTAAGATGGGGTTTTACCAATTGCAATTATACTATTTGAAAATACAGCATGAACCTGGAAACATACTGATAGAGACAAGATGAATTCTCAAAAATAAAGGTGTATTATTGCACATGGGAACCGTAACAAAATAATCTGTCTCAGAAACTATATTGTTGGACTATTATTTCTGTTACTATAAGGCTACATGGAGAAATTTGTTCCAATTTTTTCATGGAAAGAATCAAATCTGCATTTGCCAGATATGTCCTAGAAATTTTTAGACCTTATCCTAGTGTACCACCTGATAAGCAGAACTGGATTACGGATTTCAACACGTAACCTGCCAAGTTCCAGACATCCTTAACTGAATGGGCTGATGAAAAATGTCGTTAAAACAGATAAAAGATTATTCACAAGCAAGTCTATAAGAGATGTATTCTTACTTCTGATGATGTGTGAGCACCATCTCTAGAATGGTCTACCAATAGCTGAAATTTAGTTTAACTCAAAAATCAAGATCAGACCTCCTCAACTAGGAGGAAAATCAAAGAAAAAACTGTTTCTGAATATAAAATGATACAATAATAATATGACAGGAGTTCTAGAATGCTAAAGTTTTGGAAGCCTGGAGGTACAGACTGTATGTATAATGGCATTTAGTGGATGCAAGGGGACAGCGACTTGTGAAACTGTGCTTTGTTCACCTTATACAAACTTGGGGACATATTTTATGGGAAGCTTGAAGCCATTAGAATGTTTTTCTGATTAAAAAAAAGCATCAGGCAAAGCATTGCCAGCTGGGCAAGGGAGGTGATTGTCCCACTCTACTCTGCATTTGTGTGGCCTCACCTTGAGTGCTGGGGGCATTTTAGCACCACAATATAAGAAAGACATAGAGTTATTAAAGAGTGTCCAAAGGAGGACCACAAGGATGGTGAAGGGTTTGGAGGCGAAGCTGTATGAGAAGTGGCTGAGGTCAGTTGGTCTGTTCAGCNGAGTCCAAGAAGTGTTTGGACAACACTCTCAGGTACATGGTATGACTCTTGGGGATGGTGCTGTGCAGGGCCAGGAGTCAGATGCGATGAGCCTTGTGGGTCCCTTCCAACTCAGCGTATTCTGTGACAATGTATCAGTGATGGGGGAGGAGAGAAGAGGAGAAACTCCTCTTCCCTGAAAGCAGAATTGTACAAAGAGCCAGAAGACTGCAGAATGGTGGAAAATGGGTCAAATTCTGAAGTACTCGTAGAAGACCAATGAGAATACGTAGAGCACTACTAAAATGGTTTAATGGGGTTTTTTATGACCCCTGTAAAAGAATATTTAGGGTCAGATCAACTTCTGTTCCCAAAAGAAAAGGAAAACCAAGGAATTTATGTACTGGCCCTCTAAGAGTAAAATAACAAAGAACAAAGTGTATGGCCTAAGACCATTAAACTGAAACCAAGAGTTCTGAGCAGAAAGCATGCTGGTGTCAGAAAAGAACAAATCTGGATCCCCCTCTTTTTATATTGTGAAATTTCATAGGAAAGAGTAGCTCTGATAGAGAAGAGGTGCAAAGACAAGTTTCATCAATTATCTTCTGGTTTTTAGTAGCCAACTGCCAGTTGAGCCTGATTTCTTCCCCAGTCCAGCACAAAGAGAAAGTGTAAACACTCCCATTCTTTTGGAGGAAGCAGATGTGCTGTGTTAAGGCAACAATGAAAATGGGAGGGATGGTTTAAGAACCTGTTTCTGCTGCTTCCCAGTGATGTCTCTGCTTGCCTGCTAAGTAATGTACTTATCTAATGTGGCACATTATTAATATGGCACATCCAAACACCAGCAGGGAAGAGGCTTGCCAGCATGGGCTGAATATGCAATATAAGCATATAATTTTGCATACAGCTATAGCTGCAGAGACACTTGGACCTTGGTTGCAAGTAGATGCCTTATCCCCAGCAGGTAAAACAATTGCCACCACATCAGCAATCTCTCCAGCACCCACGTACAACAGAGCTGCATTAGCTACATTGACCAAGCTTTGTGAATGTGATGTAATCGACAGGGATCAGGCAGCTCTGGAAATGTGAATCCAGTTGGATTCAAACAACTCTGAAATAATTACACAGTCAGTTCTCATTCAAAAATACTGGGAGATGAAAAATTCCCATGATCTGTGCAACCATTTTAACTTTGTATCCAACATGTAAGCTGATTTCTCACCTTGCTGAGACTAGAGTCAATGAGAAGCAGCTGAAACTAACAGAGTTATAGTACCAGGTAGTAGAATGGGGTGCATCAGGACTTATATCTACGTACAAAATTGGATTTGTTTTAACTTTAGAGTTCCAAAAGCTTCTTGACATGAAGGTGAAACAATACACCAGGATGGTATTAGCTCCTAGCATACAGCTGCACTCAGCATTAACCTGCTGTCTATTCTGTCTCTGCAGAGGACAACCCAGAGCCAAGGGGCAGCATAATGCAGGAAATTGGTATTCGAAGACACTAAAGAGACACAGGGCTGGATTACAATGGCTACTGATAGTCTGCTCCTTGGGCCTGATCAAGCATTCAAAACTCCTTTCTTTCCCATATGCATGCAATTTTCTTTGTGGAGGATATATGCTTAGGTTACCTAGGGGATACGGTGCTGACACAAATATGTGTAGAAGAGGAGATATACGATGATATTATCTTGAGAAAATGTCTATCCCCATCCTGAAGAGCTACATCAGTTCTTGAAGTAAGAAAGAATAAAACCAGCAAGAAGTCTGAATTTAGAAGAATGTGTTGTCTTAAAAAGCCAAGAGAATAATCCAGGTCAGTGTTACTTGTAGCATCATGAAAAATAGCAACCAGACACACAAAAAGGAAAAGAAGGGAATAAAGGTTTATTGGGCAGTGTCAGGATGATTAAATGTCAAAAAACCACCCAGTCTTCATAAAAGATCAGTGATAAAAATACCATCCCATAAAGGTTGAAAATAGCAGAATAACCTTACAGGAATAAGTGTCCCACTTTCCTGAATGTGACCTGTAGGATGAATTACTAAAATCTTAGCATAGGTAACTGAAGATAAGAAAGACAGCATGTAGCTATAAGTGGGTATGTACTTGACTAACAACCTTAAAATACATGACTGAGGAAACTCACAGAATAAGCCATAATCCATTTAAAAATCTTTAGATGTGAAAGGACAGCAGTAACAGGTGGAATATCCATAAAGTGATGCTATATTTAAAGACAGATGACATATACAGCAAATTAAGAGAAAGTAATTCTCTTCCGGCATTTTTGTTCCCTCATGAAATAAAATTTAAAGACAGTTTGTGACACTTAAAGACATCCAGTGAAGGTTGTAACAGCATACAAAAGGAAGCAAGCTAAAAAAAAGAAAGACAAGTGAGGTAGTGGATCAAAACCAAAAACTTCATTTCATGAATTTATCATTTGAGCCATGCCATAGCTGTACTTCCAGGTCTTTCAGAGGTGTGCATTTTTCTTCTAATCATAGGTTTTTATATTCCTTTAGAGTGAGCCAACCTAATCATTTCCATTCTCTCTTTCAGCTGGATCTTTCAAAGCTTATTGGTACATGAAAGAGCCTGCCTAATTTACTTCTGCTGCTTTTCAGGGGACAGTTCTAAATTCACTGTCTCAGAGGTGTCTATGGTCCTATCAGAAAACCAAAATTTTTTCCTGGAGGCTGTCAGCAGCTTGAAAAGACTAACCAAACTACTAATTATTGTGTTAAGGAAGCAAAGCCTTGTGCTTTTAATCTGAAGGAGAATACAGTTTATAAAGACTAAATCTGGAATTAAGGAATTTTAACCTTGGCTTATTTATATTTTCTCAGCAGGAATTCTAGGGACAGGAAGATAAAACACACCCTCTGAGAAGAGAAAAAATTGCAGTGTGTAAGGATCTACTGTGCCCTGCCCAGACCTGGGAAGCATTACATTAGGTTATAAGGTACTGCATCTAGTCACTGAAATATGAAATCAAACAGAAAGCATGCTTGAGATGAAGAGATTCCTGAAAGAAACATTAAAACAGTCTGGAGTAAGTACAGAATGTGTGCATGGTACCAGTTACATATGTTTTGTGAAATGAATTTAAAACACATAGATCACCCACACAAGTTTATCCAAGATGCTGGGGCACCATATGATTATTCATTTACTCATCTTTAAACTAACTTCCCAGAAAGCAAAAGTGTGAGGTCTTCCTAGAGACAGCTGTAGTGTTCCTTCTATCCCCTTCCTTCATTTATTCCCGGATACAATCTCACACTGAACCCTCTTCTGAAAAGCTGTAGTAATCACTTTGCTGAATGGTGCAGGGAATCACGATGAGTTTCAAGACTGCACTAATTTACTGTCAAGGATAAAGCTCTGTCTGGCACATCAAGGACCAAGCAGAAAATAGCTGATATACATGGCAGTTCACTAAAATCTCTGTTAGTTGTATGGAAAAAATAAAACCAAACTTTTGAAGGATGCTAGCAGCAGAGTTTGAGGGTACCATTATACAGTACTTCCTTGGATTAAAGTCTACCAAAATAATGTAAATATTATAATCTGGGTATCAAAGCCCTACTGAAGGAAAAGGAACTTTCCAGAATCTGTATTCATATGTTCGATTGCAAATATAGCAAAATAAGTGCTCTTTTCTGACATGTTCATATTATAAGCAGATTTGCAGAAACATGCAAATAATTCATCAGTTAAACTTAATAACCACTTCCAACTTGAGAACGACGAAAATGTGTAGCAGTTATTTAAACTGAACTACTTTACCAGCCACTACTCAAGAATCAATTGCAAATGTATCTTTGAACTGCTTCAGTAGAAAAAGAAAACCTCTCTGTATCTGAGATGGTAACATGGCACAGCTGAGANAAAAAAAAAAAGAGAGAAAATATATGCAGGTCTAAGGTGATGAAGGCCAGTCAGCTACTTGGAGCACAACTACACAAGGCCTGTTTCTCATATATGTAAGTTTTTAAGGTGAATATGAGGTTCATATCAAGCCAAGGTAAGGATTTTTAACTGGTGCTGATGTGTTGAGACAGTCAAGCGTCATTGAGATTTTTCAGCTATTGCCATTTTGTAAAAACAGAGTTTCGCAAACAAAATAATCACAAAGACCACCTAAAGAAAAAATTTCCTGGATCTTTCCTTTAAAAAAACAGTGGTGTTAACTGACTCACAGTGTCATTTTTAACCACGAGGAATCTTGCTTTGCAACCCTGTATGTCACAGAGATTAGTAGAAGAGAACTGGTAGACCCAAGGTTACCAAATATGATTAGACTAGTAACACGTGAAGAGGAAATCATGCATAGAGAGAGTTGCTGGAGGAAAAGCCTCACATGTATTTTAAGATTAGTAATGTTATTTCTGTTTTAATATTATAAAACTATGGGACACCCACAGCTTAACACAATGAAAGCTTGCCATCCGAATCCATCATAACAAACGCATGATGTGACAGAATTAGAGAAATTGTGACATTACTGTTATTTTTAATGCTGCATAGCTGAACCTGATAGCATCATCAAGAAGCAAAGGAGAGGGCCATACCAAAACATAGTGTTCTTGGCAAGCTGCAAAATAGAACAGGGATCTCAGAACCTGAGACTCATCCAACCTATTTCAAGTACATGAAACACAAAGGACACAAATAAACAATAGTAATAGTGGATTATAAAAATAATGGTCTATAGACATATCAAAAAGATACGACCTGTGAACAGTGGAAAACAAGTAATTTAAGTAATTTTCCATCACACTAAGTATTAAGGGAAAAAAGAATCCAAAGAAAAACAATATTGCCCTTTCCAGACCATAAAAATGTATTTTCAATTTACAGAAAAAAAAGCAAACATCCTTTTTACTTTGATGCTTTTCTTTTTTTTGTCTTTGATGGTCATTTCTATAAGGGTTTATGTAAAAAAGTCTTCCCTGTTCAGCATGCTTGCCTGGGGATTTCATGCACTGTGGTGTATGCATAGATATGCAGTAGCCACTATGTATGAAGATAGCTAATGAGTGGAACATTACATAGAAACATTTATAAAAGTATTTACTGAATTTATCAAGCTGAAATCGCAGCAAAGTTCCTGTGGTTACACAATTCAAATGGCTTCCTGGCTGCACCTCCCAAAAATTCAACAGATCACAAATGTATTAGTATTGGGAACCACACTTTACTTAACCCTTTGCTTTTTATTCAGACTCTCATTTCTGACACTTCTCTCCTAAAGACCAAGTTCATTTTCTCTCTGGGTCACTAGTAATCTCCCCAGTCATCCAGGTCTCATTTTGAGATGGCTTAAATAAAATATATGGCAAAATGTGCAGATAATAAAATGGATAAAAATGAGTAAATAAACCAAATACGAGAGACTAGGCTTAACACAAGAAAACCCTACTGAATTCATCACCACTGAAGAATACAGATTGTTTGAATTATCTCAAACTTTTGAAACCCACTGGTAAAGCTTCCAATGAACATTTTTGCCTAGCTGGCACATCCCAAACGTTTACTAAAACTTGGGCTGATGTTGCTGTTTATTACTAAAATTGCCTTTGACTTCCTAGGGTAAGATTTTGTTTACAGTAATTTGTAGCGTGGAAAAATACCTGTCTCTTTGCCTACTGTCTGCCTCAGGCTCTCTCTTTTTTATTGATATATTTTTAAAATATCCAGAACAATTCTGTAATTTCTACTATCATAACTACAGCAAAAGATTGTTTTGCCTTTGTAAAAATTCTCTTGTGACCTTCTTTTGAAAAGTTCTTGCAAATTCCATCTTGAAATTTGTGAGAGCATACAGAATTTTTATTAGACTGTCTTTTGAAAATATACATTTAGTCAATGCTCATCCATCTTTTAAGTGTTCAGGGCCCAGGGAAGGGCTCTTGCCCAACCTCCTGCTCAAAAGGGGATCAGCTCTGAGGTCAGACCAGGCTGAGCTCCATGGTAAAAAGTGCTGAAATCAGGGTCAGGGCAAGATCAAACAGGAGACTCCTGTGGCAGCTCGAAAATCCCTTTGGTCCCAACAGTTACCTCCAAAAGTGCCACCCACTATCATTTACCTAGATGGTATTGCTACTTCTAGAGATTGCTGGTAGAGATTCCGAAGACCTACACTTCCTTTTCCCAGGAAAATAATTACTACCAGAACAGCAAAATCAAGGCATCCAAAGACAGAATGGTGACTTTTCCAATGGTTAGGCACAGGCAACAATATTCATTTTTCAGTTGTGTCTAAACCTTAAAACTATGTCATTCTCCCCTCTCAGATCTCAGATTTTTTAGGCTACCAAAAACATGAGAGAATCCTCAAGCACCTAGGTAATGCCATAGCAAGCCTCTCTCAATGATTTTTGAGTGGTCTTGAGAACCCAGAGAGGTTCCAGTAGGCTGGAAGCTGGTGAATGTCCCAGTTTTCAAGAAGGGCAAGAAGGAGGACCTCAGAAACCACAGGCCTATCAGTCTCACATCAGTGACTGTTAAAAGCACGGAAAGGATTATTGTGGGAAGTACTGAAAAACACCTGGAGGACAACACAGTTCCCAAGACCACTCAAAAATCACTGAGAGAGGCTTGCTATGGCATTACCTAGGTGCTTGAGGATTCTGTGATGAATCTTATCAGGCCCCACAACTTTGTAGGGATCCAGCTGGAGCAGCAGATCCCAAACAAATTCATGGTCAATTAGGAGCTGATAATTCTTGCAGTCATGGTCCTCCAGCTTGGTCCTTCTTGTCCTCTTGCCCTCTGATTTGTTTACTATATGTGTGATATTTCAGTATTCCCTGAGGCACAGTTATTCCAAGCAGCAGTTGCCTTCTGACACAGCCTTGCCTGTACCCAGAGGAGGTCTGCAGCATGTGCTGAATAAAGCAGCATCTTATGAAGAAGGAACCTTGCAGTTAATTAATTAAGGAGTGCTTCACTGCCTTCTTAAATGCCAAGTGATTTATTCATAACTTTAGGAATAAAGTCAAGAAGTAGTTGTCTCTGCGTGTGTATGCATGTGCACACCACAAATGTCCTCCTCCTCCAACTATTTCCTCTCATTTTAAGAACATATTTTCTCAGCAACCTCTTGCAACAGAATATAAAAGCTTTATGTTATCTCCTCTCATGAAATGATACCAGGCAAGAAATAAATTAAGGATCTGAACACCGGGTTGATGATACATGCACCTTTCTTTTGCTACAGAGTTATGTTCTGGATCCTTTTCATGCTGTCATTTTTACACCAATAAGTGAGGGTCCTCATAACAAGAAATTAGGCCAAGTATATGCAGGCCAGCATAAATAAGTATACAACACTGAATATGTAGATTTTGTCCCATATTTCATGGGGAATGCATTTGATCTGTATACACAATAATTTTGTGAAAAAGATGAGTTTGGCAGTTCAGGAAATTAAAATGGAAAGCCCATGTACAATTAAAATGTCTGTCAGGATAGAATGATGATGATATCTGTTCTTTTCTCAAGTTTTTGCATGAATGAAATGCCTCCTGAAGTGCCAACAGGTACTGATATGTTTGGGGAAAGGTGTAGGGGGTAGCCAATCCCTACCCTTGACAGATAGCATCTGCCCACTGGCCAGCAAGTGGTCTTGGGTTTGGCTTCATTTTATTTTGGTATTTATTGGGCAGACAGATTTCTCTATTCTAGAATGACTGACCAAGTATTCTTACATGCAAGTGCATTAATTTAGTCTTGTGTAACATGTTGTCATGTATTGCCTCATAAGGGTTCTTTCCAGCCTTGAATACACAGCCTGCCTACCGGTCCCTGCAGGAAGACAGGTCCTACCTAAACACAGGTTCTCTTAGTGCCCTCTTCGGTGTTTCATCTCACTGAAGCGCATTTTTTAAGTCTTTGCCAGTACGTGAGATACTTCCAAAGCTTTCAACACTACAGTGTGGAAGAAAAGTTCGGTGCTGACTGCCACAGATGACAAGAAACAATAAGCTTGAAAGATATAAGCGAAATGAAATGGGAAAACAGCGCTGTACAAAACCAAAATGCAGGTCTTAAGCTCAGGAGATTTAGTTTCGCGTTCTGAGCTAGACATCAAAATTCTCAAGGAAGCTTTTTTTTCCCCTGAAAATCTACCCAGTTTAGGAAAATGTTGGTTCTTATTATCCATGCGAGAAATACATTATAAAGAAAGTACTGCTTAGGGTAGAGCAATTACTAAAGGAATTGCGTTGGGTTTTGTTTTATTCTTTTGCCTTCCTTTTCATTGTTGAAATTTGAGTATCATTTAAAAAAATAAGCAAATGGTTTATTCAAAGTGCAGTAAGGGGGAAAAAAGGAAACACTATTTCAATCCTTTATGTAGCTTACAGGGGTTTTTTAATCACCTCAGAGTTGGCAATGCAATTGGGGCCTATCTCATTCAGATCAAATCTGACTACTGCAGATGCTAATGAACAGATTCTTTTTTTTTACTAGGATTCACCTATTGGAATAGACCATGAGATTAAGAAGTTTGCTTTCAGATTTTCCTCCACAGCATCTGCAGATATCCTACCCCTATTTTCTGCTGCTTTTTTTGTTCTTAATGAGCAATTTTTTTCCTATGAATGAGTAAAATATTTGCTTTAGTAAATGACTGCAAAATTGATACCATGCCTAGGCTGATAAATTTGTATGATAATTTGTAAAACTCATACCAAATAATTAATAATTAGCAATGTCCAGAAAAAATATTCTGTTTCTTGTATTGACTGCTACACGCTGTTTGCATGACATTGTTGCTATGTACTTCCACCTCCTCAGCACAATTTTAAAGCTGCTGGGCTTGACTCAGTAATATTGGGAAAAGAATATCAAATTCCACAGCTGCTTTCCTTAATAGAGGGATATTTAGGGAAGGGATCTAACAGGAAATTACAGCTGATAAATACACACCTTGGACTTGATTATGGTTATGATAAAGAAACAGATTCTCAGGTGAGATGTGTGAGTGAAATCACTAAAACCCAGAGAATTTATTACTTTTTTTTCCTGTTTGTTTTCAGTCAAAAAAAATCCAAGCACTTTCTGCAAGTTAAATGGTAACTATGTCAGTTTCCAGACGTGATGTTCAGCTTCAGAACTTTTTTCCTAAGCAAAAATATTGACACTATCCAACAGTACATTCCATACCTAACACTGACAATATTCATATATTTGTTATATATGTTTAGGACTTGAAGTGGATAAAAGCCAGGGAATGCTTATGTTCCACTCAGAGTTTAAGTTTTTTTTTTCCTTCACACTGACCTTCTCTTTTTCATATGTTAATGACCACAAACCCACTCCTACTAACAAGAGTAACAATATCTGGTAATTTGAATAGCCTATTTTCTAGCAAATAGGGTTCATCTTGTATTTACCATTCAGTCTACAGGGATGGCTTTTCAAAAAAACACATAGAAAGTAAAGAGAAATTAAACAATTTCTTCAAGTAAAATCAGCAGGAGTCAAGGAGCTAATACCTTGGGCACAGCTTTAAAAATGTTGGGATGAGCATCAATTGACTGGGCAGCACTGGTATCTGGCAAAGGATCTGGATTTCAAGGTTATTTATATAGTATGAGTTCTTACAACACTAAATTAGAATGGGCAAAATTAAAGTTAACCCAGTGCAATAGCCATCCTACAAAATTAGTTCTTGGGATGACTCCCAGTATATGAACTCTTTTGTCTATGAACTGCCCTTGCCACTCAGCAATCAAATGACTGAATCATGTAACACTGTTATAGTCTCTGTAGTTGTCTTTGTGAGCCAGAATCAATTTATCAAATGGGATAAATGTACAGAATTGTCTAGCAGATGAGAATGATTTCTGGGTACAGAGAAATTTATTTCTGGCTATTTTTTTTCTTTATCTGGGAAAAGAATAAACTAAAGTCCCAGGAACACTTACAGAGTGATTTCCAGGGAGGACTTAGCCTTGAGATTCACTCTTACATGAAAAACTGGGGATCACTTCTTTTTGTGTGAGAGAGAGAAGCCTGAATCATCTGATTCTGCTTGAATTTGGATATGTTGAACACTGATACAGTCCTACAGTTGTAGGGAGACGGCTCCTCCCTTGGAATACTCTCACTGTATATGCCGGCAAACACTATAATGCACAAGGAATAAACAATGGTGAACAATAATGACACTCTAGAGCACATACAAAATACACCTTACACAAGGTTTGAAAATGCCATATACAAAAAATAAATAATTCTTCTGAGTAAAGTCCTGAGAACTATTATATAATTCTCAATTATATAATAGAGCATAATTATGTCCAACCTACCTGCAGCACAAAGAACATCATCTATTAGCTGTTTTAAAACATTCATCATAGAAATGATAGAATTTATTAAATATTTGACTTAAATAGCCACTTTCTAGACAACTCTCGTTGAGAGAAAATTAGATATCTCTTTTGGACAGATGTTCTTACCTACTTTATACAAGTCACGATTTTTTTAAAATTGATTAGCAATAACCTGCAGTAGAGGAAATCTTAACTGGACAGCTGCATCTAATCAGGAGCAAACGTTAAAGAGGATGAAGATGTTGGATCAGATTCAAAATTCACATGACTTTTTTTATTCACTTGAGAGAGGTTTGGATCAGCCTGAGAAGCAACCTAGAACTAACGAATAGAAAGTTATATTCAGACTACATAGCCACTGGTAATGTGCATGGAATGAAGTAAAAGAAAACAAAACCAAGGGAAGTTGTAAATTAGTATAAAAATATCATAATCTACCCAAAACTGTAGCTAAAAAATAGATGCATTTATATCACGTTTCGTCTTTTAACAACTACTGAATGCAAAAATAGAAGCTGAATACCAAAACCAAAAAGAGACCTGCTGAATGATGGTGTGCCACAGCTGCAACTGGAATCCCACCCTACATCAATAAATTTAAGAGTTAGAAAAAATTAGAATATGTGTATATTTCTAAGGAGTACAGTTGCAGAATCTTCTCCAAGTACAGTTTTTTATTATTACAGGAAATTTTAAACACATTTCAAATTATGAGTATTAAAACATCTTTGAATTTAATTTGAGCCTGAATACTTGTTACTCCTGGTATTGGTCTAATCCCACAAATAACCTCCACAAAGACAGATTTTATGGCCCTTCAGAGACTCGCTGATTTCAGTGGTTTCTCTGTGACCTATTCAATAGATCACTATTACATTACAAGTTCAGGTCTGTGCTCAGCAGAATATTTAAGAGCACACTTAAATCCATACTTGCTCATCAGAGCACTCAAATATAGGCATGTACTCAGACCCCTCCAGAATCAATATGACTTAAATATTTTACTGACTATGAGTAGATATTTCAACTGGGACACTGCTGGGTATGCCAGCACATATACATCTCATTTCTCTAGCAAGGAATATGGAATATTTATTGTGACTCGCACTACTATTAAATTGCTGGATGTGGTTAAAAAATTGGCAAATTGCATTTGACCTAACACACTTATATTTTTACCTTTGAAAAAGTTTGTTGGAACCGTAAGTCTTATAGAGCACTTCTGTGATATTTTTCAGAGGACTCAAGTATGATAAAGTTTATTATTGCTTTGATGTGTTGGACAAATGTGATAGAAACAGATGGAAAGACCCACCTATTTTCACTGCCCACTTCAAAACAAACACCAGTTCTCAAAAATTTTTGAGACAAATGTACACGTGCACTAGTTTGAAAACAAACAAGTGGGCGATCACAAGTCAGAAGTATAATTTAATAGGAAAATTAAAATAAATCAATAGTACAAGAACACTGACAGAGTCAGGATACAACCTGACACCCTGTTAGTCAGGGTGGTGGGAGCAGTCCAGATGAAGTGGTCCTGTTGAAACGGTGATCCTTTAGAAACGTCTGGTCTTCACCTAAAGATCCTCTGGGAATCCAGTAGGTAAGGGCTGTTTTTGTGGTTCCAAACCCCAGATTATATCCAGGTGGGAATGCTTGGCTCCACCCACCCTGGGCGGAGCATCTCACACTGGGCTGATGTAATTCTATGAGTCATGGGGTGGTTCCTTGATTGCCCATTAAACAGAGATAGCCCCCGAGGGGAGTTATCAGGGATGAGTCGTGGTAGGAGATAACAAACACTGCCCCACCTGCTTCAACACCTTGTGAAGATGGTAACAGAATACATGCTTTTGGTTATATCTTACATTGTAACCTAGGACAACATGGAAACAATTAAAAATTAATAAAAAACAGGATGTTTTAAGCTGATTTAATAGTAACTTACGCTAGCTTTAAACTAGAGTAATTGTTCTGAGAACTGCAGAATATCTGGGCCTGTTAACAGAGTACAGTTAGGATTGTTAGCCTGAAAGTGTTTCCTATGTCTTGATAGTTACTGAAGGCACTTACCAGCAGCCAGAAGGAAACCCCACCAGCAACTCATTTTATGTTGCTCTGAGGGTATCAGCAAACTACACCTTCCACAGAACAGAAGGGTAACTTTGGGTGAAATATTTACAAAATACTGTGGTGTTGGTAAAAACCTTTTCCTTTTATTTTTTAGGTTACTAGATTGTATTTATGCATAAGAGCAGCACACTTTGCACTGTGTTTTCAAAACTAGCATTATGCAGACTGCGAATGATACAATTCCTATGATTAGCCTCTTACCCTGCAAGCTTCAATGGAGCTAATAATCAGCTTTGCAGTCTGCAGGTAGAGTTGAAAAGTCATGAAGAAATCTGATATTCTAGTCAATATTGTACTCACAGCAGAGGGGAAACCTTAGTTTACCTTAACTAACATTAACAGCAAAAGCAGTTTGAAGTTCAGGCTCTGTTCTCCAAAGCAGTAGCCAGGTGTTTGTGAGCACCACCGAGGGTGAGAGGAATTCACCAGTGCTTATGGCAGCCTTACCAGAATTGTAGAAAACCTAACCACAATAAAAAACAGCCTCAGTGGTTGAACAATTTGATAATAACATTTGATTTAATGCTGAAAAAGGCAGTCAAAGCTCCGTATCTTCAAATTATTTTTAACGTAGATCTGGCAACACTGAAAGCCTTAAAAAAAACACACTAAAACACTGTTTAAATTTATTTTGAACTTTCTGTAAATATATCATTATAGAAAAACTAATATTATAGGCACAGAAGAAATAAGTTTTTATAAATTTAATACCTATTTATTTGTCTTAACTATGTCACATAACTTCCCAGAAGACCCTTTTTTCTTACTTTTTGTAAGTATTGGTATAACATATAGGAAGAAACTAAACATTTGATAGAGGAAATTCTGAGAGGCTGTCTTTAATCCAAGCCTCTGCATTAGCAAGGCTGTATAGTTGTTGAAGCCTTAATTCAACTGAGTTGTCACTGAGTTGTCCTCTTCACCACTGAGTTGTTCTACACAAGGTTCAACCAGCACTAACACAGGCTGCCTGGGACTGTTCTGGAGTCTCCATCATTGCAGATACTCAAAATCCATCTGGATGGTCCTGGACAACCAACCTTAGGAGGTCCTGCTTGAGTAAGGGATTTGGACCAAATGACCTCCAGAAGTCACTTCCAACCTGTGATTCTGTGCTAACTCTGAATTTATTGACTTTCCTATTATCGTCTTTAACTATGAAGATTCCACTAAACTTTCCTGAAAAGCTCTTGGACAAAACCCTAGCCATGCAATACAAATTCACTCTTTGGTTACTATTTTATGCCCTCCTTCTTCCCCTGAGCAGAAGGCAATCTAAGCCTACAGATACTATGAAGAATGTGGGACACAAATTCTTAAATTGCTTTTGTGCTGCTGACACTGGGAGGCAAGCGAGCACAGCGCTTCTGTGTGCTTGAAGGGAGCTCACTGACAGATTGCCAGGTAAGCTCAAATATTTTATCACGCCTGTGTCTTGAGCCATCCCATTGTTATTTGCCATGCATGGGAGAAGTCATTTGGAGAAGGCACCAGTGACAGGCTTGAAAGCTTTGTGCAAAATGCAGTTCAACTTGAAGTGGCTGTGAAAGCAACAATCTTCATGATTCCTGACAGAAACACAAGGAGACACCAGTACAAAAATGTGCTTTTGCTTCTTGTATTTTACAGACAAAAACCTGTCACAAAAAAAAGAGTTCGATGAACTACGTCCATCATCCTCTGGCCTAAGGCACTGTTAATCTTAAAATATGCCAAATGGAGGCCATGAGCCTCAGCTTCAATTCTCAGCCACATGGCAAAAGTGATCCAACAGAGCACTAAAATCTCTGCAGTTCTGTGTGCCTTTCTCTTGTGGAAAAGGAAGCAAAGAGAATTGATAATAAAATGAAATTTAGAAATTGGCACTCAGCTGTCAAAGTCCCCTACAATCTTTGTATTTAATTGTCTTTTTCCTGGTAGTATGAAGACTCAAGGCATTCAAAACCATTATCGTTGGAGAGCTCACTTTTCAGTCAGCCCAGAATAGCTAAGAACTTGTCAGGAGCTGTAATAAACTCCCTCCCAACTGAAATGTACCTCTAGAATGCAACAGACAGTTTTGTACACAGAAGCACTATACAGCAGTTTAAAAGAGAAAACTAAGACGGAAAATTACAATTAATGACAAAATTCCAAAGGCGTACGATAGAGTTACATAAATTGTTGTGATTCACACAGAGTTTCAAAGAAGAGTTTGTGGGCTCTGTACAGGCTTATTCCACTCTGCATGGAATAGCAGAGAAATGGTAGATCAGGTCATAAATCTGTGAGATTTAATGCTCTACCTGAACTCCAAGATCCTGAAATGTCTTCAAATTCCAGGGCTCAGGCGAATATTCTCCTTGTGACTGACTCTGCAGTGCAGACAATGCCTAGAACTGACCTTAACAACTCTCCTTAGTCCTGATCTGGCTCTTGGAAAAGCAAAATCGCACATAGTATCATCTGTTGCTTGTATTGTGATGTCCCAGTGATGCACAGATTTGAATCACTAGAATTACAAGACCGGATACAGGAATTTTGTGTGTACACACACCTCCATCTTGACAATTTCTGTGTTAGAGCACATGGGTTCATTGCAAATTCCACAGTCTGACACTTCTCTCACATTATTCACATACCTGTTTGTATTACCATCTAAAACTTCACTAAAAAATTTCACACGCCAAAAAAAATGCGTGCACCTATACCTTACAGAAACAGTTGTGATTCACAGCACTCCTTGGGGATTGGGGTGAAATTTCCTTCTGAGTGTTTGACTGGAAAATTATCAACAATTTTTCTGCATTCCCTCTCAAACTTGTGGTAAACAAGTGCATTTCACAAGAAAAAATAATCCTCCTTCATTGACCTGAATGTGTTGTTCCAAAACACTAGCAGGTTGCTCCACTCTGAATATCACTATGAAGAAGACACTTTGTGGTACCAAAAACATGTTGAGCACTACAATAGGGGGCCTTCTGTATGTCTGTTATTTCAATTTTATTTTATTTTGGGGGCTGGAAAGGGAGGGTCCTTTGCTGTTCAGAGTTTAGTGCAAAACTGTAAATGCAAGTTGCTTGGCAACTGCTTTTAAAGAGTTATTTGCTCTCAAAGAGACAAGCTGTTATTTCTTGCCTTTTAAAACAAAAACATAAAAGAAGAAAAAATGGAACAAAAAAAGAAAAAGAAAAAAGGTAATAACTTCACCAGCTATTAATGCAAATGGCTCCTTTATATGCATATAGTGGTGACATGCAAGGTCTTCCTCATCCCCATCATATGATTTCCAACAGAGAACCTGTAGCAAAGAAGTGGTTTACTACAAGAAGTGCAGCCAAGTGGAACTGACATCTCATACCAACTCAGAAAAATAAATTACATGCAAGACAATGCATCTCACAGGGAAAAAAAAGCTATTAGAGACCAAGGTCAAACCAGCTCAAAATTTTCTTTTTTAGAAGTGCTTGCTAGCAGCCTCTTGGGGAAAAACTGTAACAACCTGTCTGCATATCCCCCATCCAGCTGTTTAATCCTCTCTTTAGAAGAGGCTGTGAAGGGGCAGAGGCTCAGCAACACCAAGCCCACAGAGCTCACAGAGCAGAATTAGGGAGAGCCAGCTGCAAGAGACAGGACCACTGGGCTCCCCGAGGAGGACATCCACCATCTGGAAAGCTTTCACACCTTTTCGAGAATTGAAGCCCAGAAAAACAAACTAGCAGTGACTGCTCAAGATGAAAATGCAACAGGTCCCTAGATTCCACCACTTCCACCTGCCTCGCTTTTCCTCCTTATCAAGTATTCAACATCTTAAAACTGCTTTTGCTGAATTTTGCATGTTTTGGTTTTGTGAAGACAATGAGTATTATGTTGCATCATTAATATCAGCTATTACTTAGCTGCAAAAAGACAGATAGATTACAAAAACCCGGCACACTGAAAGATCCATAAAGTAATTCAAATTTATTTGGTATGTGCAGTTTGGGTTGCAACTTGGCATGACAGAATGTGTGGTTTATAAAACAAGCATACTTACTTCTCTTGGAGGCAAATTTATGCAGGGCAGCGATCCAATTGAGACTACAGAGGGTAAACATTTCAAAAGAAAGCATTTAAGGTACATGTATGTCCTCAACTGGGCTTCAAGATATATATGTATATATATTTTGTATACTCTAAGCAAGTAAGTCAACTATCTTAGAGGTAAGAGTCAACTACATGAATGTCTCTGCAGAATAAATAGAAAGGAGAAGAATTGGTAATAAAAATTAATCTGAGTAAATACAGTAATGAACTTTAAAACTGCAGGCCGCAGATCAAATGTACTAGCAAGAAGATGGACTATGCAGCAGTTTAATATTCTTCTAATACTGACAGATGAATAGAGGTTAATGATAAACTGGTTTCTGTCAAGAATACCTTGCAGGTGGTTAAAATTCACAAGTCAAAACACAACAACTAGCTAACCTTCTGAAAGATTAAGTTTCTTGAAACCACTGTATGGCTAGAGTTAGCAGGTTTCATTTAATCTACCTGGAAAGTTTAGTGCACAGTAACTTCTAATATCTGCTAGCTGGCAAAAAA
>VWZT01010762.1:18696-93952 GCA_013397055.1 Pachycephala philippinensis | reverse complement strand
AAAAGAAGAAGAAAAAGAAAAAAAAAAGACGTGTATAAGTCAATAAAGAAGCCAAAACTCACCAATTAGGGCTGAATAGTTTGCATCATCAAGTATACCAATTATGTTGCACCAGAAAAAATTTGTATTCAAGTGATGGACCTATATCTCTTTCAAGTCCAAACTTGTGCTACAACAGTACAGGACACATTGACTGCATGTGGATTTAAATTTTCTCATCTTTTTTTAAAGTAATTTTCCTGTGTAAAAATGCAGTTCTAGCTACAATTGCTTAAGCATTTTACAGTTTCTTTGGTGGTCACCAAAAGAGAGCCTGATTCCAATATCTTATATTCTGATTCTAAGATGACATTTTAGGATAAAATTTGCTTCTGCAGAGGGGAACTAAGATGTATTCACCTCAGAAAACGGATTATGTGAAATGCCTTTCCTTGTGTGGTTCCAACACTAAAAGAAGAAACATCTTTTCTGATATATATTAAAAACAGTTCTTAAATGAATGGCCCTAGGGATCTGTCTCTACATTTTGTTTGAAAAAATACAAAGAATGCCTAACAGCACTACCAAAAAGAAACATGTGTAAAACATGCAATTTTATTTCAAAAGGGCAGAAATTATTTTTTCCTTTGCTTGTCATTCAGAAACTACTTTCTGTAACTCACTCTACAGACAAATGTCTCATGACTACAAGAGAGAGCAATAAAGCTAAATGCATGGAGTTCTATACCTGTGATCCTATACAATTTTGTCATTGCCCCAGCAGTGGAACCAGCAGTAGTAGCACTAAAAAAAACTTTTCATGGATGCTGTTAACAGCACAGAATGTGTAATCATCTCAGCCAACTTTTAATTTGTTGGGGTGTTTTGCAAGACCTTAATGATTGTAGGAGACATTAGGAAAATGGGGTGGCAGATACACGTTAAATGGCCAACTGAGGAGCTGGGCACTGCCAGACCTCTCAACACAGCAATGGAAAAGTTGCAACCATGTCTCAATTCAATTTTCTTTTAATCTAAAACAATATACAAGCGAACACGGTGAGCAGTAATGAGCTGCTTCCCTAGAAGTCATAATTGAGTCCAATAAAGCCTGCAATGTTTCTCCAGTGTGGTCCCAGTGTCAGTCAATAGTGTGTCAGGCACCTTAGCCCCCAGACATTCATTTTCCCCATAAAACTGTTGATACCATTAGGAAGCATGTAATACATGCAATGGTTATTTTTTCCAGGAAGCAATCTATTGACTTATTTCAGACTGCAATTATTGCCAGAATCAGGTTGAACAAGTTAAAGTTTTTTTCCCAGAGCTGGAATTAAAGTAAATATGCATCTCTTCAGACTGCTCAGCCCTTTATAGCACATGTGCAACATAATAAGTGCCAGATTCAGAGCAATGATTGTGGTCATTCAAATTCTGTACTGCAGAAGAAAAGGTAAAGGGAATGAAAACCATCAACAGACTGGTTTTGAGTTCTAAAGTTAGTACCTGAACACTGTCAGCTGTGGTGTAACCACCCCTATTGGGCTGTCAGAGGTCCTTGGTTCCCGAGCCATTAGATCAGGAATGGACAATCAGGTCTGCTCAGAGCACACCTACTTTGGGCCTCTCAAGGCAGGCAGCAGGCACTTGGATGGCAGCACCTGACTAAGCAAGAATTGCCCACTTTGCACATTAACTTACTGGTAAAGCTGTTCCCACAGCCAGAAACTTGGGTTCACAGTCTTTGTTTAAGCAATTTGAAAGGCCCGTATTCCTTCTCAGGTGTCTCAAGGCACTAGTGAATTTAAAGGGCAGTCTCAATTTTTGTAGCCCCAGCTAGGCTGAAGTGTGGAAAAGAAGCTAAAAAGAAGAGCATGCAGTGGAGTCCATTTCCGCAGCCGGGAAGTAGGCTACAAGGTCAGGGGCAAGATTTGTAGCTTTCACTCACTGTTTCCTGGATTGTTTGCACATTTTGCAAGACTCTTTTTTCTATTTTTTTTTTCCAGACAAAAAATTAAACGAGCCAGGAAATTCTTAGTTAGAACCATTCAGCATGGTACTTTCCAATTGCATATTCACTAAAGTGGAACAAGAAAATTAGAAAAATTATGGAATTCTTCGTACCATGAAATGCCTTTCCAGGAGGTAGAAAATATATCTGGATGTAAGATTCTTTTTTTGTCAGAACTTTAACAGAGAAAAATTACAGAATGGTAGTCACTTGGTTTTCCATAACAGGTGTGAACTCTTGTTTGGGTTTTTTTGCATTCTCATTGAGGGAGTGGGTTTTTTTGTCTGCTTAAAAACCTGCAATTTTCTCTCAAATGGCATCACCAATCAACATTTGGGGCTTCCATAGTTCTAAGGATTGCAGCTAAATTGTAGCAGTAAAATTACAAAAGACCACTTTTGACATTATAAGACCTCAATATGCACTACATGTCAAAACATTAACATTCATATAAAATTATTAATTACCTTAACTTAGTCTTCTTACAACTGAGGTCCATCTATTAGCAAACACACTCTGTACTACCTCAGCAATTCCATCTGAGGTTTAAATAAAGAACTTTGATACTCTTTTGATATTTGGATAACATTCAGACTTTATATTAGAGATTTTTTAGTGAAGTGCTATCCTTGACTTTAAGCTGGCAGTTAAATTTATCTTTCCAGTAGCAGCCTATACTGAACACAGACTTGCAGTTCAGTATAAACTAAAAGGTTGGAATTAGCATTATCTGTTGATAAAGAAAAAATACATGTGCTGAAAAAAGATGCTTGAGCCAACGCAATGAATGAGTAAGGCAGTGGGGAGGGAGAGGCCTGAGCTGATCTGACCCATTGGAATGGGCCAGCTCTCTTGTGTCTGTCTTTAAAATATAAGCCAAAATAAGCTGTTTCCAGCCTCCCAGGCTAGTGTTCCATCAGACAACAGAAGGATACTGGCATAGCAACACTGCCTCCACAACAGATAGGAATTCTAAGTGCTGGACCAGACTGGGAAATACCCTAGAGGAAATTTTCTCTTTAAGTGATATTCTTTTCTTTTCTGCAGTCCTCCTTTCTACATCAGAAACTTCCACCAGTTTTCTAACATGAAATAAGGTGTGTGAACCCTTTCCAGCCTTCCTATAGTAAAGCGGACAACAGCATAATCGAGAAAAAGCACCTAAATTTGGAAAGTATCTTCAAAGAAATTTAAATAAAAATTAAAAACCTGGCAAAGTACTAGCCTTTGATCAGCCTGAAGCATCCTTCACAGAAAACAGTTAATGCCATGTTTCTATCCCTGCCTGGAAAAGGTTGCTGAAGTGCTCAGAGAAACAGAATTTCTCCTGTTTCAGGCCCCCACTGTAAAGCTAATTGCTTGAAATTAGTTGATACAGCAAAAGGACCATACTGGTTTTTCTTTACTGTATTTTTTGCCTTTTCAGGATGAGCCATTAGAAAACATCCTACTTCTGTTTCTCTTTTCAAGGATTTCTCCTGTTGACAGGAACATTTACATGAGAATACAGAACAGGCACTGACTGACACTATGTTGAAGCTAATAAAACTATCAAATTATGTTAGGTTAGAATAAATGTCACTGGCATACAGGAACATAGCATGCTCTCTAAAACTTCTGCATTATTAAGTTTGAATATTTACTGAAAACTAATTAAAGATTGTATAACAGTGTGTTCAAAATTAGGGAGTTTGGTTTGGGCTTTTTGTGTAGAGAAAGGGAAACTACAATTTATTTAAACTACTGTAACAGGTGATACCTGATCAGTTTTACCACATCTCACATTTCTAATGGAGACAGGTTTGAGATTAAGCTGAAAAATGTATTCCAGGAATGAGGGAGTTATTTCCCATTCCGTGTTATTGTATCGTGTAAACAAATACACCTGTGCATATGGACATTATGATGTGAGTTAAAAATAATGGATCAAATGCTAATAAAAATCTCAATTTTTTTTAAACTACTTATAGTCAAGATGTAGCATGGCTGAATCTCAAAACCCGTTAGAGGAATGATCTGCAAATCTCACAGCAACAAACAATTCCTATTTCTGGCCAGGCTACAAATGCTATATAAAATTCAGAATGCAGAGAGAGAAAGAACTGTCCAATATTTTGCATAGATATAAAAGGATATGGAACAATACTGATACAGCCTACTGACCACAAACCAGTTGAACCAAAAGTAGTGGCTGAGACACTCTCGGAGAGTGAAGACAAAGGTATCAGTAGCATTCTTTCCTTGGGAAAGTGGATGAAGTGACTCAGCAAATGACATTTTAAAGTTGCTTCCATCTAAAAATGAATTTTTTGAGAATGCAGGGATATTAACTTGGGACCAAGCATTCATGAACTGATACAGAGAACCCTAATAACACAAAGAAGGAATGAGAGCTGCCTCTCTCATTGAATGAACCCTAGTCAATTCAGGGAACTGGTAGGTGTATCAACAAGGGGATGTAATGCACAGAGATGTGTGAAAAGTGCCATTTACTGAGAGAGACAGCATCAAACACAAAATGGCACAACCTTCTGGTGCTGTGGAAACTGGTAAAAATCAGATAAATGGCAAGTGTCAAACATGGAAATATAAAGAGGAGGACAGATATGAAGGGATAAAAAAGAAAATTTAAAAAATAAAGGCTAAAGAAACATAAAGGTTATACAGGTCCATTTGAAGGAAGATTAAGACCATTACTTAAACAGCAAAAGAGAACAAATAAATAATGCGGCACCTAATACTTTTCTGGCCTCTGCCTTCATTAAAGGATTAATCAGAGCTGACCACAATTTTCTAACAAAAGGAAAAACAGAAGAGAAACTTCCGGAGCTGTAAGATAAACTATGGGTATCCCTTTTATCAGGTGTGATGAAATTACACTTTAGTACTAAGAAATGGATGGAGGCAGTCCCTGCACCATTAAGAGTTATCTTAAAAACCCTGTGAAAGACTGAAGAACTGGAGGACAATGGGGAGAATTGGAGGGGTGGAGGAAAATCCACAAGCTGGGTTTGGGTTTTTTGAAACATCCTTCATCCTTACTTCTCTTGTTCACTTGTAAACATTGTAGATGCATATTACCTCTTCAACCTTTCTCTATAATTTTTGATCAAAACTGCCTTTCCACTATAAATTGTTCTGGACGTTGAAAGCAGCAAGCTTTCACTTTGTATCATTAAACATTCTAAGTCAAGAGAATTTCTGGAAAAAGTAGGAATTACAGGATCTTGCTGCTGGTTATGAGTTACCAGGCACATAATTTTCAGCTTTTTTTTCAATTAGGAACTTATGGGAAATGTCACGTATTATGGACATTTGATGTGCATGGTTTTTCATTGCTTTAGATTCTTACGAGAGTAGAATAAGTTTACCTGGAAAAACAAAACCTTCATGTAATACAGACCATAAGAATAAAATAGCATATCAATATCCCTGTAGGTGTTTTAACTCAAAATACTGAAACACTCATTAGCTGAAGCAATTAACATTGGTAGACTCATTCTCAATTTACCAACTGAGTTAACTCTGCTCCAAGTTAAAACAACACTGATGTATCCGACTGCACAGAGAAAATTCTGGCACAGGTCAGCAAGTCAAATCTCTAGGTGATCTATTTTTCTTCAGAGCAGGGCAGACTTGTAAGATATTCACATGAAAATTTCCAAGTACAGAAAACTTCTATAATTTGAGTTTGTGATCTGATTCATAAAACGTTTGAACTGGGATTTCTAGTATAACATGCCACTTGAAGGAAGACAAAGGTTCAGCACCCTAAACATAGATATCCACAGTGAGGGAGAACATACATCAGTATCTCCCCTTGTATCTCAGGGAGATAAATGCATAAAGCATCTGCTAAAAGACAATATCTTTAGCTGAAACTGTAAAAATTATACAGTCAATTCATGCTTTGGCTATCTAATACTGAAGACATGTTCAGCTTTATCCTCAAATTCACAGTTCTCCTAACAGCTGGCTCTGATGCTTAGGCAGAGGAATGTTTGTTTAACTTGCTGAAGCAATTATGAGGACCAAATTAAAATATCAGTATTAGCAATAATATGCCTCTTACCAATTTTCTTCTTAAGGCAAGACCAACTGCACTGGATTTTATCTAGGGGAAACACCCATTTTCAAATAAAAACTGTGTGGAAGAAAGCAGAAGACCTGAGATGTACTGTAAGGGGTGAAGTACTAATGGCATTTGAGCAGCCTGTTCTAGTGGAAGGTGTTGGGAGGAGGTGGCAGGAGAGATTGGATGAGATAATCTTTATGGTTCCCTTCCAGCCCAAAACATGCTATGATTCTATGATTACATTTTATTCTGTGGTTTGGTCAGGGACATGGTGTAAGAATGGCACTTTGAAAATTAAAAGCAAAGTTATAATTTAGATTGTGAGAACATAAGGTATTTAGTATTTCAACATTTATTTTCTGCCCTAGTTGCCAGTCTATGTTTATTTTCAACCCTTGCCTTTATTTTGCTACTCACACACCATTCTTAAGGATTCATTTCACATCTGCTCACAAAGCTCAAGTCCTGATCCACCTGCTGCTTAACTTTTCCATGTGAGTCTGTTTTCACAAAAGCCCCTGGCTTGACAATTGCACAGGTCAAATCACAGCATTCTCAGGATACAGAAAATAAGGCAGCTCTCTCTCTATGCTATCAGTTAGATAAACAAACAGTAAGTTTACAGATAACTCTGTAATTTTACAGAACATCTTTTCTAGGTACCTGTTACATAATGGCTGGTTGTTTTTAATAAGCCTTTTATTTTGAAGATCATGTCATTACATTTGCACTTTGTCATTCCTGCTTGTATTTTTTCCTCAGACTTATGCAATAATGGGAATGCTGAGATAATCATAAAGAAAAGTTCTAAATCATAATGGGAGGGTGTAGAGGGCAATAGTTCCTGCATTCTCTCTATTAAGAGAAAGAAACCAAGGCAGAACTAAACAAGGCAGCTAGAGAGTCAAGGTAGGGCTAGAGAAAGATGCTGAAAAGCCAAGCTGGAGAAGACTGCTTACACTCGGGATTAGAACAGAAGTAAAGAGCTGTGGAGATGAGGCAGGTGCAAAGCAGAGATCAAAGGCAGGAATAAAGAAAAGGCAATATCAGGAAGTTAAGGCCAAAAACGGAAGCAAGGAAGGAGGGCAGATATCCTGCACTGGTCAGAGGAAAGCCTGTGTACCACCTTGCATCAGAGCTTGTCCAAATCTCCTTCTCTGAGAAAGTCAACTGAAATACAAAAAGACAAGTGAAGAACTCACATTTCTTCTCCTCCCACCATGAAAGAAAACAGAGTTCTTTGAACAATGGGGACAGAAAATCTGCCCAAATAGGAGAGCCAAACATCATTTATAGTGACCAAACAAGCTAAGAGTACCACGGACTAAATAACAAATTAATTTTCTAGAAATGAGTATACAAATGAAGGATGGGTCTCAAAGGGTCAAACAGACTTTGATCGTAAACACCAAGATTTTTCATAATAGATTTATGGGAAGATCTGAGAAAAAGGTAGTAATTTTCCAGATACAGAAGCATAGGCATACAGCAGTGAGCAACTCCCACCAGAAGGACTGAAACTTTGTCTTAGTCTCTGCTTGAAAATGGAGGCCTGCAGATATTCAGTCCAGTGGAAACCATATCAGGCAGCAAGATGTAACTAACAGTGAAACCCATGACTTGGGGAGAGAAGGCAGAATTTCTACCAGAAGTGTTACTCAGCTCTTCTATACAAATTCAGCAGAAAAATATTCAATCAACTTGATAATAAATTAACAAAGCATGATAAACATTGCTTGAAATTTTGACTTGTTTTACTTGTCCATTGACTTTTGGAGAATAATTAAAGGAAAATGATAGTTCCTTCCAGAATCTGGAAATGCACCAAGTCCTTTCTTTCAAGCCTAGCCAGCAGAGAAGAATATCAAGCAGCAACTATTGTATCCTGGTTTTGGCTTGGACATCATGCAGAGAGCTCCATTCTACAGTGTCAGCCAGGTACAGGTATGCCAATGACTCAGTTTGACTATTTTCAGCAAAAGACATACAAGTATCTCCCAAAATTTACAACTAGTATCACAAAGTTTTTCAAGCTGACTACAAACACACAAAAATATTTTCAGTAATTTTCTACATTGTACATGCTTGAAAAGAACAGAGTTTGGCAACAAGGACTCTTTATTCCTTCCCTGTCTTTCAAATTATTGTGTGTGGTTCCTATTTTGACCAGTCATGTATGAGTTCTTTTCTTCTTTGTTAGCAAATTGTTAAAGAAGGTGGCAAAATTATCCATACTAGCAATCAGATGACTCAGTGTTTATCTTTATCCAGTATTTGCAATAAGGTGATATGCATTTTAGCTGGTTGTTGGGCGATGACATCATTACTGCCCCATTGCAGTTGCTATAGAAACACAACTGGGCTTTTTACAGGCCAGGCAACAGAAAAGCTGTAGAGATTTGCTTGTTTCTAGTTTTGATACATGACTTGTCAGCCAAAGTGTAAGACCTTATTATCTTGTACCTGATGGAGAACAGGAGTATCAGAGGTCATCTATAGCCTAAGAAGATAGATTTAGTAAGGTCATTACTAAATGATCAGTTTTTCCTGCAGTTTAACCAATATTAAACAGATCACCATGCCAGCTAGGGAAGGACTTACTCTGAACTGAACTGAGTACATCTGAGTATCCTCACACTGGCTTGTAACAGCAAGTCCAGGCTGTGGTATTTATACCTCTCCATCACATTTACATTTAGATGCTATCAGAGGCATGCATACTTTCCAATTCCTTACAAAACCCCAAGCAAGCATTCAAGGCAGAGAGACTCCTGTTTAAATCTCACATAAAAGTGAAAATACTTAAGACATCTTTGTGGATTTGAGTCTGCACCAGACCCTGCATTTCTGTAAAACTCACATTGCACATTGTCTGGGGTTACACTCCCTAAGCACACCACATTTTCTGAGTGTGCAATGTTTGGTATTTGCAGTTCAGGAGAGAAAACACAATAAAGATACTACAAGACCAGGGTTTACCCTGTCTAAAATATGTTCATAAATGAAATCACACTTTATGCTTGCATGGTTTGGTGTACAAATTTTCATCACAGTTGTGAAAGAAGACAATCGCACAAATTTCAGAATTTAGTTTTGACTTATGTAGGTTTGAAATTTAGAAACACAAAAGTTCTCTTTCAAGGAAAACAATCTTGTGCAAAATTAATTGTGTGGTTTTTGGTTTGGTATTTTGTAGGAAATGGTTATTTGAAGGTTGTTTTGGAAAGAGAAACTAAGACTCCATGCTTTCATAGAAGGTCTGAAAGTGTTACTTCACCACTGTCAGTCTCAAAAAAGTCTTTCAAAAACACTTCTATTAAAATCAATGCAAACTATATTCCACACATTGTACAAGATGCTACATGATGTTAAAAGAGATATACCAGTTCTGATTCAGTCTCACAGCACAAAACCTTAATTTATGTGTGTACATGTGTACAAGTGAGTTAGGTGCCAAAGGTGCATTTAGAAAGAAAATATAATCAAACGCAGACAACAAAGACTGGATGGTGTTTGAGGTAGCATATGTCTGTTTTAGGGGACTGGACTGGTTTATAAAGATTGTCTTGACTTGCCCTGCAGTAACTGTACTGAGATCTCAGTCATATAACACACTTAAGACACCTAAACTGAGACACTTCACTTTAGATGTCTTAAATTGTAGATAAATCTCAATCATGTATCTGAAAAGTAGAGTATAATCATTATATATTAGAATAACATAATAAAGGGGGCAGTTGTAAAGGCAGTAAGAGCAAAGACAGGTGCTGTGTTTGGGTACTATTCCTCTCTTCCATAGTAATGCAGTATGTTTTCATTTGGAAACCCAAAATTTGGCTTTGAGTATATGAAACTCCAGGCTCATACAGAAAAGTAGGTAAAAGGGTCTTGTGGTCTCCTACAAAGGAATGAACCTTATCTCAGGGGTGGATTTACTTGGCAAAATATCTAACTCGACTGTGCTATTAAAGAAATTTTTGTCATGCAATAAATGAGCTACTGGAGAGACTTCCTGTCCTTACACCCCTCTCTAGGGGTGTACTGACCAGCTTAATTCAACTTCAAGCATATTTATATTATAGAAATATAGGATCATAGAACAGGGTGAGTTGGAAAGGACCCATCAGGATCATTGAGTGCAACTCCTGCCCCCATACAGGACACCCAAAGAATCACACTGTGTGCCCGAGAATGCTGTCCAAATGCTTCTTGAATTCTGTCAGGCTTGGTGCTGTGACCACCTCCCTGGGGAGCCTGGTCCAGTGCACAACAGCCCTCTCAGTTAAAAGCCTTTTCCTCATATCCAACCTAAACTTCCCTGGACAGCTTCATGCCATTTTCTTGGGTGCTGTCATTGATCACCAGAGCAAAGAGATCAGTGCCTGCCCCTCCATTTCCCCTCATGAGGAAGTTGCAGACTGCAATGAGGTCTCCCCTCAGTTTCCTCCAGGCTGAACACACCAAGAGACCACAGCCACTCCTCATACAGCTTCACTTCCAACCCTTCACCATCCTCATGGCCCTCCTTTGGATGATCCCCAATAGCTTAATGTCTTTTATATGTTGTGGAACCCACAATTGCATACAGCACTGGAGGTGAGGCCGCCCCAGAGCAGAGCAGAGTGGCCCTTGCCCGGCTGGCGATGCTGTGCCTGATGCCCCCCAGGACAGGGTTGGCCCTCCTGGCTGCCAGGGCCCTGCTGACTCAGACTCAGCTTGCCATTGACCAGGACCCCCAGGTCCCTTTCCATGGCACTGCTTTCCAACATCTCATTCCCCAGTCTGTACACACAACCAGGGCTGCCCCCATCCCAGGTGCAGAGTCAGGCACTTGCCCTTGTTCAATTTCATGTACCTCCATAGCTTAATTCAGTTTAAAAAGGAGCAACAGTGGGAAAAAAAAGCACAATGCATTGAAAACTTTACCATAACAATATTCAAATTCACTTTTTCCTAGAACAAAAATTAAACATTTTCTGAGTGCATTTTTCTTTTTTGAGGAAGAAACACAGCTCCAAAGCAGACACAGCTTTTTATCTGTGTTTTTATCTGACTCTGTTTATCAGAAATGGATCTGAAACACACAGGAAACACTCATTAATTACAAACAACAACAAACCTAGCACATCTGCACTATCTTTATTTAGCTCAGCAGTGTTGAAAGGCTACATTTCCTTTTGTAGTACCAAGTTTAACCACTTTGAGAGTGAGCAAGCAGCATTCCATTTTTTTAACCACTGAGCTACTAGAAAAAGACTTATCGGTATTTTCAAACAAAAAATATATTATTGTATGACTTGCATGCATGTGTATTAGTCCTTAATAAATTATTAAGATTTAAGGCATTCTGCCAAGTGAATCAGGTAATTATTTCCCTTGTTAAGGAGTACATGTGAGGTTTTATTCAAATAAACGCAAATAACAATATCCTATAGTCTGTTGGTGGTATGTTCTTGCACTGGTGAACAATTACATGAATGTTTCCACTGAAGTCATCCTACCAACTTCAGCAATGAAGTGTTCAGCTAGATGAGTAAGAGACAGACTGTGTAATTTAATTTTCCCTTCTTTTTTATATTAATACAAGTAAAACCTGTTGGCTAATAGTCTAGCAAACTCTCCTATGACAAAAATTAACAATATAAGCAGTTTTGGTTAGATACTAAAAGTGATAAATTTTGTCAAATGAAATATTTTTGGAAATCCTAAGTGACTACCAAAGAAGGATTTAGAGAAAAAGCCAACTCACATGTAAATGCAGTGGTACCATCACTGTGCAACCATGCATTTACTATGGCATTTAAGCAATGCTATCTCCCAAAATGAATAGCACTGAATGGCTCAGCAGGACACAGTGAAAAATAATTCATTCTCCTTTAAAAAACCTTTTGCAAAACATATTTCCTCTCCAGTTTAATTAAAGCCATCTAAATCTCAGTCTTTACTTTTTATTTGTTCACATTATTTATTTAATGCTGAAATCTTTTATTTATATGGGGTTGTGCAGGTAATTTATTTATAACAGAGGTTATTTAACTGGACTAGCAGTGAATTGTGCATGAGATCACCTGTGTCTATAGAGAACTCAACTGAAGTGATTCAGATCCCATCGAAATGCAATCAGCCTTTGAGCCATGGCCTGTCACAGCACTTACATTTTCCCTTTTATAAAGGGTTAGAAGAAGGTTCCAGTGCAGAGGGGATGCCACCAGTTATACCATGTTCTCTAGATGTGTGTGCCCATTTGTTGTTTGCAAGGTAAGGATTTGTTTAATTCTCATCAGTTACACTAAAAGTTTGTTAAGGGCAAAAGGAATAACCTTATATGCAAACCCAAGAATTTATTGGCAGCTTAATTAGTCTTGGCAACCTGACCCATTATTTTTAACGTAGTTGCAAAGATACTAAAATTTTATTACATACATAATATGGTATAAAATGTAGTATGATGTATTACATATCATTATAGACAATTCAAATATATATATGCAAACTTTCATGTTTTTGACGTTTTGTTGACCTTCTTAAGGTCAAAAGCTTGGTGGGGGGGAAAGGGGGGGAAATGAAGGGATGCAGGGGAGAGGAGGAAAGAAGGGGAATTTGCAGTATGAAGAGAATTTTTCCAGGAGGACAGCAGTGTGGATTGTTATCCTCCTCACTCAGAGTAATTTTAAGGTTTGATAACATGTTCTACACACCTTGTTTTTTCTTCATTGTTCAGCAAGACCACAGAGCAAGTCAAGTCACTGTTTTGGTTTGGTTTTTGTTTTCTAACTGCTCTTGGTAAATCTGTTTCTGAATAACAAACTTGCCAAGGTTTCATTCCTTTGCTGGTCACTGGAGAGCTGCTTAACAGCCCAGAGTCTCCAGCATAAATCTATGCCTGTGTTTTTAAAAGCTGTATCTGTCACCCCGTGCCATTACTTCTCTGTGCTGCAGCTTATTGTAGCCTTACAGGGAATTCATTCCACACACAAGTAACACTATTTATTGTGTACTAGTTGCAGAAAAAGCAATAATCATCACAAACACACAATCATAGAGGGTTAAACAAACACTAAAAAAAGTCGGTAATAGTCACCTGGTCATTAGATAAGTAGTGCTGCAAGTTAAAACAAATCTCCAAGGAAGGCCAAGATAGAGCCTAGGGGAAAATCTGTGGCCTATTACAAGCAAAAATGTCCTCAAATTTACTGGGCTACAAGGCTACATATGTCATTTGAGGAGACAAAAATAAACTTAGATGGTGGTTTCTAGGACAGAAAAAAAAAAAATCAGTGACAGATTTCTACAGCAAAAGTGCATCTGGAATCTACCTCTGAACACCATATGCGAGGTAAAGCTGACAGTAACACGCTTGAAGTTAAGTCTATAGTGGTTGATTTATACACCCATGTAAGATCCAGGAAACTATGTAAGTCACCTACATACTGATATACACAAGGATGTATTTGTATGTCCAGCTGACTATATTATACTTCAGAGTAACAAGATGCACATGTATAATATTTTCAAGCAAATCCCAGTCTTTCCCTAACCCTTTTGACCCATGTGCTCAGATGAAAAATCCAACAGAAAAAATCCCAAAAGAAAAACCTAAAAAAGGATTTTGAACCCTGGCTTCAGAAGTCTCAAAGACAACTTACTCTTCTAATATTCTATTTGGTCCCATATAGTCACCACAAACCCAGACCAGTTAATTTCACTGCAAGATGCCACTTGAATGACACATAAGTTTTCACTGGGATGGTGCTGTGCACAGCCAGAAGTTGGACTCAGTCATCCTTGTGTGTCCCTCCCAGCTCAGCTGACTCTCTCATTTTGTGATTCTGCAGTGTGACAGGCATAATCTACAATTTTTCATGCAAAGCTTCTCTTACCTTGATTGCTACACATTGACACCATCATGTGATTTCTTCCATATATGAGTACTTCCTTCCTGCTGTTTTAACTACCTTCCATCTACCTCCATATCTATTTTCATTGTTTACTTATAAAATTTTAAAACAAGCCCACACTGTGCTAGGACTGAGATTAAAATATTTATGGATGTTGCACAGGTATCATGGGAACCAAAAAAGGAAGCTGTGATTTGTATATCCACCAGGTTGCTAAGCAAAGAAGCATCTTTTCCTTTACAGGCTGGATGACTGCAGGAGATTTAGGGAAGATGCAATCCTTATAGAAAGGAAACTCACAGGTCACCGGGTAAGAGCAACTTAAAATAAGTTTTATGAAAGCTTTCTGTTTGAATGCAGGGGAGGTTTGGGTTAAAAAAAGAAGTGTCCACTGCAAAACCCCCAACTCATTATTATATCAAATTATTCCTTACTTTATTCAATATTGTTCCTTACTTTATTCATACCACATGAAAGAATCAGTTTATTTTCACACTGTGATATTGCCCTTCATAATACAGGATTTCACAAGAGTTTATCCTACAAAAAGTGAATAGGAAGCCAAAATTATTGAAAGGAAAAGTCCTTCACATCCAAGACAGACATGTCTAGCAGATTTCAGCTTCCAGCCAAACTGTTGGTATGGCAACAAAAGACATTCATAGTTCAAAGACAGAATTGATAGTGTGAGATATATTGTGTATTCACACTCAAAACCACATTTTGAAGCCTCTGTTATTTGAATAGTTTTAAAGGCAAGATGCTCTTTGGTATATATTTTCCAAGTCAAATAGATCTGATAAAATTCTTCCAAAAATTATTATAAATAATTACCACTCCCTCAAAAGCAGTAAGAAAAGACGTAGTTTTCTGATCAGTCCCACATAATTTAAATTGCTCATGTTTGTGAACAGAATTTATATATTGTTTTGCTTCTCTGTCTGACACAGTTTCTGAAATTTCACTGCGGGGGATTCTGACATTAAAGTAACAACATATCAGGTACAACAAAACCACAGATACCTTATAAGTGCAAATATATAATTTCAAGTATCAAACAAGAATGATATTAATGAAAACCAGCCCTTACCTCAAAATAGTATCTTTTATAGTCTGACATGCAAAATCCTTTTTATATAATAAAGCAAGAGGCTCATCTAGAAGTTCTGAGATAAATGATACATACGGCAGTTATCTCCAGGCTCCATTCATCTATCTAGCTTACTCATTCTGTCTTAAACATACTGAACAACAATATGTCAAAAATGTCATCAAGGCATCATTTAGGCCTCTGACATTGAAGAACATTGAGCATTTTATTGCTTATAGCTATACCAAGAGCACATACTGACAGATGCTAGGAAGTTGGGCTCATTTTCACCATACAAAATTAAAAGGCACATCTCTGATGCACTCCACATGTTGATCTTAGCCCACAGCACCCATCAGTCCTGAGCAGAGGACATCCATCACCCTGCTTGGCTGGAACTATACTGTCCCATTTTTAATAATTTTCCAAAAGGCTGGTGCTACACGGGTCACTATCTTTTCTTGTTGATATGTGAGAGCAGCTGGAAATATAAAATACCAAATACAACATCTGAGTTCTGCTGATAGAATGGCCAGACATTTAAATCTGTTAGGTGCATCTATCATGTCCTTGTATGCTGGTGAAAGGAATCCCAAAACTATCAACTACACTCTTTACTGAAGCAACTAAACTCCCGTGCATTGGTTTTTTTACTGGAAGCTACTTTTACTTTTTACATTTGTATTATTAGTGCCATAAAAGGTAACTTCATGCTAATCACACATCAGACTATGCCCTCTCCAGCTTGTATTTGTATCCAGCTTCACAGATAAGTTACTAAAGCACATTAGAACAAACAGTCAATGTGAATTTGCTTCGTAGGTTACTCTACTAATGGAAACACTCCAAGAAAACTGGCAAAAGATGTAGTTTGTGGTACTTGGCAAGATAACACAGTGTGTGAAGGCAATGCATCTTCAGAGAAAACAAACAAAACAACAGCCATTTCATCACTTTCAGAATTCATTAGCTCAAAGGAATTTAATTTCAATTCCTGTATAGGCTTAGTATAGCAGAATGGGTGCGTGCATATATATGTTCCACCAGCTTTCTGGTAGATTCACTTGGCACTACACTCTGCAAATCAGCCAAAAGCTTAACTAAAGTTCTCTGATACGAGACCTCTTTCTTCATTAAATCATTTTTTAACTTTATTATGCCATAGCATGTGGGTACAATTTCTGAGCAGCCAACAAATCTCATTTGTTTTGGCAAAGGTCATATTTTTTATTTGGAAACAAATTTACTTTGGCCAAGGCTGTTACTGTATTTGACTTCACTTTTTATCAGTCCAGAAACCAATCTTGTTCAGATTCCAGAAGTCTTACTAAGGTCTTTAAATACTAACTGTAAAAAGAAAGAAATAGCTAACTTTTTGTAAGAGTTAGAAGTGTTTTCAACAGTGTTTACTTGTTTGAGTGCAAATACAATGCTGGAAAGCTGAAGGAATAGTAAACTCCATGTGCAATGCTAATTGTCTTATATTAAAGAACAATATCATTTTTATCTTTTCTTACGTCCTCCTTACACCAGAACTCAGCATTTTTCATTTCACTGTAGTGAATTCTTTTCTAATGGATACTCAGCACTAAGTCATTTATATCAGTTTGTTTCAGTAACAAATGAATTCCAGAAGGACCACGACTAACAAAGCACTGATTCACTCCCTAGTTGGTTTCTGCATTCTACACAGACCCCCAGTGGACAACCACAGAGCCACAACCTGGCGCTTCCCTTCTTTGACCTCAGAGTCAGCAGGAGTCCCTCTGGCCCCATCCATGCTGACTGCCTAGCCAGGAAGCAGAAGAGGTAACTTTAGCTCTCCTGGAGCTAAAGAACACTGCTTTGGGGTTTCCCCTCTGCACAGATGTCAGTTGTGGGAAGACGGATACAAACTTTAATTCTGAAGAAATTTACTTGTCTGCCAAATCTATTTGAAATTGGCCGAGAGTCTTAATACTTATTCTTTTTTATACTTTTTTTTCCTGTGGAGGCTAGGGTAAGGGAAAGTGAATTTCGACCAGATTCATTCTCTTTCATTTTCAGAACTAAAATTTTAATAACTAAGAATTCAGATGTTCAGCTCTTCCAGATTTAGCCTTGCCAGTAGAAAATGTGATTGCCCATAAAGTAAAAGTTATACTACATTATTAAAGAGTGCACTCCGAAGTTTTTTCCCTTTCCCCCCCCCTTATTTTTTTTCCCTTGTGAAACAGATCTGTGTGTTAAGTTTAAAAGCATTCCAGCAAGACTGTGAAATAAGAATTTCAGCAAGCTTAGAAATGCAATCATTCTTGCTAATGAAATGTCCCAGATTCTTAAGCTTTCCCAGGACACAGCCAGCTCCTATTAATATTATAATTAGTAGTAATATTTAAAGACAACTGGATGATAGACATCTTTTCTTTTTGCATCTCTCACCATTATCCAGAACTGTAGCCTTCATTAGAATTGTTTTACATGGTATTTCTTATTACTGACTGATGGTACATTTCTTGCCAATACCAGATACTTCAATTCAGAACCAAATTGAATATCTATATTTTTTTTCTTCAAATCCACACTTTTTTTCCTTTGATGAGAGGGAGTTTTTAATTAAAACAAACAAAAAAACCCCCCATATAATGGCTGACAAACACTTTATGTTAAAGACAGTCATCTCAGTGCTTTCAAGTAATTTCTTTTTTAAAAAAATCAATATCCATAAGAACTGGATAGTTCATAGAACAGGTAATGAGATGTGACGACTTCTATCAGTATTTAGGTCCAGCCATACAACTGAAAATAAAGAATTACTGAGATCACCATACCAAATGAGAGTCTGTTATTGACTATTTACTGGTGAGAATCCAGTTTCTCATGAAAAAAAGCAGTCCCATTGGAACACAAATGTAGCTGACATATCGTTTGGTATCACTATTCAGGAGACAAAGACAGTTGTCCTCTTTCATTTGGAACATTATATTTTTGGGTGTTGCACTAGATCTGTCCCGCCTGTAAAGGATGTGGATTTCTGCCATTTTCCGTCTAGTATGTTATACAAAAACTAACTTCCCTTTTTTTCCCCAAAATAATTTTAAAAATTAGTAATATATTCCAGTTAGATGGTACACATTTGTCCCTTGTGATCTTCCTTATATAACCATAGTGCCATTTGACTTCCGGCGTATTTTTACCTCAGGACAACTGCAGAAAATGTACACTCACAATCAGCATTCCCAGATAACAGCTGGATACACAGACCTTCTAAACTATAAAACAACAGCAAAGCATCAACACATTAATTCTCAAAACCCTCCTGCAGAGAAACAAGGACAAGAAAGCATTACAATGTCCATTTCACAGACTACAAAAAGACCAGACATTTGCAGGGGTCCTCTGTTCAGGGCAACAAAGTAGAAATAATAGTGATAAACCAGCATTTTCTTGCTATCAAGCTTTAGATAAAGACTACTATTTCCCTTCTTTAAGCTGAAAAGAACAAACTCTCCCCCATTTGCACTCAGAAAAATCAGTCAAAGAGAAGTAGCAGTACAATCCTTACAACTCTGAGTTAAAAATAGGCCAGTAATGTAGTCCATGGCCTGATGCAAGTAGAGTCATTGAACCTTATTGTTTCAAAGTATGCTGGAAAAAACAAAGAACAGGTATTTGTGCTATGGGAATAAGGATGAAATACAACACTTGTTTCTGTTCTCTTAGTAACTCCTACTTCATGATTTTTGGTGAGAAATCTTAATGGACTCTAAATCTTCCAAAAATCAGCTCTATTAGAAATGTCAAGCAGTGATTCAAAAATATTCAGCACTAATCCAGCAGCAGCTGACCACAAACACAAAATTCAGGATTCAGTTAGTTTGTCTCAGTTCTCAGTCTGATCTGAAATAATAAAAATCATGACTGCCGCAGACTTTTAACCTTTTAAGCAAGTACAAGCCACAGAGTGTGAACATAACCCAAAAAACAGTCTCTAAAGAATATGCATTCTGACATATTAGAAGGTCAAAAAAAAAGTCATTTGATTGCATGATTGCATTGTTGTCCACTACCTAAGTGCTCCACCCTGCCATAAACAAAACACTGCAAGGCATACTTTCTTTATGAATCTAACATGCATTTAGCCAGGCCTGATCATTGCAGTAGCTGTTACTGAAATTTGGTCAGCAAAGCACGGTAAATAGCCAATATCTCAGCATAACCTACTATGATAAGTCTGTATCTGTATCTCCAGCACAGCATTGTAACCCCTCCCTCACCACATTCACTGAGACACCAAACAGATTCTCTGGGCTCAGCATCAGGTCCTGCTTCTACCTGATGGTCTGGTGAAAAGGGAAAAGCAGAGAACAACTGATGCAGAATAATTGCAACTGCAAAAGAAACCAATAGTTATGCAAACCTCGGTGCTTTAGACTCTGACAGGCTCACTCTGTTATTAGAACATGTTAATTAGCATATGCTCTCTGATTTTCTCTCTGCTCCTCTTCTTGGCACATAGGGAAAAGAACATGAAAATAAGTGTTAATTCACCTTATAAATTAACATGTACCCAGTGGGGGAGGTATTGCTTGAATATTTTTGTGTTGAGTAACCTCATAATACATAAACCTAAGCCTAGCCTCATAGATACACTAAATAATCAACTAATAAGAATCTTATATCAAATATCAATTGTAATATGTTGATGAACAGGGTTTTTCATCTTGATACAGCTGTGGAGCATGTGAGTTGGTAATCAAGAAAGTGCTTAGCAAGATTTTCTTACTTGCATTGAATTCCAACAAAGACAGGTGTCTGATGAGAGATCAAGAAGGAAGAAGATGGAAGGAAATTTAGTAGATGAGAAGTCCTGAGCTGAGAACACAGAGAAAAAAACCTGTCCCTAGGGATGCTGAGCAGCTCAGAAAGCTCTCCTGAACCACTAAAATCCAGACTAGTGTGACCTAGTGTGACATTGATTAAATGGAAAAAGAAGGAAGAAGTAGTGCTGGCTTCCCTTCTCAAGGTAGAAGAGAATTATTCAGAAGTATTTGTAAGCCAGCCATATGTGCCCACCAAATATATCTTTTGGCTCTAGCAGTGCAAAAAGGACTGTGCATTTTGTCCTACAGAGAAACCCTAAACAGGGACAGGAGACCTCGCCTGTGAGATGCAGGACCTGGCACCTCAGCCTCTGATACTTAAAATGGCATCAGCAGATTTAATGCAGATGGCAGCCTGCAATATACAATTGACCATTGAGAGAATTTTTCTATTAAAAAAAGGAAAACAAAAGCAAATGTTCACTGTTGTACAGATCTTAAATGGCAAAATTTGTAACACTGAGGAACCCTTCAGAAACAGGTGTTGTTAACTACAGAGAGATGATGACACTGATAACATGCTGTCTTTGTTGTAAATATCACCCTTTGTTCCCCAAAATACAGGGCTGCTATTTACATGTTAGTTGCAGCCAAGGTTCCATTTCTCTTGTAGGTCAGAGCAGAAGATTAGTTAATTACATACGTCTATGAAAGAAAATCACTGATTCACATCTCTTTGTTTTAAAATTTATCCCCCTTTCATCCAGCTGTATCAATTGCACTATGTATACCTATGCACATTATGTATAGTCTCAGTGCTGGCATAAATGAAAAGTACATAATCTAATTTTGCAATACAAACAATAGATTCAGCAAACAAGTCTTATTTTAAGTTAGGACTCTGTTCTGCTTAATTTGCAATGTGTATTTATACCAAACTGATTGTGGATATAAAGCCAAATTTCTATTCTATTATCACAAATACGATACAGACCTTAACTTCAATATAGATAAAAACCCAATCATAAATCTAGGTCCTGTTTTCTCTCTAAAATAGCCAAAAAATTCCTTCTGACATTCATTCCCTTTGAGAAACTCTACATACTAATTTTTAGAAGCCAGTATAAAATACCTGACACTTAAAAGTACAAAATTTTTAATTGAAGAAAAGTTTAATACACTACATCTGTGACAGGTTCTATCTCTACAGGCTGTAGAGCTTCAAGAGAAATCTGCTTTTCAACGTAAGAGAAATCTGATGTTTTATGCCACTTAACAGAAGCCACAAACCAAAAAGGAGTCCAGATGTATCAAAGCAGTTGACCAAGGACCCAGAGACAGACCAAGCTCCCAAGACGTTCCCCCTCTTGAGGTTCTGCGAGAACAAAAGAGCCTCCAGCACTGCTGGCCCTAGCTATCAACCACAGCTTTCCAAATCACCACTCTGAGGTCAAGTAGTCCCCACCCCAACAGTACCAAAAAAGACTGGAGACACCTTCAGGCCTCTCTCTCCCTAAAAAGGGAAACCACGAAGACTCTTCAAGTTCTTAGTTGAAGAGCCCCATCTTCAACTAGTTTTTCAGGAATTGTCAAGTACAGCTCCATGTCCTAGAGACTCTAGTCCCATCTCACAGCTAAATGGAAAATTACCCAGAACAAAAATGCCTCAACATCACAAATGTACCTTCTTTTTATGTGTAAGTAAAGGTTTGGATGCTATTTCTAACAAAGAAATGCATGCAAATTATATACACATGTATTCTCCAAATTTAAACTCATTTTGTGAAGGGGCATGAAAATCTGGACAATAGGAAGTATATGACTCAAGAAATGGCAAGGAAGCACCTACTAAATGGCCCTTTCTCACTTCTGAATGTTTGGTTGGGTATTCTATTGACACAAATTTATCTGCTGGTTAACAAATATTTTAGTGTACAGACATGGTTTGTACTCTCAAAACATCATGAGCTTTTTTGGCTACCAGATATGCTCCAGAAATTGTAAGAGTAACTGTGGTCATTCAATTACAGATTATTTCTTAGAGCATGAGACCAAGAAGAAAAATTTAAAGAAAACACCAAATACATCATAGAGTGAGTAAATAAATAACAATAAGATACAGAGTCTTACAATAAGGAAATCACGTACGTCAGCTGTATGAAATACGTGGTTATATAGACAATAGAAGATAAATATAAGACCAAAAACATATTCTGTCTTGAAAACCACAAATAGATGGCCTATTTATTAGAAAGAACAGTTACCTCAATTACACTGAATTCAGAAACAAAATTACAAATAAAATCTTATTGCACCCCCAGACAAGGACCAAGCCACAAATGCAGGTAACAAAAGCAAAAAGAACACTGGTTTTCAGTGTTTTCAACATTTTATCACTGCTATAAAATTATGTCACTCTCCTCCATGACTACATCTAACATAATTTTATTCTATACAATGCTTATAAATACATCTATGGGCTTTTTAATCAAGTTGCTTTTCTTACTTACATGACTGCAAGTCTCAGCTTGTTTCTGAATCTTCTTCCCTTCTGTGTTGCAGTCATTTTAATAACATGATTAGAGTCAAGCTAAAGATATATTGATAATAACTTTGCTTGTGCTTTGCTACCCTACTGAATCTTATTCTGTGTCACTTCTTAAACTGTAATAGAATCTCACTGCTTACATTTTATAATAGTAAATAGCTGTTTAGTAGTCCAGAATAAAATGTTAAATTATAAGCATACACTGTTGGAATAATAATTTAAAACCAGAGCCTAATTCATGTTTGTTGCCTTTTTTAAGCAAATCTGTGCAGAACAAAATGTTGTCCCTGCCCTTGCCCATACAACCTCAGTAAGAAACGGGAGGACAAAAGTGGGAAGCCTACATGGGTGGAACCACCTCATATCCCAGAGGACCAAAGTGATCTAAGATAAGAAAATACCCTACACCAAAAGGTGACCTACAGCTCTCATTTACTTTAACAGGAACCTCTCTATTAACCAGGGGTAAGAGAAATGAGGTTTTGTCTCTTTACTGACAAAATTCCCTCCTTTCTCAGCAAAAGGAGGGATGGTGCCAGCACAGGATCATTTTCTGTCCTGAAAGGCAGAGATGCTTCACCAAAAAAAGTTTGTTTCTTTCTGTATACATGCTTCCTAACCTGCTTACCTGATACTGGAATTCCTGGATTTCTCTTGCATGACTTTGCAAATATCTTATCCCTGTAGCCAATCGAGTAGGGGAGCAGGGAGACAGAGAGGTGCCTTTAGAGGTCAACTTGGCCATGCAGACAGCTAAGCATGACTGCTCTCCTTGCTCTGGTACTGCAGGAAGATCCTACCCTTTAAAAGGAGGACTGTGAAGCTGAGCAAGCTCCTCTTTGGGTCTCTTCTCCTTTTGCTGATAGAGCATTGCACTCATCATGGAGCTTCTCTGTTACAATGCATGTTTGCAGCTATTTTCTAGGGAACTGTTTAGGAAGTGTTCTTTCTGTGTTCTCATGCATGTATTTTTATGAGTATTGATAAGACAAGCCAGCAGCTAAGCTGCATACCTTATACTCTATCTCCTAAGGCCATTCTCAAACAGAAGCTTTGTATTTTCACAGCACAGCTTCATGCTATTACAGAACACTCCTGGCCAAAGAAATCATCTAAACAGCTTTGTCAAAGATCCACACTTTCCTTAAGGATAAAAGGAAAGCTGACGTTACATTAGGATTTTGAAGCCAAGCCATTCTATGAGGAGCCAAAAAACGAGATGATGGTTATCAGGAACAGGGTATTCCATGATGCTGAGAAGGCACGTAGCACTGGCCCATGCTCCCAAGGACTTGAGCCTACGTAACTCACATTGCATCTGTGTAGGTCACAGAGAAAAAAAAAGGAGGCTTGTATCACTATCATTATCCGTAAGAACAGGATGGAGTCTTGGACTAGTGAAAATAGCAGTAGATTTTGATTTGTGGAGTCACTATCAGCCAGGATTTCAAAAACATTAGTAAAACTAAAAAAATGGATGAATAGTACATCTGCCAGAACTTACACTTGTGGGAAGATCAAAATTATTCACCAGTTTGGAAATGATGGAGGGTTAAATGTTATGACAATTTATTTTGACGTTTTCTAGAAGAAATAGTTTCAACATTTTCAAAATAGGAGCATCCTGACTTTCTATTTTGAAATACCATATTTGTTTTGAAATTGACACAAGATTGCTCTGGATTTAACTAAAATGTTTGGGTTGGCAAAGAATAAAATTTTTCTTCCTGCTGAGAAAAGAAAACAAACTATTAAAGTCATTAAAAGTTGTTTCAGGTTGTTATAAGCATTGCCTCCAGAATGCTTAGTTTAGCCACTAAACTTTCAAAAAGGTGATAAAATGGATCATTTGTACAGATCTTTGAAAAAACAGCAGGGAGAAAAGCAACTGGAGATGCATACCTTTCAAAGACCAAGGTCCTGAGGTTTGTTTTTCCTTGGCTAACCCCCCCTTGCAGCATAAATTTACTTCCTATGTTACAAACCCAAGGAAACAGATACATATCATTCGGAGCATTGTACATCTGTTTCTCCGTCTGTACATCTGCCCCTACCACTTAGCTCTCCGTATACTCCATAAGGATCTGTAGACCTGACTCCTTCAAGAGGGATGCAAATCACTCCCTACCTCAAGGGGAGACTTCAGTTACACAGCAAGGCTCCCTCTGCTTTTCAGTCTGAAAATTTCTGGCAGTTTCATTTAAATGGATCCCAGAGCTTCAAATTAAGTTACATACAACATGTAATAACACAGCCAATACAATAGTTGATGCCTTATTTTCATGTTAAATTCAATTTATTCTTGCAGCATCTCCACTAATTCAGCTTTCACTGTGTTGCAGATTTAGGCATTAACAATGTATGAAGCTCATTTTAGAAGCTGCCAGGAGCAGAGAGACAGAGAATTTGGATAGGTAAGGAGCAGGTTTATGAAGGTCTGTTTGTCTAGGGACTCAAAGTGATTTGAGGTTAACAGGAAAACATTTTAATCTGGTAAAACACCTGTCAATGAAACAGCCACATTCTTCAGCGGAAACTGCAATCTCAAAATCAACGATTATAAGGAACAGAACTCTGAATATTACAAGGGGCTCACAAATCCAGTTTTCTCTAATCCAAGGACTCTGGCTTAAGGAAAGCTTCGATTTTTAAAAGTAGAAGAACTAGATTTGGTACTACAATTTTCATTGCCTCAAGCCAGGAAAAGGAGGATTATGACTTTAGGTAGGTCTCCATTGCCTAGCAGACTCTGTTTCTGGAGCTTTGTCAGAGAAACTGAAGCTTTCATCAGTGTGCCTATACAGTCTGAAAGAACCACAGCACTTTAATAAACACTTTCTTCTCCAGGCTCCCAGTCAACCTGTTCCTGTGGTTATCTGGACACATGGCACAGCTGCTCATGCTGATGCTGAACACCTCCACTTAAGCAAGTGGAGCCATGACCCTCATGCAACATCAAAATAACATTTTCATAAGTACATTTAAATTATCTCCCTCTTCTGCTTGGTGTTTGGTCTTTCCTACACATTCTTTCCTAAAATATTTTTGTTCAGTTTTAAATATTGTTACTCTTCGCATGAGTTGCAGCAGTGATCAGCAAACTCAGTTATGAGCCAAGGTTACCCTTCTCTGTATGGCACTTCACAGACCTAAAATACTGTCCCCTCCCCACAGCATTTGTAGCAAGCAGAACCTTAAAAACAGTGCATTTAGATAGAAAATGACATGAGGATGAACATGATGCTATGTCTAACATATTGATGAAAATTAATCCAGGTAGACTCATATTCCCTGTTCCATTAGAAAAACTTGATTCAATTAAAAGCCAGCAAATGTAAAGTACAAAGAAGACATTCTCTTATGTTCAGACTAATGTTGGGAACTCACAGACACCACTTAGTTTTTCTCAAAGTAAATAGCTTAGGAAGCTCTAAACAGGCACAACATACAGAATTCCTATACCAAGCATGAAAATTACAAGAAATGTCGATCACCTGGCTTGAAAACAAAATAGGCAGATAGCATTCTAGGAGACACATTGCTTCACAGAGGAGAAGAAAAGAAAGTGGAAGTAAAAGATCTTTAGTTGAATCACACGCACTGGATGTTCATCACCAACAAACACAATCCTAGAACATATGGATATTTCTCTCTTTTACAGGTAAGCATTTCATATCATAAAGATATTCTTGTTTCACACTTGCTTTAAGAGCACTGTTGTCCAGAGTGTCATTCATGATTCACAGCACCACGAAAACAGAATTCAGCCCTTGATATTTTACTGGAGAGGTTCAGTTCAAAAAAAACCAAAACATTCTTGTACGGAAGCCTGAAGATGGAAGCCTAGCAGTCCACCACTTTTTCAGTTTGGAGTCACAATTCTGCTTTTTCATGTATGATAACATATCTTAGTCTAGATCAGAAAAAATAATCATTACCTGTAACCAAAACTCTATCACTCTCCACCTCTCTCTTACACACAGACCCTTATAACCCATGCTCTCCCACTTCCACATTCTATTTGCCTTCCTATAATGTATGTTTTTCTTTTTCACATTTTAGCACCACCTCTCCTCATTTCTTAGCCTTTTATCTTTCCTCCTTCTTAATTCTGCCTACATCTCTCTACAACTGCAATTGTTACCCTGCCGGAAGAGCTGGTTGTGCAATTACTTAAGTCTCCCCATCTAAGAAGTTTTCCCATAAACATAACGGCAAACAGATAAAAGAAATCAGTCATACTTGGACATAGACCTCTCAAGAAACATTGTGCTCTATTGTCCTCTATTTTTATTATTAGAGACAGTGGAGAGTGTCTCGTAAATGCTTCAAACTCCCTATTGCCATTCAAGGCTCTTTTAACATACAGTGTAATCACCCTGCTGAGACAAATTCCTTTGACATGCACAAAGATGAACACCTCTAGTTTTGTACTCCAGGTGTTCCACTGGAAATCAGCCTGGCCACTGGCCTTAGCAGTGGTACTTTCAGTAGACTTTGGATTTAGTTTGTTTGCTTACATTATGCTACCTCTTAGTGAGTCCTCACATGTACTCAGTTTGCAAATCTGAAAATGTTCAGCTGGCTAACTCCAAAGTTAGTTTTAAAATACTGGGGATAGCATATGAGACCAGATTCAAGTCAGTTACCTTTACAGCATTTCAGGTCTGTAAAGGCAGCAGTGGTTACTATATAAACAAATACTCCATCCTGTATTTTTTTAAGAGCAACAATAATGCAAAGTCCTATCAAGAACAGTTGAAAACAACAAAAGGACCAGTCTTACACAGCTGCATAGCTACTTTTGAGGGGGAGGGCCTCTTTTCTTTGACTGCTTTTTGCACATCCACAAACAAAAAGAGGATACATCATTCCTAAATTGGTAGGTTTCTTTAATTATGGCTTTAGGTGTAGGGTGTTCATCTGCCTAACACGAAAGAAGCAAAAGGATGATGCAGAAGAGTCATGAAATTAACCTGTTCCTCAAGCATGGCCTTTATATGAGTAAGATTTTCAAGAGCAAGTTTTACTTATCTCCATTTCTAATTAAGGAAATGCTAAAACTCTTCATGACTTAACAGAAAGGAAATCATACCTGCACTGCAGACTTTTTACTACAAAAAACAGCAGATGCTGAAGAGTTCAAGAAAGTCCAGACTCAGGTAAATGGGGCAGAAAGACCAAGATAGGATGGATGAAGATGCAAGGAACAAAATGCAGTATGCAGGGAACTGAAGAATGCAAGTAATATATAACAACAAGGAAGCAGCTAAAAGTATATATTCAGAGATACACTAGAGGAAGAGTAGAGAAAAGGTATAGATTATAAATGACAATTCACAATTACTCAACCGGCTATGAGAAATAAGCAGAAACCATAACTGGAGCCACATTCACATTCTTATTTCTGCATACAGAATTGCTTAAAGTGCTTAAATATTATGCAGCTTCCCTGATCCTCATGTTGACATGCAAGAGATGATTTTAAGCCTCTTAGAAATGAAAGCAAAGAATTTCGTTTTATTCTGCAAAGCAGAAAAAATTAACTCACTCCATTTCTATTAAGCTAAACAACACTAGTATGTTTTTCTTTCTAGCTCTGACTTGCATTGCATCCTTCCAGTATAACCTCAAAGAGGGCCAGGAGGAAAAAAACCTTAAAACTGACTCCCTACAGAATGAATAAATACAGCCAAATCACCAGCATGGAAAATAACTGTATGAGCCCTAGGTATCAAAGCTTACCCACAAATAGCTCATAGTGAATAATGCATATGGTTTAAAGTCAGTTAAAGTAAGTGCCAGGTCACTTATCAGGCAGCAGAGCATTTGCAAGGCTTTGAAACAGAATTCTTCTTTTGATTCTCCCTCTCTGAGGTACAAATAACTGAACTGAGACACAGGTAAGTAATGACTGGAGCGAAATGTGGTCAAGAGCTCGCCAGTTCCACAGTCTTTTAGTGCTACAGCAGAACAGACTGGTGGTGCTTAAGAGGCAAGAGTGAAACATGAAAGAGCCAGCTTTGACTTCGTGAAACATCATTGGGTCCTAAAGCACTACTATGCCTCAGAAATTGAAAGTATTTCTCTTGGCTGAAAAAATCAGCAAAAAACCAACAGACTAATAATCCACCAACATGGGCCAAATGCCTTTAGTCCAATTTAATTTCTGGTTTTGAGACATTATGTATTTGGCTGCCAGATTACAGCATTTGCATGACCTAAAATTTCCACAGTTCACGTTCATACAGATGCTTCAGGGCTAGTCTCCCTTCAGATGAATTCAGCTCCTCAGACTGCTGAACGTTGTGCACATTTTCTAGTCTTGGAAATGTACCAAGGTTCTCCAGGAAAGGCCATTAGGTTGAGGGCATTTGCAAAAGGAGCGAAAAAAAATAATGAAAATCAGGCAGTACATGAAAATATATGGCCTTTCTACACAGCGTCCTACCCTGCTCTTTTATTTTACCTTCTCTGCTCAATGAGCCAAAGGTTTAAACAAGCACTAAGTTTCTGATTATTCACAGGAGCTGTGAATTCCAACTGATTATTCACAGGAGCTCTAAAGCTTTTAATTCCCTCCTTTCCAGGGTGCAGTAGAAAGATGCTTTAATTGCAACTTAAATTATTTTCCCCTTGATGTTCTTGTCCCTGTCAAAATAAATGTTGCTTGTATGGGCACAGCTCAGGCAATTACATTAACTTCAGTCAATAACTTAACCCTATTATCGATGTTTTTCTAGTGATCCGAAGACTGGAACTGTTACTAAGAGTTGATGATATATATTCCAATACTGCAAGAGGAAAATCTATTTTTATACCAAGACGTGGCAGGAAACATGAAAATAATTATTCTTAAATAATAATGAATAATAATTATTATTCCAGGAAAGATTAATCTTCAATTTCTGTTTTTTCTGTTTAAAACAATGTGATTAATTTGCTGCTTAGAATTAAGAAAATAAACCTGACAAAAAATGATAGAGTTTTATATTTTGAGGGAAGGTTTTGTTCATGTTTTTACCAGAACTTCTTTAAGTTTCATTTCCATTTGAGCACTAAAAGGAACCAGAAGTAAACCGTAGAAATTTGAAAGGTCATAGTATTTGGGTCTTATTTTAACTGTTGTGAGAAAAACAAACATTGCTTTGGTTCTTAACCATTTATAAAGAATCCCAGCCTCACAGAGACATGCCTGAAAAAAGTCTGGCCCTACATAAATTATGCAAACACCCTTGAAATAACATCACTCAATATGATTCATTCACATTGAAGTACAACATCATCTTCCAGGCAAACAGCAGCCATCCAGCTCCTGGTTTCTACAGGGGCATGATAAAGCATATACTGCCTGATAAATAATCTGTTAACAACACACAGTATTATTTAATAACTCAATTATCTAACATCCATATTAGTTCATAAACAAGCAGATCTTGAACTTTCGCACATTTTCAGTGTTGGATAACTTCGCAAAAAACTTAAACGTAAATTATTTCTGTCCAGGTTGGTCCTTCCTTGCACTAACATGGACATTACCAGCTTAGATAACTCTTCATGCAGAACCCACGCCAAGACAATTTGAAAACCCTGAACAGAGTCTCAGCTTTCCTTTGCCATGTAAGAAGCATAAACTGCCTTAGAACCCAGAAGTTTTTAAGAAATCTAGAAATGTGAGGGTTTTTTTTCCCCACAAGTTTTACCACCAAAAAGTTCAAGCATCACATTTTGTAATGCTTTTAAGACAGTTGTATGCGTTAGTTTCCTGTCCTATTCCAGTGACTTAAGTGAAATATATCATTCCTTTGCTTTGATAATCAATTGCACTACATGTTCAGAAACACTAGTCCACTACCTCCTCTCACTTATTAAAAAGGTACACTAATGGCTAACATTGAAAAGTGTATATTGCTTTAAAACATGTTTTCACATCCTGTTTGTTAAACCAGCCAGCTTTCATATCACTTTAAAAAATTAAATAAGTACTTACTTTATTAAAACATCCTAGTTTATAAATCTGCATTTTAATAATCAATGCTGCTTCCACTTTAGTGTCATCTATGTATTCTGGTTTCGCTAAAATGTCACATTTATTTTTTGTAATAAATGACATCTAGTCTTCTGAACACTAGCCTGGATATTGCTTTTTCTTTCAAGCTTCTGTATAGACACCAGAGTGACATATGACCCTTGTCCAAGAACAGAAGATACACAAAGCTGCTTTTAATCTAAACATTATATTCTATTTCTTACCACAGATAGTCTGCAAGCACTCAAGTACAGTTTAAACATACCATTTCACATCTGCATGCCCTACAACCTTAAATCCCTGTAAACATGATTCTTTCAAGAAGTCTTTGGATACACTGGAACGTGAAGAGAGAGAATTGTAAAGATCATAAGGAAAAGCCAACACAGAAAGACTGTGATGAAATAGTTTGGGCTTTTTCCTGTATCTTCAAGCAACTGGAGACCTAGTATTTCATGTCTGTCAGTATGGGACCTCTCTTGGAAGTGTGGGCAGGAATGTACAAGGACTGCTAGAACAGTCTCACGCTTGCTGGTGGTGTGATCTGTTTCCTCTAAAGTGGATACACTTTAGTAAGCACTATACTGAAAATTGTTTGTTAGAGTGTTCTGTGAAGAACTAGGAATAACATAGAGACACCTGGGCTGAAATTTACTATTCTGTACCTATTTTTATTGCATAAAGCAGAAATTCTCATTTTGAGCTACACCCCACCCCCCCCCAAAAAAAAAAAAACAACAAAAAAAAAAGGCAGCTTTTTTTAAAAATTGAGTAATATTTACAAAAGCACCAGTATCTCACCTACAACTTCCTTAAATTTCATCCTCATTTAAAGCACTGAGTGCACACACAGAAATAGCTAAGGGTTAATACATGTTTTTAAACTAATTCTGGATGCCCGTATGAAAGAGGTTTGATTACATACAAAAGTTATTTTAACTCATGTCACACAGAATCAAGAAGTGAAAAGACAAAAGAACACCCCCATATTTAAAAAATCGCCTACCGTAATACATAAACCTCATTTAACATAAAAAATACATACCCTTCTTGTATTTTCTCTTCTCTGCAAAAGTGAACATTGCTTTTGTTAAGACTCAAAATGTAGTTCTGCTCAAATATATTGCTGCTTAATTGGCACTTAATATGTAATCACTTTTTTACATGGATTGATGTTATTGTAGGTTAGCGAGTAAACAAAATATGTTTGCTCAGTCTTCTTGCATCACATAATTCTGTTTTCATCCACACAGATTATAAATTCTTGTCATAGTAAACAGGTGATAGACTGCCACTACAAACTGAACCATGACTAAGGTATAAAATTTTCTAGGGACATGTTCTGAGGTTTCAGACTTTAAAGTTAGCAGTGGATCCTATTACAAACCTTGATAATGTTCAAGAAAGGGTCTGATGTTGCCAGGTGGGACTATCTTAATTGACAGTACTTTGCTAAAATGCCAACTTCAATTTTAATCCAGGAATTTGAATCCAAACCCAGCTAAACCTCTGATTACATCTAAACACTAATTTAAACACAGTCTTCCACTAACCTGGAGTGTCAAAAACAACAGAAATATTAAAAGTAGTCATTCTAAATATCTTTGGTCATGGAGGTACCAGAAAGAGAAAATGGTCCTCTTTCTGCAGTAAAATGCATGGAAAGTAAACCTTTGGGTCTTAAATTATTATTATTATTTTCAGCATGCCAATTGTGTTGTCATCTTTACTTTATATTTTTGAACCACTGAGTTTTACCACCCAGTCTGCCCTCTCAAAAAACAGCACATGGAATATGAATGGTTTGGGTTCAATCACATACATTTGGCAGTGCTGGATTACTACCAGTTTTCTTAACACATTCCCATTCACAGCAAGTTGGCATAAAACAGCATCATGAGCAACACTGTGCCATATCTACTACTTTTGTCAGTTTTATAAGGCCCAAACCTATCCTAGATAATCTGTGCTAGCACAAGGCAGTGTTTTTTCCCCCACTAACAACATATTTCTGGTTCTTACTGATTTCTTCGTAATCTCTTAAGTAGCTAAATATAGCTAATTGTTTCTTAATGGAATTAAACACATTGGCCCTGCAAAACATTTCAGCTCTTTTGGGAGAATGTGGATATTTGTCATTGATTCTTCATAAATATGGGGCAGGCCATGACAAATGAAGACATTGTGCATTGGAGAGCAGAGTACAGCATCTTTCTTTCAGCTAGTCAAACTTAAAAGAACCACCATATCCTCTGGTGGTCATGTCCTTTATGAAGAACATCCCATCAACAGCAGAATATTCTCAGTGATTTTATAAGTAATGCATGAGCCACTGGCACCAGGTACTCATCAGGGAGCAAGAGACAGGCAGTCTTCTTAGCCAGATATGTGAGGTGGTTTTTGTGATACTCTTATTTATGTCATTTGTGATGTCAGAGCTGAATAAAACAGAAATACATAACATCATGCTTTTGGCAGTGCAGACTATATCATCTGTAGCCTTGGTCAGCAGCCAAATGCTCACCCAGCCACTTGCCAGCTTCCACACTGAACAGGACAAAGGTAGAAAATAGGGAGGAAAAAATGTCACAAGTTAACATAAAGGGAGGTTGCTTAACAGATACCATTACAGGCAAGAGACTCAGCTTGGGGCAAATTAAAACAATTTATTGCCAATTAAAATAGATTCGAATAGTGAGAAACTTCTGTCACTTTCTTCTTCTGCTTCCTTGCTGAAAGACCAGCTTCCTGACCAGATTCTTCTTCCTCCCTAAATGATGTCAAAGACCTGTCAATTTCTGCTACCACTTTTTGACAACTGGGATATTATTATTATTGTAGATAGGATTTGGGTCCCTGCCTTAGGCATGGTGTCCTGAACTGCAGAGGCTCTCCTTCCTCTGCTGTGATGGAGCTGAAAAAGCATCAATAGTCTCAGTGCTAAGGAACTGATGGATTTGATTGGGGTAGGCAGAGCATTCTTCTGTCAAGTGCTGTACGAATTCAGTGGGATTACATGTCTGTTCTGCCATAAAATCCCAGGCTTTGGAAGGTGATAACTGCGCTATGCACCTGCCAAAATCCTCCCATACACCCTGCTGCCCAGGGAGTGACCACATCAAGTCACATTTCTCTGTCAACTTGCCAACAAGTTGTTTACTCTTGCAGTTGGATGCAAACAAGTTCCACCTATCCAGCAATGTCAGATAACAGGACCAAACAGCTTACAGTGATAATGCCTTGTCAATATTTTAGAAAGTGTGAATTTAAATGCCAAAATCATTATTAATATTGGCTTTTGGCAGGAGGGCAGTCAGAAAAAATTTCACCACAGTATGCATCCTGAAAGCTCTGTCATCCTATGCTAAATGAGTTTTATTATATACATAGAAAGAACCGACCTGCCCTCTGTAATGTCCTGGGTTGACAGCAGAGAATCCAACCATACCTACACTGCCAAATAGCCAAACTTTCAGGAGATCACTGTACTGACACTTAAAATTTACAGTTCTACAGCAGCCCATATAGCAACATTAATGGGGACTATAAAGCATCAGAAATCCTGCAGAAGTGAAACAGTACCTAGTCTGTTACAAAGGGCTGTACTGAAAAACAGCAAGTGCACTAACATATCCCTTCCTTCGTAAAGTTCCTTGTACTTTTACACAAACCATTGAGTGTAGGAGTTTAAGAGAACAAATCATGAAAGAGCATTTTAATTTCCAACTATTTATCTAAAAATTTTTCTCCAATGACCTCAGAGAATCTCTTAAAATTAGTTATTTCATTTGTTTTTCATTTGCTTTCCATTACCCATACAGATGCTGAAAAGTCAGTTACATGCCTTTTCTTGATGCATGATCTCAAGGGATCATAGGAGATTCATCCATCTTGCAAGATACTCACAAAACCTAATTGATGTTTATTAAGTAATATAAAACCCAGTGGCCTGCATAAACATGATTAGACACATGAGGTTGAGCATCTTCCTACATAACCTCTTCACATCACAACTAATATCTACTAAAAGAGCTATCACCTGAACTCCCTTAAGAGTAAAGGTAAATTTTTAGCACTATTTTTGGCTTTGCTTACTCCAATTCTGTTCTAATATTTCTTTTTATACAAAAAGCCATGATCAAGTTTTGCCTTCTTTACCTTTCATTATCAGTACCTTTTAAGATTTATCATCATGATTTCATAGTTTAATAAATTTTCTCACTGGTTCTCCACTACATTTCAACACTATTGATTTCAGAATATCTGCCACTCTGCCCCAGGCAGGATTGTAACCTCATCTATTGTATTCTCTTAATTCCAGCTTTCCTCCAGATTCAGAAAGAGGAATTCCCTTCTCACTAAAATAACAAACTCCCACTGCCAGTAGTAAAGGAGACTGAACTTCGGATTAAACAGAAGTCAAATTTAGTTCCCAGCTCTCTTTCTGATAGCATGAATTTAGTTAAGCTAAGCTGTTCCTGTCTGATTTGATAAATAGCAATACTGAGGATGTAGCAGGAAGAGAACTATTTAGCCAGGTGTTCCTTTGCAAAGGCTTCCTCTTTACAGTGAGTCAGAGCAGAGAATGGGGTTGATAAAATGTGGCTGATCATAAACCTGTGGGTAAACTAAAGGCTTTGTTTAGCTCATTATTGCAAAAAGAAAAAAAAAGCTTGATTTCACATTCACTCCCACTTCCCTCAATTAAAAGAATGTTCTTAAAAGGCTCTTAGTTTTTTGCTTAGCTGGGTACTTGAATAAAAAAGACTAAATAGCACATCAAAGTAACATTAATGTGTGCCTTGGTTCCTGTTTGTATATAGATGACCAAATTCATAGCTCTGCAGTTCCACTGCAACTTACTTATTCACAAGTTTGCTAAATTTGCCATTTTTTAAAATCACTTAATTAGGACAATTCAAAGAAAATGTCTTTTCTTTTAGTTCTCAAGCACATAAGAACATGTGCAAGCCCTATAATACTTTTTATTTCAACCAGCTGTTGTGCACAATCCACATCATGCAAAGCAATAACCAGCCTGTTTTACAATTGACAGAACCCACTCAGCCCTAAAAAGGAGTATCCCATACTCAGTTACCAGCATGAAAGAAGGGTGTGTAAAAATCTACCTGAAAAATATATAGTGATTTCCAAAGAAATTCCATTATTAGCATTTAATAGGTGAACATTTCTGCCAAAAAGCTCAGAACTACACTGTTGGACAAATTCTAAGACAAACAATTGAACCTCATGGACCAGTGCAATGTTTGGTAAGGGCTTGAAGCAAAAATTTTAAACTGAAATATTCCACACATCCAAGGAGTTGGGGATGGAGTAAGCGGTCTAACAGGAAACCAAGGTTTGTGGCTTAATGTAGGAGGTTTAATTTCTTTGGTTCTCTGTGGACAGCATCAGGGAGGAGCACCAAAATCAGTCAACAATGATACACCACTACAGTGACAATACACAAAGAAAACACAGCATTGCCTAAAGCTGCAGGGCATTTACTAAAACATGGGATGCTGTTACTGAGACTAATTTTATTATATTCAGTTTCTTCTATTCAGTGAAAACCCATACTTAAAACATGTAATTCCTGAAGCCTTCCATTAGTCAATTCAATTGATGCAAGCTGAACGCTGCATTTGAACCATAATGTGCATGATCTAGAACACACCATTTTCAATACGGCCCTACTCTTTGTTTTATTCTAGTGCTGATGGTTCTCCAAATGTGCTATATCTTATCTTCACAACCTTCTAGAGATACAACCTCAACTTCAAATAGACTGCAACAAAAAATTGATGAGAGTGACCGATTGCTTTCAGTCTATTGGTTAGGCCAGATTAGCTATCTGACTTGTAGAAATCATAACTGTGGGTTTTGAGGAGCAATACAGTCAGGGGAAGACAAAACCATAGCACAGAGCAAAAGGAGAGGATCCCAATCACAACAATGCCAGACACAAAGACTTTAGGGAAAGAACAGGACAAAGCGAAGTCTGATAAGATCAGATGACAACAGAAGCTAAATAGGCATGGAAACAACTGTCAAAAGCCTTGAAGGAATTAATTTAAACATTCCTTCAAGAAATGTTAAAATTACAAATAAGAAAAAAATAGAGAGTAAATAGAAAGATTCAAGCAGACATCAGTCTAACAGAGAAGACAAAATATCCATCCTCATCATTTGAATAAGGTTCATTGAGACACAAAAATGGACAAATACATCACAAATCAAGGTGAAAGTCAAAGCAGCCTCAAAATAAGAATTATCACAAAAAGGGAAAGGTGGATGAAGTATGTGGTAGAACTAAAATGACCATATTTCAGTGAATACCTACAAAGATAAACTCTAGTAGAACAAAACAACCATTTTCATTTTGATAAAAACAGCCTTCTTCTGTCCAACACACATCTGCACTGTTATTCTGGTGATATAAAAACACACATACATACTCACTAAGCCATCAGCAAGTTTGATGTTTTAAAAACCAAACCAGCCTGCATAATATCAGTGCCCCAGCTTTCAACAGCAAAGATCACAGTAAAATGTACAACTGAGAATGCCAGGTGGTAATCATAACCCTGGAAAAAAGTTCCAGTAATCAGAAACACTTGGTAATTTGGGGTTTCAAATTATGAGGGGCCATCTTTAGTTAAACACATGAAACTTTGTCACATGTCACAGATCACATGCTGAAACCAGAATTCTTCACTCCCTACTTCGAGTCTAAAAATCTGTCCATGAAACATTCCTCTAAAGTGGGCAAAAGCACAACAACAGTAACATCATATATTCATATAAAATAGTAATTAACATTTACTTCAGCAAAAGCTATCACCACGGATCAAGTTGGTATATGTCTTCGTATCTCCTTCCTGAGAATCTGCTCTATCATCTTGCCACTTCTTCTGCTTCCTTAGACAAGTAAATATGGAAATTACCGGTAGCCTAAACTGCACAGCCCTAAAATCAAAGGCCTGCCTACAGGATGAGAGGGAGAGGAAAGGCAGAGAAATCACACTCAGAGCTTTACCTTCCAATTAACAGGAACTCCCCAAGCACTCCCAGGCGCCTCATGGCAATGAGGATCCCCCTCACTGTCATTCCCTCGCAGAAGCAAACCACCACTCTAGCCTTGGGTAACCTTTCTCGCAGCTTGCGGAGCAGGCGATCAAAGCTCTTTTCCCCAGCGTTGCTGTAGATCTTGTCAGAGTGAGCAATGCAGAGACCCTCTTGGGCAGCCAGCTCTTTGAAGGCTTCCATTCCACTTTCCCCATAATTTCCTGTTTAAAAAAAAAAAATTGATTATATCATGCATTTAATCAATTGGACAGTGATGGGAAAGTGATAGGTTTCCCCCCACCAAAGTCAAGTAGCATCGGCACATCAGCAGAAGGAAGAGCAAAGGAGATCAATCAAAGTGAACATGCTCAGAGTTCAGTGGAGCAAATGGATATCCAAGTATCAGTAGGTCTTAACAGAACTGGAGACTGCAAGTTTCTTTTCTTACATTGACTTAACAATGGATAATAAAGGGGATATTGAACAAGGGATGGATAGGTAGAAAAGGGGACAGATCAGACAGCAAGAAAGAAGTTTTATTAACATTTCTATGGCAAAAACCACAGTTGAGCTAGTTTAGGAAAACAGACAGAGGAAAGAGAAAAAAGGATTTAATTCCAAGCTGTCTCTATCACATGCACTCCATGTTCAGAAAAGTGAATGAAAGATGGATGCAAATTTAAAACATGCTGATCTGGTAACATTTTCAAAGTCATTTATACTAATTTGACCAAGCAGTGTTCATGACAGCTAAAAGTTAGGATTGATGATGTCTCTCATCCTATCTGAAAGAGCTTCAGAAATAACCCTTTCCAAGATAGAAATATTTGAACTGTGTGGTCCAAACTACATACAAACTACATTTAAAAACTGATTCTCAAATTCACTTCTATTTATACATTTAGCAAGCCGAAATAACAATTTTACAAAACTCAAACTGCCTTCTGCTATGGAGACAGGTGAAACCCCAAGTTCTCTTTGAATATTTTATGCCTGACATGAGCACAGGACTTATGATGAACACCCATCACACAAGAGGAACAGATGGATTAAAAAACCCCGGTATCTATTAACAGTAACAAGAAATGGTTCAAAACGAGAAAAGGTAATTTGATGCTATCCATATCCATAATGTTTCCTTAATTTAATGAGGAAGTAAAATCAGATATGCTGATCACTTCTAGACCCAGACCTTTTCAAACAAGGGGTGACTGAAGAGGTCCCTCTACCCTGTTTCCAGCAACAGTTTGAAACAGCAAATTGCAACGAAGACTTCTGAATCAGCTTAAATATCTTCACAAAAAAAAAAAATTAAAAAAAATATTTAAAACTCCTCAAAAGTATAGCATCTCAAAAGAGACAGTTTAGGCATTCTGTGTAAATCCAGTAGAAACAAGTGCATTTTTCCAGAAACATAGATCATTTGCCACAGATCAACACTATGCAGACACACAGTGGCAGTCATTGTCATACTAAGCTGCAGACAAACCTGACAAGTCCAGTGTCAAACACAAAACTGAAGTTCCCCAGCCCTTTGCACTGAACTGCCCTAGTTTCTCCTAAATTTGAAGCGCAGCAGAATGGCCTCTTTTCTAGCCTGTGACTCAACATCATATTCAGCAATTAGGTCAATTCTGCTTATTTTTTCTGTGAGCCAGACATACTCTGGAGCAGCAGTCCTGCATGGCTGTGGGGAGGAGAGGAGAGAGGAAGATCTGTGCCTGGTGGGAACTCACCACCAAGAAGCTCACTGTGTAAGCTCAGCACTGCAGCCCCATCCCACAGCCCTGTACTTGGGTAAATACAGTGGCCCTGCCATATGCTGAGAAGGACACAGATGGAGGCATTTCCAGGTATTTATAGGCCAGGACCTGCAGTTACCAAGGGACTTACTCCAAAGAGATACAGTTTGAGCCGTACTGCTTTGATGACTTGCCTCTGGTCCCAGACTGAGGCAGGACAACCTCATCACTGACTTGCCATTAGCAAGCACTTAATGCTTTGGAAGGATATATTTCCCAATTTCATGTGGAACTTTGTTCAACACAGACTCCTTTTAAACCAGTAGGATTATTCTTGATGTCTTACCTAAGGAGGGACAGGAGACTAAACTGAATCCTATTAGATATTTAGGCAATGCATATTAAAAAAATATTGGGTTTCTTATCCAAGCTTTAAGGAAGTATTTTGTCATACATCAGTACACCAATAATTCTGCTGTAGTTCAAGTTAATGACTGCTAGAAATGAAAAATTAAATCCATTTGGAATGATTTTTCTCAGCTTTAGTTTTGATGAAGTGACAATTATCTCAAACACAGTCAAACCCGTACTAACAGTACAACAGCCTACCAAAACATATGCTAAGAGAAAGATTGGTGTCTATAAATTCAGTAAGTGTGACAGAGAGCCTAGAAGGAAAAAAAGCTAATTAAGATCAAGAACAACATGGACACATGATGGAATAGGCAAAAAAGCAAGGCAGAAAATCTGCAGCTCAAAATGAAAGATTTCCAATCCTTATATGAAAGTAGCGTAACAGCTCTCCAGTAGCAGCACAAAGAAATCTGATGTTTGACTGGAGCTTTCTCAGCTTACAAGAGCATTATGTAAAGTAGGTTTCTGCAACAGCCAGAGATGAGACTTGGTGACCCAGGAGGTTCTCTTAATATCTGTTTGCCATGCTCCCAGAGCAAGACAACATGCTGCATATCTTTCCCTTCCAGGAAAAAGGATCAGAGAGAAAAAGAATGTGTGACATATGTTACATAGATTGTTCAATGCACTCAGTTCCTGGGGTATGGACAATGTAAGGGCATATATGGAATAGAAAACACCAATTAATTCTGTGTAATAGCCAAGAACACAGCCATCTGCACCAGCTTGGTGGGTACATCCATTTCAATCCACACACAAGCTGAGAGGGGAAACATGTAATGAAAGAAATCTCTGCATGATTGTAGTCAGTGAAGAGTTACATCAGGGCCCCAGGCTAGGTCCTTTTCTTCCTTTGAAAGAGCCATTGAATAAAAGATCTAATCTTACTTGAAACTGCCTTTTGCCACCAGGATCAGCTGTGAAAGTCAAAATAATTATTATTGTGATTTTCTTTCTGACCTCTACCCAAAACTAGGTGAGCCAGTAACATACTTTGAGCCCCACAATACCTTGTGGCTTTTTAACCTTTTTAAAGATCTGTTCAACTAGTACTCTATTCAAAAAAACCAGATATTTTCATTGTATGCTTCATGCAGAGTCTGTATAGCAGTATAAAGGTAAATTCTAAACCTATCATGACTGCAATTTTACCAAGAGGATTTTCATAATACTTTTCTCTCCGTGCCAAAGGAAGCTTTGCTTCACCACTGCAAAAAATCTAGATAAGGCCATTTCTGAGAGGGATCTGCATATCTAAAGATGCTGCTGAGAGTTACCTGTAGTGGTAATTATTCTCACTCATTGGATTCCATGCATTAAATATCTTAACAAAAACATTAACATGCTGTAGTAAAAATCAAAGATGTTATCTTGATCAACAGAAGACATACAAAAGAAGGAACTAAAAAAAATTCAGCCTCATAAATTGCTGCTGCGAGCCAGTAAGTACTACATTTGTGCCACAGCTATATTGAAACTAGCACTACTTGCTTGTATTAACACTTTATTAGTGTGGAGAGCAGAACCCATGAGCTCCATCTAAAAGGCTTATATTCTTTTTTTTTTCATTATTGCAGCTGTTTCCCAAATATGTCCCCATTCTCTTTATCAGGAGAACCATTTGTTTTTCATTTATGAAATGGAGCAGAAACAGCTCAGCAATGAGGCGCTTATGAGAATCCTGGAGATTGTTTTCTTAAGGGATACACAGAATGTGTGGGTCTTCCCCAGCCACTTAACAGTGTCTTGTGTTTTCAGGGGGCTTAAAAGCAAAACAATGTGTCCCACACAATCTCTGTCTTTGAATCAAATCAGACATTGATTTATTTGTGCAATAACATAAGGAAATATGAATCATTCATATTTGAGCTGAACAGAACATTTCTTTGAAATATAGGCTAATCACTGTTTAAAAAAAAAAAATCTTAAAGCCCATAATGCTGAAGAGAAAGACTGAGACTGCTCTTCCTTGCTGTGCTTTCAGTGTCAATAGGAAATACCAACTACTCTTTTAAGACCCATTTAGAGGAACACCTACAAAACCAACAAAACCCACAGCAGAGAACTGTGCCTGGAAGAATGCTCCAATGCACTTAAAATGACAAAAGTTAGGGAGCAAGAGTTACTACACCTCCCTGGGCCATGAATAATCTCTTCAGGTGAGGTCACCTATTGCTCACCACTAGGGCCTTATGTATTCCTCTAAACCACAGCAACCACAACCTGGATCAAAAGTGAACACACAAAAACCCCCATATAACCTGCAAGCACACAACAAAGGCAATGCACCAAATAACCACAAAATCCAGTTTCACTGCAGGGTACTACAGAGGTAAGTCATATTACAAGAAAGTTCCCCTTTTCCAATTAACAAGTGAGAAACTACTTTTTGTCCTCTTCTTTCCTCTCTCAACATTATGATCTGTTTGTTCACCTCTCCCAAGCTTGTAAATACACTGCTGGAGGTATGAAGTCTGTTTCACTGTTCAGTATTAACATCTCTTTTATTCAGCTAATTAACTGCTTTTTGGCAGAGAAAATAAAATGAGAACAAGGAGACTGCATGATATAACAGCAAGGAATAACTATTTAAAATCTTCACTACTGCAAAGGCAAATTATTTGGGAAGAGCAGAGCTAGGATATGATCTGACTATCAAGTTAGTTCCTGACACACTGCAATAAATAATTTGTAAAAACTAGTCATAATATTAAATAAGACAGTAACTGTACAGTTGTCAAATACAAGCCTGAGATGATGGGAAAGTTTTGGACTACTGAACAGAAAAAAAAGGCAAAAAGAGCATCAGTTTTCTCTCCTACAATATGGTATGCTTCCCTATGCCACAGGAGCATCTTCAAATAGGGTCAGTAAACAAGGAAAAAAAAGTTCTCTAATTTTAATATATTTCTTATGAGTTGAATAATAATATTAAATAATCATGTGTATACACATAGTTCATTAAAAACTAAAAAAGTTCAGCCATCAGATTTAATCTAGTATGTTAGTAACAATTGGGAGCACATACAGAATCAGCTAATGTATCTGAAATGACAAGCAGTCACTTTCTAAGCTGTAATAATTCAACCACTCACATCTATTTGTCCACACCTTTGATTGAGAGAGTTACAAATAAAAGTCCAAGTCCGTATTTATTCCCTGATAGCAGAAGACAAAAAAAAAAAGTTGTAGAAATGGATCTCCCAACATATGTTATTTTGGTCTATCCCAAACATAAATGTTCATAGAAAGCAGCCCTGCTGGCACACAGCTCCAGGGCCATTGAACTGACACCACACAGCCCTGCCAGACTTCTTTGTCACTGAGAAAAGGGCAACGATCCAACACTCCCATGTTTTCCCAGAACATCTTTTTCAAGGCTATCGCACTGATGTCAGAAGAAGCTACATTTTACCAGTTATCAGTTATTCCAAATAAGATTTATTTTTTCTTTTTCAGTGAACTCTCTACACCTGATGTTGACTTTGCTACCTACTTTGCTGCCCTTTACCACACAATTTCTTTTCAGAGTTCAGATAGAAAATTACATTGAGAAAGCTTCCTTCACTTAGCAAATCTCACCTCAGGTGTCTTAAGGGACAACTTCAAAGTAGGTGAGTTAGACTATAAAAGCACTTCACAAACTCCAAAGTACTGGCTACTTTACAATAAGTAGAATTCTGCATGGACATGGGCTTCAATTCTGTTACCAGTCAGGACAAAACAGCAGAGAAAACATCCAAATTACGAATTTCACTAGGCCTAAAAGCCCAGTAAAACTGCAAAGCTTAAAAGGAAAACCTCTTATTTCATTCTAAGTGGTTTACAGAGGAAGGCACAAACCAAAAACTGCTTTAAAAAGAATGCTGAAGTGGCTATTTCAATTTCTCGAAGTACAGTGGCTTTGAAGAGAAAAATGAGTCCTGCAAACATTGGCCCCTAAGGACAGTTTAATACAGGTTGAACATTACTGCTACTCACTAGAGGTTTTCCTCTCCTGAAGATCAGCTGGATTGGTCACTGCTTCCTGATGCTTAGATTGTGTCCAGCTACCCATCTCCTCAGTTCTAAAGTTACTTTTAACCTGCTACCACACACAGGTACCAAAGTCCTCCTTACTACCATCCTTTGCCTTCCAGACCAACCCATGGCTCTCTGGAAGTCAGCATTTCCCTTACATTTCCCCAGCTGTTTTTCTTTGACATTGCCAAAAAGATTTTGTGTTGGATGGAGTCCTCACTGTCCTTTACCTGTGGAGAAGGAAACTCATTACTAGGAATTGAAACTACACTGTAAGCACTCCGTCTTCATTTAATCTTAGCAAAGGCTTCTGGATTCATCAGAGATTTCCAAGCAACTGCAGTCTAGCCATACAAAGGCCAGAAGGATATGTTAAATGAATGAACTGAGTCATCTTTGGTACACTACAGATCTCAGCCATCTGTGCTTACAGCCCATTTTCTTCAGGCCCTTCTAGAAAGGCAGAATGTGAGCTCTTAAGGCCAGACTAGTCTTTTTTTCATTTTCTAGTGTTAAGCAAAATTGAGTACAAGGGAAAAAAATTTTTAAAAGCTGAAATGCTGAATTAGATGATTATTACATCCATTAAACAATACACTATGCCTACCACAATTAGAGAAATTAGATTATATCTCAAATAAGAAAAATCACCTAATTTTATTAAATGCTAGGTTACTTCATGTCGTTCATTACAAAGTACATTTTACCAACAGCTCACCATAATGATGTGTTACCTGGGTAAAGAAGCCACAGAAAAAGGTAAAATTCTGCCACTCGGTAAAGTGGTTGTATTTAAGCCTTCATCCTGAAAGCAGCAGGTGCAGCAACTTGAGCGACTCATTGATATTCTTGCCAGAAAAACAGCCACAGGTGAAATCAATCTGAAGTAATGAGACTACTAGCACTAAGTGACACTTCCTTAATAAGACAAATGCCAAAATGTGGTATCTTGCCATTTTTTTCCCTGAATGTATTCAAAGCATACACCCAGTGGTTATTTATTATGTATCTAATGAGGAGTTAGAGAGGTTTACATTCTAATGAAACTATTTCAGCTCCAAACCTAGTTGACACACAGTACTTGTAAAAAATTTGCTTGCTGAACTTCATCTTTCTGATCATGACTTATCAGGAAGGAGCTTCCAGTTTTCCTCAGAAAGTATTAGAATTAATCTAGTAATGCCTAACATGAACTGTTGGTTGCTTTTCTTGGTTGGCATAGGTAGAAAAAAGTCTGACACATTTTTTTTATATTTCTTGATCAGTCTGGGGAAAGTAAATATAAGAATAAAGTTTTAACTCCTAAAATAATCTAGCTTTGGTTTAAGCTTTCTGTGAATATTACAGTTAGTAAAATCACTTAAAAAGGTAGTTATAGCAAGGATACCCAGAAGTAACATCAAAGTAGGAGAACAATATTCCCTTCTTTTTTTTTTTTTAATATGAGCAGACATTTCAAGAAGAAGGAAGCAAGTATATCCTCAGTTCTGCTCATGCCTTGGCAGTTTTGCAATTAGGTTAGCTCACATTCAAGCACAAGATTTAAAACCTTGAGCAATCAAAAATCATGCATACAAGTACCCCACTATGAGGGTTTGAACATAATGGAATTAATGAAAATTTAAAAACCTATTTCTACTGGTTATCTGCTTTCTGAACCTGAGAACATACAACAATCAGTTTCTGACCTTTCCCTATAATTTTGAGAGTTAAAGATGGCTATTGTATTTTAGTGACTGAAGATACTCACAAATTGTATGTTTTCATGGGCTGGCACTTAAAAGGCCATACATCATTAAATGCGCCACAAAGAGTCAGCCATGCTGTGATCACTTCCCAATAACCTGCACTATCAATGGCTTCAGGAAGTATCTGGAAAGTGTGTTAGAAATGAGGTTACTTTCTGAGCAGTATTTTGTACTCATTTTCTTATTAAAAATGAGTATAAAATACTGAAGTACAACCCCAGAGTTAAATGTTCATGACCTTTAAGGCAGCTCTAGCTTATATACAATTGTTACACACTGATACATTCCATTTATGTGAGTCACAGCTCTAGATCTGAATTATACTGCACCGGGAATAACATCTAAGTAATAAATCTTAGTCTTTTTACTAAAAAACTATACCTAATCCTATCTTATTTATCACAAGAGAAACTGTTCATCTAATTGGAATAAATCCTGCAGTTTTTTGCAAATCAGAAGATAAACTTTTTGATGCATGCTTTATCAAATCCCTGAAAACTGTAGACTTATTATTCAGAAGAATACGATAATATTTTAGAAATAATTGTGGTTTAATTTAAACATGTTTAAAAAAAAAACAGTGGCTGCCTTGCTTTACATGTCCATTAAAGGTTTTGATGAATATGAATATAATTTCACAATATGATCTGAAATAAATTCAAATTAAAAAACAAGTTCAAATCCTAAGTTTGAAAGGCTCTCTCAGTAATAAAGCTGAGGAGGTATGAGATACTCATACCAGCATTTCCAATTGAGTTCGTAACTGCAAAGATTAACACAAAATAAATGTTTGAGTTACACAATGTTAAATGTCATGTCTGCTGCTGAATGGTGAAATATTTGAAATACCTTTTCCCAAAGGCTACCGTAGTACCTGCATATGAAAAGGTAACTTAATGTTGAGAATCAAGGCAGAGCTAGTACAGGAAATTAACGTAAAATTCATTTGAATTACCATAAGTCACAAACAAATTAATAGTTTACTTTACATAGCTCCCACAGAGGTAATATAAAAGAAAGAACTTTGGGAGGGTAGGCTTGAGAGCTAGAAAAAAATGGCCAAATGCAAGTAGGATAAAGTGATAAGGCTGAACACATGAGATAGTGAGATATTGCACACAGGTGTGCACCTGTGCAGCTTTGCAAGGCTGCACCCCAGGGATGACACCTCAGACAGGCTGAATCCTCCCAAGCCCGCACCCATGTCCACATTCAGGAATGCTCCCAGGTCACCTCCTGAGCTCCTGGACCTAATGGGGGAGGCCTTAGGACTTGGCAGGAGGCCATTGCAGCACTCCTGATGCAGTTCTTAAAGCAGCGTGCATCCTTGAGGAGATGTGGGCAGTGCTGCTACACAGGCCTGTAAAATTGCTTGTTGGAGGGAAAACAGAAGGACCCTTTGTTGGGTTAAGAAGTAGAAAAAGAGACAATTCATGGAGAAAGACAAAAATATTGGGTTTTTTCCCCAAATATTGCAGACATTGAAGTTTTGCTTCCTCTACAGCCAGGGCTTACAGACACCTCCTGAGGAATGGCTTCTGGGTACTCACAAGTTATATGGTTATCCAGAAGGTCCCAGGAGCCTTCTGTTCCCAGTTCAAAACAATCTGAACCCAAGCATGTCATTCCATCATGGCTTCAGCTGTTCTGTCCTCAAATAAATGTTCCTGGAAAGATGCACTGAGGGCAAGGAGTCAAAGGCCCACAAAATAACTGCAGGTCCCTGCATGTCCCAGGAAAGCTGGACACAGGCATGCTTGCTCCCACCACCTTGTCTTTTCCCAAATTGCACCTCTGAGGTCCAAAGCCCTCAGAGAAACTGGGCACCAGCAGAGTGGCCAAGGGGAGAGGGCATCGGTGCCATGCCCTGGGCATGGGCAGGGCTGGCAGAGCAGCTGTGCTGGCCCTGGATGGGGCTGCTGGCAGCCGTGCGGCCCTAGCTCCCGGGGCGGCTGGTGGCAGGGCAGGCTCCTTTGTCACACCACGTCCCGGTTATTGAGAGGGCAACCCAGGATGAGAAGGAGAGCAAGGGGAGGCAGGTGACCACAGATGGCGGAGTGGCAGGTGTGACACGGAGGGTGAGGGAGTCCAAAAGTCCGGCATCGTGAGGGGTGACAGGCATCATGAGGCAGCAGGCGGCAGCAGGCGGCAGCAGGCATCAGCAAGCGCCAGCGCGGCCCGCTCGCTCAGCTCCATCGGCGGAGCACCGTCGCCTTTCACCCATCCTCCCTTGGGCTGCTCATGTGCCTCTCGTTGTGGGAATCAGCGCACCTGCATCCAATGCTGGTTTTCTTTCTTTGCAGGGATACAGCTGTGACTTATTAAAGTCAAGGCTGTCTGCAGCCCAATCTTGTATCTCTACAACTCCCCCTTTTTCTTTTAAAATACAAATATCAAAAATCTTTAAATTACAAATGCCAGTTTCACCCGGTACAAACACAAGCAGCTCGAAGGCTGCCTGCGGCTTCGCCGGTTCCCGGCACTCAAAGGCTGCCGCGGCTCTCAGCAGCTCGAAGGCCGCCCGTGGCTTCCTGGTGCCCCCTCCTTACTGCCGGCCTTAATGGGCAAGCGCCCACAGCATTCTCACCGCCATTCTACTGAGCCCCACACTGGGCACCAGATGAGGGAGTCCGAAAGTCCAACATCGTGAGGGGTGACAGGCATCATGAGGCAGTGACAGCAGACATCAGTAAACGCCAACATAGTCCACTTGCTTAGCTCGGTCTCCTGAGCACCGTCCCTTTTACCCATCCTCCCTTGGGCTGCTCATGTGCCTCTCGTTGTGGAAATCAGCACACCTGCATTCAATACTGGTTTTCTTTCTTTGCAGGGATACAGTTGTGACTTATTAAAGTCAAGGCTGTCTGCAGCCCAATTTTGTATCCCTACAGGAGGGAGAGAGGCCAAGGCTGTGCATACATTGAGCACATCCAAAAGCAGCATACTGAGGGTAAGGCAGCCATGCTTGCACAGTTGGCTGTGTCCAAGCTCTCCAGGATCACTGCATTAACTACTGCCAAAGTGGGCTGGGAGGTGGCAGAGCTCGAGGCAGATTTGGGTGGCCTGCTGGCCTCGGCTTTGGCACTTCACTGACAGAGAAGCAAAGCTTTTGACCTTGACAGTGGCCAAAGGGGCAGCATGGACATGGGTGGCTCTGATCTCACAGCTCAGAGCCAGGAAAAATACATCTGCAGCTGTGCAGATGTGCTCTTCTTGGCAAAAACATTACGGGGGACTCCTCAGCCAGTCTGTGTGGTTGCTCCAGCATTGGGAAACAGCACAGCCCACCGTGTGCCAGGAGTTCTGATGAACGTATTCATCAAGGAGAGATCTTCAGTGTGTTCAATGTTTCTGCCGTGACTGAATCAATAAATGATTGACATAGATGCCTCTTGATCTTATGACAACATGTGTGGTAGGTCTGATCTGCACGCTAAAATATTCCATATATTTCTCTCCAGCAACAAATCTATTTTTGACAAGGAAGAATATAGCAGTTCAAGAGATGTACTTCTGTCACTGGGAGTGTCAGAAAATCCATCCCTAAAGATCTGACTGGGCACCATGGGGATATATAAGAGACTTAAAAATCATAATTGCCTTAAACACTATTAAGATCACCAAAGGACTTTGGGCAAACTGTATTAAGAGGCTGCTACCATCGAAGTCCACTTTCTCACCATCACTGTCAGCACCACCCCATCCCTAATATGCCCCCTGGACTTTGGGAATTTGGACTGAGAGTTAATTCACCTGACAGGAACTTGAGATAAAATAAAGGTGGCACTATTGTTCAGTTATCTCAGGTTTAAGGAGAAGTAAACAAGGCTGAAGGGGAAAAATGTATCCACAAGGAAAGTCAAACCCAGCAGCTGTGCTGAAAATTAGCTCTGACTGGGTTTGGGGCAGGGAGGAACCAAGTTCAGCCAGGTTCATTTGCTGAGGCCAAGTTTGCACACTCTCCCCACCAGCCAAAGAGGAGGAGAAGAGTTTTTGTGTGTATGAGGGCAAAACTTCTGGTACAGAGGGGTTAAACACCCATCACCAGCGGCTACAAGCCAGATAAGAAGCAGACCCTGCAAAGAGGCCTCCTTCACACAAACTGGCTCAGTTGTAAAACTCCTCCAACCCCTGGGAATGTCACATTCACAGGACATTCACATAAGAGGCAGGTGTCTTGTTTTAAAAAGGGTCATAAACCATCAAAGACCCCTGAAACGTCCCCCAGACTCATTCCTAAGGCCTTCCACCTGATCCACAAGTGTTGCAACAGGTCCAGAGTGTGTTGCAAAAGAGAGTGTAAAACTCCCCAGTGCAGGGGAGGTGCTTGGCACGTTCCCACGGATAGCTGAATGTACTTTATTCCACTGAACCGTGTGTTTGGTGGGATCCCCACCACCAAGAAGACCAGAAGAAGAGGACAAACGGGACACTGCTGGATCCACAAGGGTGGTGAATATCTTTCTACTCAATCTGTCTCTCTGTCACTTTTTTTCTTTCTGTCCCCCACCTTCCTTCTCCTCTTTCTGTTTCTTTCTCGCTCTGATCCAAAAGTACAAGACACTACAATTCCATTTTGGAATTTTATAACCTGACATCACTAACATGCCTCTGGTATGAAATAACATAAAGTTCTGTGACAAGATGTAAGCAACAATGAGTGAGAAGATACTGAATCTTTCAGATGCATAGAATGTTTTCAGGTCATATCTCATCGACTTCTTGTATCTAATCCAAATTTAAATGACTGAATTGGTGCTGATAGCAAAACACATGTGAGATCAAAAACCAAAGAAATTTCCAGTTTCTATTATACTGGACACTTTATACTTTCTTTTCTTGTTCCTTTCTTTGCTTTTTTTTTTTCCCCCCAGAAAAAAAAAAGTTCACTTTATCTTTTAATTAATGTAATTACCATTAACCTTCAGAAACACAAATTTAAGCAGAGGTGTTAAGTTGGCCAAGTGTTAAAAGATAAGAAAACCAAAAAAACAGAGAGGGTCTTTATGACAGCAAGCTCATAAAAGGTTCATAAAAATGTTAAATAGATGCAGAGGAGAAATGGGTCTTCTTAGAGAAAAAATCAGCAAATAATACTGCAAATTCTGTATACCACTGAGGTTTCACACAAACTCTTTCTCTCTCCAACAAAGCATTTCTGGCACTTAAAATAAGATCTGTTAGTCTTTTATAGGTCTCACATAATCTCCTCTCCTCCATAATATTTGTTAGATTTGATGACTGTTAGTACAGAACCAAGATTTCATCAAAATAGCATAGAAAATACCAGTGCTTCACCTGTGTTGTAGAAAGAAAATAATGATTCTTTTTAAGATGTAACTAAGAGATATACAAGTCATATACTACTTTGGATGGCACTGATATGTCGCTTTTAGTAATTGTAAATGTTTTCTTTCTCATGCAGTTCAATAGTTTGTTTCTATGGTTTGCATGCCCTTGTCTTTTGAGAAGCTGATCATGATACAGTGATCTTACAGGACACCTTTAATTAAATGAGGTTTGCCTTACCCTATTTTGAAGAGCGCTCTCGTGTTAGATTTTACAATTAAATTGGATTAGAAGGGTGATGTTTCTGTGTGCAGTTGTACGAGGAAACCCACAACTGCTTGTAATAGGGAATTTCAGGGCATGTGTGAGTCTGCACTGCATGAAAGCAGAGACACTCAAGGACTGGGCAGATCCCACTTACATGACAGGGATTCCCCTAGATGGTGCAGAGCACATTAAGCTGTTTCCTTATCAGCAGTATTTCTCTGTTTCTAAAATGCTGGTATATTTTTCACCATCCATGTGTTCAAAAAATAGTGAACAGTGTTTTTGTTTAAAATGTGGTCTGAATGCAAATTTTTCTCTTATCTCCTTTGAGACTGTTTGAGTCTCAGAAGGTAATATTGGAATCAGCCACTGTTCATTTCCTTTGGTGCCATCAGGATCCAGCTCAAGACTTCCTGATTGCACAGATAAAACCTCAAGGCAGAAGGGAGGGAGAAAAGACTGTCAGTGATAAATGAAACCGTACACATATTGTTGTCACAGATTTCAGCCTATTTTCTTCATGGATTCAGTTTAAACCCCTCTAGGATGCTTACCCAGAGGAATAAGGAGATAAGAAACTCCCTCATGTATGCAATATGCACCAATTCCATGAGCAATGCAAAGCAACTCGTTTCAAACTGCTGCTCTTCCATATGGAGAGTGAAAGATGCCCACCAAACACTGTCTGGACTGCCTATTTGGGTAATTCAATGGCCTCTCTCCCGCTATCACTGCAGTACCTTACCAGGGGCAGGGCTTAGGGGAAGGTGTGAATGTGTTTTTGGTGTGTTTGGGAGGATGAGTACAAATGCAGAAGGCTGCTCTTGAAATGTCAGCCTGATGACAGGAATTATTGGCACAACCATGAGCAAGCCCTTTCCTGCAAAATCATTGGCAACAATGAACCTAAAATTTATGGACAGAATTTGTATTAACTTAAAATAAGTTTGTTAGACTTTTCTATAATCCTCCCTCCTACATAACAACAATTAGGTTTTGTATTTTATGTGTATGAGATTTTGTGTCTAAGATTAGCTTTATCCTCAGAAATGTATCTCACATAGCTATGGTATTTCCAAATGAACTACAATCTTACCATATACATCTGTCCAGGTTTTAATATAATCAGAAAAGCATATGGTTATGCATATTAACATACTATGAGAAGGAGATGCGTTGGGCAGACCTCAATTTTCAGCTTTGATAACTTGACTATTTATAAACTGTTGGAAAGCACATTAAATGACAGAGCGAGGACAAAAAATCTACTGTTTTGAGGATGCAGATTTCACTGATTGAATCTAGGGTTACATGCATATACAAGTGCAAAAACAGGACAGGGATTTGGGGCTTATATTTCTGACAACTTTACAAATGCTGTTGCAATTTGATGCAAGGGAAGGCCAAGGGGTGAAGTTAGTGTAAGTTTGGAGATTTTAATACATATCAGCAACTCTTGTCTTCTCACTTTTGCCTTTCTTGGTTCCGACATTCCTCTATATATTCCTTGGGTGCCTGTTGTCTGTACAGATGTGAGGGGACTGTATTTCCAGGATAGATACAGCAGTACAGTAGGCATACTTCACAAGGCCCACTCACAGGCTTTTGGGAACCTAAGAGATAAACCAGTTATCTTCTGAGATTAATTAAAAGAACCCTCAGCGTACGGAGCGGAAAAATCTAAGAGCAACATAAGAAAACTCCAGAAATTGTTACTGAACTCTGGAAAACCATCAAATACATCTTATTTATGAGTGAAAGAGCCAAGGCAAGATTACCAAAGCATCAGAAAAGACAAATGATCCTGCAAAAAGCTTTTGAAGTCTGCTAAAGGTCAGCTGAAGTGAAAGATATATCAATGTATTCATTTTTCTCACCCCTGTATGGGCCTTTCACTTAAGAGTTGGACTCAATCCTTGTGGGTGCTTTCCAACTCAGAATATACTGTGATTCTGTGATTCTGTGAAAAGGCTTTACTCTGTAACAATAATAAAGGCTGATGACTACTGGCATAGTATTTTTGCATAAGGACTTGCATTTTTACTTTAATAGTTTGTCTGCCTTAATCTTAGGCTGGTGTTTTCTGTGAAATTTCAAGCTCTTATTAAATTGAAAACAAAATTTTCCATGGTGCCCCTTTAAAAAAAGTCTAAAATTACCTGTACTGAATATCTATTGATTTTATTTTTCAAAAACAGAGGCTCAAGCAAATGATTGCTGAAAAAAATGAGGGTTGCAGGCTTATACAGTGCCTCTGAGAATTCTTACAATATAGAATGACCGTATTTCCAAGCTGTCTTATTGCATCTTCCTTAGCTAACAAAGTGGGCATATGAAACTAATAAGACATGCTAAAAACAAAATGAAGAGATTAGAGAGGAAACAAAATAGGATCTGATAAAAAATTTAAATCACCAGACTCTGCTAGGGGTAAGTTTAACTTCTTATTTAAAGATAATATTTAAAGATAGTACTTTCAATGCATCATCTGACACTTTACTGCTATTATTAAAAAAAGGAAAAACAGGCAAACTTTATTTACTGAATTAACCCACAGGAACCTTCTGAAATAATCTATTGCATAGCAGTTTGCAGCCAAAGGAATGTATCTGATTATCCTTTTTGTCCTCTCTGTTCACTAAGATTTTTTCATTGTTCATTTGTGGAGGAAAAGCAAACACTCTCAGAAAGACAAGTGAGTAGCTATGTTCTCAGTGGCACTGGGACCAAGATTGGTAGCACACTCCAAGTACACCTGCCCGGGGAGAATCACCTCTTCTTGTAAGCATTAATCGACCTCTGAACTAGTGCAGTGGCCTGGCAGCTTTGTGCCCTGTACTGCTTGCCAAAATAGTTGTGGTTGATGCTTTCCTTGTAACCACTTTCACCCAGTGAGCATTAGAGAAGGCTCATTGTAACATCTAAAGAAAAGCTTGGGAACAGCAGGGCCTCCATCTGAACTAAAACCCTGGTGTGATGAGTTTCACTTGGCACATCTCAGCTGAAGGTTAGAGTTTATCTCAATAACCAGCAAACAATCATGAGTAATAATTATATCTGAAATACCTCTGCAATGTCTTGTGGGAACACTCACTGCCAGCCTTGCTTTCAACCCTACACCCCAAAGTGAGCTGTAACTGAAGTTTTATAGAAAAGTGACTTGCAAGAGTTCCCCCCACAGCACTCGATCTTCTCTTAAGTCTCATCAGCAGTTATAAGAAAATAATGTTTGCATTTCCAACGAAAAAATACAACCTGAGATAGAAAAGGCTGTTAACAATATCATACTTTAAAATGTTATCGCACACATTGCCTGGGAATAGAGGTTAGACGGGACAGTTTTCCTTGGCAATATTAGTCAGACTAATTACTTCATTTTTCTTACAATCTAAGAAGCTAATGATTTTGTTGTTTTTGTAAGTAAATGTCTGCCTATAACAAAAAGGGTTGATGATCAAAGATAAATGGATTTAAGACAAAAGAAATCCAACTCTGAATTATCTATTACTTGGACATCATNCATCACTTCCTGAATTGCATCCACTTTAGTCGCATTTTGTTATACATGTCAGTTCTGTCAGAATATCATCTGTCAAAATGAATTAGTGCAAAATTTAGTACTTCACTTTTAACCAAGAATAAGATTGTAATGGCATTTCAATTTTCCTTCATCCTCTGGTTAGGACTTGATAAATGCACTCTCACAAGCACTGCTGCTCATCTGACATGATGCCTGCACTCTAATTTAACAAATCTAAAGAAAATGCAAAGGCAGAAAGCTTTCTGGTTTCCTTAAAATTTCTCAAGATCTCTGCAAACTATTTTTCTCTTGACAACTTAATTTGAGTGTATTAGTAGGAGTTTTTTCTCTCCTAAGCAATGTTTTATTCTGAGTGGATATTCATATTAACAGATGTTGATGAACATAAAATACAATGTCAATGAAAAACATCTGAAGCACTTCTGTATGTTCATGTATGTATACAGAGCAAGAGACAGATGAACTGGTTTTGTCTCTTACCAATGGGGTGCTATGAAGTTGGTTTTTTTAACCACAAATGACCATTTTTCTTTCTTTTCTCATAGAGTTATGTCAAAACACTACACTTGGAATAGACACTTCCCCTGAGAAATCTGCTGTGCTTACCATCCTTGAGAAATAAAATACCATTGCTTCTCCAACGCAAAACCCAACTGTAGGCACAACTAAAGGCACAGCAATGACTCAAGTGGCCAAATGTTGACTGGGCAATGTTTCTGAGCAACCCCATTAGAGATTTTCCATCTTCTGAACACACAGCACCACCAGCCATCTGCTACACAGGGAGCTCTGTAACTGGAGCTGGCTCAAAGTTAGTCAAAAGCATTAGCAGATGAGAGGAAGGGCCCTGGGATTCAGGGCAGGGTGAAAGCTTTTGGGGCAGCAGGTTGGTTGCCCCTGGCAGATCCTAAAATGTGGATGCCAGTAGCCCTGACCACTATTCTCGGGAGCTGTCATTCCCACAGCAGCAGCTACTGCCTCGTGTGTCAGCTCCTGCCCTTGATGACACCAACCAGCTCTGCCTGCCAGAATAAGCACAGACAAACTGGACAGCAGAGCTGGGCCTTCCTCTGCCTCTCCCAGTAATCCCTCCCAGCTACTTTCTTTGCTTAGATCTGAACTGGCCTTCCGCTTATGGAAAAAAATGAAATTATGCCATTTCATTGGTGACATTGCAGTCTAAAAGGTAACAGAGAAACTTTGGAAGCTGGGAATTTTAGAAAAGAAAGAAAAAATAAAAAAGGATGATGATGGGTCAGTGGTAGAAGGGATTCTGCAGAATGGAAAGAATAATTTCATAAGTTTTTATTTTCTGTACTTTGGGAAAGAGACAGATAATGTATACATACCAGAAGATGACGACGGTGTTGATGGGGATGATGAATGGCAATTTCCCTTCCCAACTCAGAAGGAAATCAAGTGGCAGCTCCATAAGACAGGCATTTTTAAATGGATGTGTGCAGATAACTTCTGACAGAAGTTGCTGACGAGACACTGAATTACTAGAAACTATTTTCAATAGCTGTTGGAAGTTGTGAAGTGCCAGAGGACTGCAACAAAAGCAGTATTGTGCAATACTTAAAAGGATAAGTGAGTTAACCTGAGTAATTACAGGCCTGTCAGCCTGACATCCATTTTGGACAAAAAAACAGGTTATTTTGTCAGCTGACATGGAATTTGTGTACAAAAAAAGTTAAGGGAATGGGGTGATGTAAGAGTTGCCAATCATTATACGTATGTAGAAACTAGGTGTTTCCAATTCAGTTATCCAAATCATCTTTTATCATTGGATTTATAATCTTGGTTATCAAAAGTAATATTGGCAATGCAATACAGTTCAATTTCCACAGGACATCTACCTTCATTTTGTCTGACATTTTGGCTATGAACCTAGAATGATAAGAATCAGTACTGCAGACATAAAATAGATTCACGTCTGGCTGGTAGGTTTCAACATATACTTGCAGTAAAGGAACAATAATGGATTGGGTGTCTCTTTATTGTGTCCCATAAGGATCTGTTCTTAGATTTTACAAGTTAACATTAATCAGTGACCTGGAAAAACAAAAATACAAAAGCGTTACCAATTACATTTGCAAATGACTGAAAGATTGGGAGACAAGTTATCAATGCAGTTTGATCTAAGTTAATCAGTAAACTGGACATAGACAAAGAAATACGCACTTAAATACACACATAAATTTAAACTTTCAGGAATTAAAAATGCTGCACATACCCCAATGGATCTTGGGGTCCGTTATGGGATAAGGTTACTGGCTTGGTAATTATAATAGATAAGCATTGAAGGTAATGCTGTTGCTAAAAGACCAATAGAATTAGGGTTTAGGTATGTAAACAAGTGTGGTACTGTAGTAGCAGAGAGATTATATTACCTTAACTCTATTTCACAGACTGCTTCTGCACTGATATCCAGCATTACAAGATAATGGAAAAACAGTGAAATCTCAAAGACTAGCCATCAAGATCATGAAAGACAGGAAGATGGGACTTTAGGTAAGCTATACAAAGGCAGAGTCTCCTTCTCAGATAAAAAACAAATAAACAAACAAACCCCATAGCAACATTCAAAAGTAAAGGATTAAGCAGCTTTTAACTGTAAAAGGAATTAAATTCTAGAACATTTCAAGAGAACTATTGGTATTAAAGAACTTACCAGGTTGGGTTTCAAAGTAGGTTAAGGGCACACATACAATTATACAATGTAAGGAGTCCTTCAAGAAGATGCTTGGAGAATTGTGTGATTTTTGAGTTGGACTGTGTCTTGGGAAGCTTCTGCTCAAGTTGCACTAAGGCTATACCTCTGTCTCTACTCTGCATTCCTAAAATATGTCTCCTATTTTAAAACAATTGAAGTTCTCATAACACCACAACTTCTACAGTGCTTGGGAACATCTTAAAAAATGGAGAAACTTTCCAGCTGAAGCATATGAAATGTCATTTATCTGTAATATATTCCTATATCTCATCAGCACAGTTGGTCACACAAGTACCCAGGCTACTTGAGCACAAAGCATGCAACATAGGAATTGTCCATAAGAGTGCTCTAGGCTGTAAATCAAGATTAAATAATTTTACACTTCTAAGTCCTTGAGTGGCTAGAGTTTGAAATGCTAATGCCATTATCTCTAAGGTATTAGTTGTGAAAGTTTCACTGTGATGTTACAAACTCAATGAGCCCTCTGCAGACATAAAAGTTCAAATCAAGCAGTTCAGCATTTAGAGCACTCATCAGAGAAGTGAGCAATATAGCTTCAATTTCAACATGAGAGGGTAAGAAAATACATCTTTCACATAGGAGACTAGGTGTTTCTTGAGCTAGACTCTGCTAGATCTGGCTGCAATGGAGTGAACTTTACTCATAGCAGCCTTATGGAGCTGTGTTTTGGATTTGCAGCTATTTGGATTCACTCTTGTTCTACCTATTTTCTCTCCTTGTCCCCTTGGTACAGAGTGGGGAAGAGTGAGAGAGGGGCTGTGCGGGTGGTTGGCCACTGGTGAGGGTCAACCCTGCACTTGGAATAACAAACACATAAATCATTCTTGCAAATACAGCAGTGTCACGTTCGACAGTAATGCTTCAAAAAATGTATTCTCATCTTCTCAGGGAAAAGTTGATTCAGAACCTCTTCAGTTAGTGTGATCAGTGCGATAACATTTATAATAAGAACCCCTATCATGTGTCCTTCCTTGGCTCTTAAGACTGTCCCAGGATAAAACATTTTCTTAATGTTGAAATAACTTCAGTATTCTGAAGCACTTCTCCATAATAAATACATGAATGAATCACTTATCTCTATAGCTAAGGTGCAGCCAATCACCATTTCAAGGTGTGTTAGGCTTAAGGTAAAACACTTCTTGTTTTGTTTTGTTCTCCTCATGTAACCGTGACACATATTTAGATCCCTCTTTTCTACTGGGTCTACTCCTAATTAGCAGTGAAGCACAGCTTCTTGCTACATACAGAACTTAAATGCTCTGAATAAAATTGAAGTTGCAGAAATTAAGGGTAAAGCATCTGTGCTTGCACGTGTGCTCCACCCCTTTCCTCTTTTTATTAAAATGTATGCTTTTGCCTATTGGTGCTCCTGAGTACAGTATAGAGAACACCCTTTTCCCTTTATTCTGAGTAACAATGGTCTTTGTCACCACAAACATCATTAGTAACAGCATAAATTTTCCCCGAGATTCAAATTCAAATATACATTACCATAGAGCAATTCTCCATAAATATTTACATTTTTAGAATGTATCCCTGAAGTCTTTCTACACAAAAACAAGGCAAACTGAAGAAATATTGTTTCTATTAGTAAGATGTACAGGCTTTCCCTCGGGTTCTGTGTTTTATAACCCTCTTTCCTCATATACATGTACATTTTGCTTATATGCATGTATATTTGCCTTGAAATTGTATAATAATTAAAACAAAAACTTCCTATAAAAATCAGTGGCAAATCTTCAATGGACACCAATGAAATCAGATTGAAAGTTAATTTTATTCTTATATCAAAATAACCTAGAGAAGTAAAAATCTAATTAAGATCTAATTGCAATGACTACAAAGCTTTTTTCAAATTCTTTGCCTGTCTGAAAACTAAGCTTGCAGGTCAGCTCAGGCATTTAGTGTTTTCAGTCTAAAAGAAATGCACTTGCCATTGGCTTAGGGCATGATCACACATTCTGCGTGGTTGAGAGGTGCTCATGCCCAGTTTTTCAAACTACCAAAATCTGGTGGATTATGTTAAAAACGTGAAAAGAACAGCACTGAAGATGAGTGATTTTGCAGCACTTGTGTGCTTTTCCAGAAGGCACTACCTTTTGGAAACAATGAAAAGTCAACAGAGCTTTTTAGAGACTGTTCAAAGTATCAATATAGATTCTGAGATACAGGCCTGGGAGAGGGAGTTGAAGGAAAGACTAGGAGGCAACATACAGAAAGGTACAGGCTATGATTATTATGGGATGGGATGATGAGACCTGGAGTCAGAGGTAGAGCCAGTTAGAAGATTCCTATAGGATATTTCCCTTTTTCTAAGGTGCTGATTCAGCAACAACAAATGATTCAACAAAAATCCGATCATATCAAGAAATTTCTCCCCAAAACAAGGCAGCCCAGTGCCCTTTCAGGGTAGCTCCCAGTCACCTTCTGCATGCTATTGGCTAGAAAATGAAACCTGCCTACTATAAAATGAAGCAAACTTAGTGCTTATTCTAAATATGATCTATATATATTTTTTTTAAATTTCTGTTTCACAAAACATTGTGTATTCTGAATTTTAAATTAGTATTTGTTAGAGGCTAGACAATTTAAGCTCATGTCCTTGGAAGTTAATGTTTGTACAAGTATAAGAAGCCTGGCAACACCAAAAAGCCAATAGCCTTTTACATCAGAAGTCTTTGTGTGATGGAGACACAGAAGTAGTTTCTTTCTTTTTCTGCTTTGTGTGTTATTTTCCTTCATGCATTATGATAAAAGAGCTGTCTAAGCTCAAGAATTTAAGCACATAAAAATTAGCACTCTAAAATTATTCATTATAAAAGAGAGAGGAAAAATATCCAGGTGACATTTACCATAGTGTAATACAGTATGGAAAATGAGTAATTAGAGCAAAACAAACAAAATACTTTAAAATAAATCGTAGTTTTTACATGGGTAAATGCAATTAAGTTTCAACACTCAGTTAGTTGCCTATTTACCGTGATCTTCTATTCATAAAATTAGAAAATAATTAGAAATTAGAAAGCCAAGCTGATTAGTTATTTTGGCACTCCACTTTAAATAAAGACAGTAGCCACTAACTTTTACGTGTCACTTCAAAACAGCACATCCAAAATCCTGCCCTTTTTCTCCAGTGGGTTGCAGTCTGTCTGTATTTAACCCACTCATCAGTTTTCATAATCCCTTGATATGCACAGTACTAAGGCTCTTTGGTTTCCCCCTAGACTAACCCACTACAGAGTCCCTTACAAGGCTTATAAATGTCTGCTTTATCAGTAGAAAGCCTGTCTTTAATGTGAGATAAGCACACATGGCCTCATCTTGTAAGGCACTGGGCACTATTGTGATGCCAGCCACCCCCAGAAACTGTATTGTCCAAGTGTGTGGTTAGTTCTTGCCCTCCATAATCCATGTGGTTAAAGTTGAGATAGCATTCACATGCCATTTGGGATCAAGCAAGAGCATTCTGCACCTTACAGGATCATCACGCAGCATCATCACAGCTAAATTCCAGTCAATAGCTCCTATTGACTTCATTAAAGCCAAACCATAGTTCTGAATACAGATGTTTTACCAGAACTTTGAAGACACTTTTATTATTCATATGTCCTCAGGATATGAGCTATAAAAAGCAGTGATGTGACTTTGGATATTGGTGGTACCAGTACATTTCTGTTTCTCACTTCACAGACAACAACACATCTATGACGAATGTGGAATGCATTATTTCACATATATTTGGACTCAGCAGAAATGTCAGAAGTAGATGTGACAAGAACAAAGGATTTTACAAACATGGCTATATTCTAAGTTGCCTTGTAAAAGGACATTAAGATGTTCATTGCATGAAGGGATTGTGTTGTAACATGTTGGTTGGGATCTGAAACAACCAGAAAATATTGATGTCCATATTATATCTGTGAAAATTAAAACAGATATTCAGAAATGCAGCACTGAATTAAGTTTTAGAAAAACTGCTGGGTAAAAATGTTAGTTAACCTAGCTATCAAGTTCTTGTTTTCTTTCACAGTGGGTTTTTTTTTTTTCCATTTACTTTGCATGGGCTGTCACATGAATTAAATCATTTTAGGTACAAAGCAGTATTCTAATTAGTGAGACCACTGGAAAATGTCATTGCATCCTTTTAGAAAACTTACTGTTTTCTTCAGTCACGGGGACCAACATCTATGTTACAAGTAAGAGAATAAGTGAAGTATAAATTCCACATAAAAATGGAAATTTCCCCCAAGCAAACAAAACCAGTAGGAGCTGGGGCTCTGTAGTCTAAGGGCAAAATACATTACAGGCACTAATTGCTGATGAGAGGACAAATACTGACTTAAAATACTGCATGTAAACTGAAACAGTGGGCTGAATTTGACTGATGGGATTATTTTGTCCTGAGTTTCTCTTCCTCTACAATCAGTATCCACAGCACAGGATACTTTGGATGTTCCTAGGCAGCTGAATAAACACAATATTAAGGTACTCTTTAAATAAAACATTTTTCTCATCTCCTTGCATAATTAAAACTATTCACAAATGACCAAGATTTAATGACAAAAGAATTGCCAGCTCTTATTATCTGACCAGTCAAATTCCAGCCCATACATTCACTCCCGATCCAACTGCACTGCGTCCAGTGAGATGCATTTCAAATAAAACTGTTCTGGAATATCTGTAGCTAATTTTGATTAAACAACATCAAGAGTTTGAACTTTTCTCAGTCATTTATCTCAGTGGTTAATCACCAGCACAAGTAAAACTATTGGTCTTTTTTCTAATTGGAATTTGTTGGCTTACCAGCAATTGGTTCTTGTTTTGCACTTAACCATTAGGATGCAGAGCCCTGTAGTTCCCAGTGGCTTTGTTTGCTTGGAGGAAATGAAGCATTTTTGATAAATCAAGCTGTATCTCCTTCTGAAAAACCAGGCAGATTAAGCTGATTTAGATTCCTGCTACTAAGCACCTTTTTCAGCCTTCAAATCATTCAGAGTTTTATCCCTATTTCTTTTCAATATTTCAATATTGATTTTTAAAAGTTGACAACAGAACTGAACAAATACCAAAATTAAAAATAACAACCCCTAGACTGAGGTGAAGTTCCCACTTTCTCAAGGGTGGCATTAGCTTTCATGGGAAATCAGGGAATTTTTTTATGTAGTTCCTCTGTAATCATAAAGTGTATTTAGGACTGCTTTCAAGGACACAATTCTCCTATGTAAGCTGCGCATGTGTTTTATTCTGTATTTATGGTTGACATTTGACTGTATTGGAATGCATTTTCCTAGACTGGGCCTACCTTACCAAGAGATTTGAATCTTCCCTTTTCTTGCCATTAATTGCCATTTCACAAAACTGCATGTCTTGTCAGCAGTTATGCTTGGTATATCATTGATGAAGACGATGAGGTATTAGACTCTTTGTCAAGCTCTGTGCATAATCTTATTTGATGGTCACCCTTTACTTGATGAGATCAATGTGCAAAGTTTAAATTTATGGGACATCTGTTTTTCTGACATTGCACAGTGCTTTTTTAATAAAAATATTCTATAATACTGATTCAGTGCCTGAAAAGAAATCTAAGATACTTCATCTGCACTTTCAATCTGTATCTACCAAGTTTGCATTTTCATCAGGGAATAAAATCAGGTTTGTTTGAGAAGAGCTATTCTTCATAGCGTCACACTGATTGGTTTTAATTTAATTACAATTTTTTGTCAGCTGAAGTCTGCATCACCATCTTATTATTTTTCTTGGGATTGCTGTCTTGGTAGCCAGAGCTGTCTGGCATAGATCATTTGTCTTTTGTGTTTGGATTTTTGGCATAACTCAACACTGCCCATTTTTGGCTGTTCTATAATATATTGAAATCAATATTCATTGACTCACTCAACTTCACGGCATCAGTTTTTCACATTACTGTCTCAATGCCACTTCTACTACATCCTTCTCCTACCCCTTTTCAGGATGCCAACACTGCAGGACATGATTGGGGCATGGTTATGGGCATATGTTTAATAAAGTATTGTTTATCTCTTTCTGAGTTTGGTGACAAATCCATAAGGAACACCTGGAGAACCCTCCTATCATTGCAATCTCATTTGCAGGTTGGCACTGTGTGGGAAGGGAAGGAATTCTGGCTCTAGGTGACACACACTGGCACTGTGTCACTTAGTATGCCAAGACTGAGCTGTCAGATGTTGGTGTCCAAACTTGACAGTGGACAAAGAATGGTTTGAGTTGTGCAGGTATCCACCTGAAAGAGGAAGGCTAAGCCTATTTAACAGGAAATGCAGTGACACCTGAGAGCCAGAGCTGTAGTGCCTTGAGGGTGGAAGGGAACAAGAAAGGACTGAGGGATACTCAGTCTGCCAGGGCTGCTGTCAGGGCTGCTGTCTGGCTCATTCCCCCTTCTCAAAATCTTCAACACTTGTGCCCCAGCTCAGCACTTTGCTTCATATAGCTGATAGCTGTAGAGTTTTTAATCTGATCCTGAATGGGTTTATCCTCCCAGGAAATATGGCCTGGCAAATAAGGGCACCCTCCAAAAGAATGCTGTCAGCCTGCTACTGTAACCCTTTCTGAATAGTTCAGTAGGAGTGGATTTTTACTTTCCAGTCTCTCAAATAATCCTACAGTTTTCCAATGCTCATAATACAGCATTTCTTAACAGTACTACCAATATTCATTTTCAAGTATTTACTGTTTTGGCAAGAGACTGAGATTTATTCATGTGGAGTTTGCAGTCAGAGAAATACATTCTCATTAGGAGGATCACCAATTTCAATACCCAGCACGAAATTCTACATGTCAAATTTCCATTTGCTGAAGCCTCTCCACAACATCAGGTGGGTAAGAAAGGCTTATAAACAAGCTTGAAAGGTTTTCTCACTTCCTGAAAATTAATTGCAAACTTATCTTTTATATTCTACTCCACCTAGGAAAAGATATTCAATGTTCAATGGAGCCTGGCCAAACATTTTATGAGAGTATTTATGAACACTTATTCAGATTTCCAATAGTTGTCATTTCAGCAATATTCATGTCTGGTTCTTATTGCTGTTTGCCAGGATGAGTTTTGTTTGAATAAATGTTTGGGAAATCACTAGCTTGTACAAACTCATCTGTACCTACAGATGAATAAGGATGAAAGTTGCTGGTGAAACAACTGCATTTAAGAAATTGAAGTTTGTTCCTAAAACATTTTGCAAAGAGAAGCAAGTGTTAAATTCGCTGGGAAACTTGTATGGGAAGAACTAGATTCAGCCTTCTTCTAGCTGGAAGGAAAAATTTATGTATCTGAATATCCTCTAATAATATCTATGCAAATCCAACAAACACAGTTTGTTTTCACACAATTTTACACTACTTTCAATTAACTATGGCATACACCCAGATGTGGGATTCACAACCCCTGAGGATTTTTTTGGCTTTCTGAGAAATGTCAGCTCAATAACCTGAAAAGACAACATCTGATGGCCGTGCTGAGCCCCATTCAGGATCTATTGGACTCAACAGAGGGACTCAACCAATTAACTTCAATGAGCATTGGATCAGGAGCCTTACAGCTACACTTGCTCTCTGCACCAGCATGGGACATGATCTTCTCTGCTTTGTCTACCAGAACTGCCAAATGCCCCTGCTTACAACATTACTGCCAAATTTCCAAGGGACTTATAAATCATTGATGGCTGTTAATATAATTCAAATATCCTTTAAGAAATTCGTTTGTTTATAAAAATATTCAGGAGAGATTATGAATGAAAATTGTTCGAACAAAGGACCGTGACACTCCGGAACAAATAATATGGCTTTTCAGTAAAATGAAGCATCTGTCACATTGGTTTTTGATAGACACAAGCCACTTGGGCAGTGGCTCAACAGAAGAGGAAAAGGCAGCTTGTGATGCACAATACCCATGTCACAAAATGCTACTGTAGGTAGCACTGCCAGACTGTAGGTTAGATAATGACAAATGAAGGCAAATCTTGCATACTGTGTATTGATTTCTTTTTCATGTGTTTCATGTGTTACTCACTTGCTCATTGAACTCACAAAGGAAGAAACAACTCTTGCTTTAGTCTTAAGCCATACACAAATTGTTAAGAGCTAACCATCCAAAAAGTAGTCTGCAATTGTGACTATACTTCAGTGATATTTGGACAGAAAAAAGCTGCATGTGAAATAAAAAATCAGTAAAAGTAATGTTTAATTCAAAGCAAAATAAATTATATCAAAATGAGAAAGCTAATTTCAAGGACATTAAAAGGAGTAGCCAAAAGAGTGAAATATGAACAAATCCCTTGAAGACTAGTCAAGAATATATGAGAGACTGAGAGCCAAAGTTCCACAAGGATCAAAAAAGCTGGCATGATAAAGCAGAAAAGTAAATTTCATCATGCTATTAAAATAAATAAAACAAAATAAATAAAAATAAACAAATACTTCGAAAAGTCTAAGTTGTGTCCTAATGAGGTAAAGAGAACCGAGTATACCTTGACTATGGAAATATAAAACCACAAAAAAACAAGATGAAACAATTCTGAGACATAAAGGAATAGAATTTAATAACCCACCATTCTTCAAATATTCAAGAAATGGGAAACTTGCCTGATATTCAATGATAACCAATTATATAAAGAGAGCACTCAGGGAAGATAAAACCACAACAGAAAAGTTAAATTAATTCTCTCAGTCTGCACTGCCTGCAAAGGCGGATAGGACAGTTCTCACACAAAGGTCATTCCATATGTAGGATAGAAATGAACTATTGTCTCAGAGTGCCAATAGAATGTATTTTAGAACAAATCCAAATTCATAAGGTGGACTTCAACAAATTTCCAATACCAGCTAATTTTCTATTGCGGCATGTTAGCACCAGTTAAAGGGGCCTTAGCACAAAAACAAGCAGTAAAGTAGAAAAAGCAATTTTATATTTTCACGTATCAGTTTTCATTTTTAACTGAATTTATGGAGAGTAGAGAGGCATAGAGAGTAATCCAGTGAACAACAGACATGATATTTCTGCAGACTTTAGGTATTTCTTCACAAAGCTAATTGGTAGGAACAACAACAAAACAGTATTAAGGTACAAACAAATAAATATCAGGGAAAAATTAACATAACTTTTCAGAAAAAACCCCACATACCTCAGAAGCTAATTAGACTTCTTTTTTGGTAAGCAAGTAACCCTATGAATAATACAATCACTATAGAGTACTTAGGATTTAAGAAAGCTTTTGACGAGGTCTCTTATTAAAGTCTCTGACAGAAATAGAGGTAATATGGGATACAACAGAAGGTCCTGGATTAATAATTGGCTAACAGATAGGAACCAAACTGTAGGAAATAAAATTTGTGTTAATAAATTAAGGGTAACACACACGAGGATAACCCTGTGTGTAATGGCCTCTGAAGTAAGCCTGACCAGTTAAGAACAGGGTTTTGTGGTAATTTTAAGGTATTTTCTGACAACATCCATTCAGTGCATGGTGGTAATTAAATAAGTAGTGGACTACTGGAAGTTTTTCAGGGAAGTTCTGAGAGCAATACTGAAATTGGTACCTCACAAGGGAGTTCAACCATGATGTACCCCCCATCCTGAATATTGAATATAGCTCTGCTTGCCCACTTTTCATATTGGAACTAGAAGTACAGAATAATGATCAGGCTTAACAAATTATGAACAGTTTTGTATGAACTTCTGAACGTAATGAAGTTATTAAAGAATAGTTTTAAGCGAATAACAGGAAACATTTGTTCACACAAGATGCTTACTAATTTATAATATTGAGGGAGAACTTCTTTACTGTGAGTGTTACTGAGGACTGGAACAGGCTGACAAGAGAGATTGTGGAATCTCCTCCCCAGGAGATATTCAAAAGCCATCTGGACAAATTTCTGAGTAACACGCTTTAGTGGACCCTGCTTGAGCAGGGAGGTTGGATGAGATGACCTCCAGTGGTCTGTTCCAATCTTCATTATTCTGTGATTCTGTGATACTCTGGAGACCAAAGTATAAATTATACAAAATGGGATTGGACAAACTCCTAAAGGAAACTTTTGTTGGTGGCTGGTAGACCTAGGCCTTGGGAACTTGCTACAGACTGGAACTGTGGAGGTATGCTCTGTCCTGCTCGTTTCTTTTCATATTGAGCCTCTCAACAGCCAACTTTCTTCTGGCAAACCAGATTTGGAAATTGTTCTTTAAGATGTACATTAATAGTAATAATAGTGTTGGAGGAAACACTATTGAAAAATTAGGCTGCAAACCTGAGCTGGTTACCTGCTGGATGGCATTTGTCCCTTGCACGCCTCTCTCCAACCATTTCTGGTCATAACCCTTAGCATTCCTTAGATACCCACGGGTGAGAGGACAGTTTCTTTAGGTGCAATCCTGTCCAATCAGTTCCCGGCCCCCCAGTTCAGGCTGCAGGCACAGGTGTTAATTACTGCCATCTGTGACAGTGGCTTGTGCAGCAAGCACACCTGCCACCCAGAAGATAAACTGAAATCCCTGAATTGCTTTCTGTGAGCACCAGTTAGTAACGACTTGGATCAGCATTTTTCTGGGCTGCATGTGGCAGGTGCAATGCTTCTGGGCTCTCACCACACTTACCATCTCACTGATGTATTAGACCCCTAAAGAATCTTTCTCAATGGATGACACTGCTTCTAGTTACATGATTTTACTCCATGTAGCTTTTTGTTTTCTGTCTGAGAAACCTCAGTGCAAGCACCTCCATGCTATGAACCACAGGTTCAGAGGTATACTTTCGAGGCATTTTCTCATAGTTTTTTGAGAAAGCTAAGTTCATTTAACATTTCTAAAAGTCTTCAGTGAGACAAGAAACCTGCCGGAGTTAACAAGGATTGTAGGACATAAAAATCTGATAGCAAGGACATAATGTAGAAAAAAATAAAAGTAAAGAACAAATGAACCCATTGTGCTGACTGATAAATATGAACTCTAGCAGTATTGCTGAGAAGGCAGGCACAGCAGTTCGATGAACCTTTTGAGCTGATTTAACTCATGCAGCTGCCAGTTGCATAGTTGAAAAGCTATACTGTTTGTGAATTTAGGAGTAATGCAAAGCAATATATCTTCAAGAAGGAATTTCCCTTGATCTCTACAGTGAACTAACTTAAACACAAAAAAAACCAGACTGAAATATGCATTTATGAACACACATCTCAGCACAATTCATACCAGTATATGAACTTAACCTTTAAGAGCATTTTTGTAATTGTTGGTATCTATAGAAATATTGGCACACTCTAAAATTTCAAACATTTGAACTGGAATTCCTTATCTCTGTTGCCTGACAATATTTTTATCAAAAAGTATTAATCATTGACTGACACCATAGAATTAACAATAGAACATCGATAGAAACACCTTCTGAGAAATTAAACACAATTTTATGAAAATCATTCCTTCGAGCTGTTTGACCAATATAGCCCCACTTATCTTTAAAAAGAAGTATTATCTTCCAGCATATCTAAAGCTACTTTAGTGGGTTCTACTGAATGAATTTATTTCTTGTGAAATTTGCAATAAAGTGCAGGACTCGCTCCTTTCCACCCTCTTTCCAACATATATAACCATGTTTATGAGTTTCCTCTACGATGGATAGTGTGCAGCAGTCAGGTTGTCAAAAATCATTGTGAAGATAATATACTTACCATCTACTTTGATGTGAAAGTCTTTACAGTTGTGCCATCTGCTTCATCATAGTTCATTTTAAGCCTTATATTCAAGAAAAAGGAACAGCCTGGCAATATGAATCTGATAAAATTTAATCAAGACCAGAAACATCTCACTGTTCTCTAAAACTAATTTCTAAACAGTCCAAATTTGGTGCAATTAACTTAATCATTCAATTTCCAAAGTTGCTTCTGCAAAGTCTGCATGTTAATCTGTTGGAATGGAAATTTTGTTTATAAAGGAGTATTCGTACAATAAAGTGTAAGCATGGTCCATAAATTGCAAACAGCATTCAAATGAATCTATGCTGTACATTTAGATTTTGTTTCCACAGAATCAAAAATCTCACATACTTTTTATATGGCTAACAGGCAAGCAATGATTAAAATTAAAAGCCAGGTACAAGCACTATTTCTGTTTGCTTATCCAAAGTGGTCTACTTAGAAGATGAGGTGCCAAAAGGACTACTTACACCATCATCTCTCCTGCTCCATGTACAAGACGAACAGCTAAAAATGAGGGATTTGGTGGAGACTTCATGCTGACTTCATGATCAGTCAGGGTGCAGGTGTCTTGTGGGTTTTGGAAGTCAGTGTAACCTACAGCAACCTCATAACCGTTCTCCATTTTCTGGTGGCAACCCCATTAATTTCTGTGCCTTCAGCATGAAAGCAGCACAGCAGTGGTGCTCACTATCTCTTGCCTTGTTCCACAGGCAGCCCGGGGGCTCTTCTCCAGGCTAGGAACAAAGTGTCCCCTGTAATTCTCCACAGTGTTACCAAACCAGCAGTGGCTGCCTGGTCTAAGTTGAGAATAATACCTGACTCTGAGGTTATCTTGCTAAAAACCAGAATATCTCACTTGGAAAGTTATCCTTAGCAAGTGTAGCTCCTTCTGCCCTTATCACACTAAGGACTGTGCCCAACTTAAGACATGTGCTTTTTGATGCCTTTGATTTCCTTAGGAAGCTTTGGCTCAAAGTTAAGCATCCACTTACGTGCATTTCAAGATAAGAATGACTTTCAAGCCTAAAACCTGAGATGTAGACACACCAAGAACTCCAACACTGAATTACCTTTGAAGAAAACTTAAAAAAATAATAGCCTTGAAAATGCTTTGCAGCTACTATATTGTCATACAGCCTTCCACTGACAGACGCACAGATTTGTTACAGCATTTAATGACTGTTGCCCACTCTTGAAAAAATTTACTCTCACGATGGGCCACTGTGCTCACCTGAGATACATAATAAAATAACCAAACACAGTAACTCCTTTCTTCCTTCTTTAATGTGGAGTTTTATGTGTCAATTTTTATCTAAAAGGAGCACCATGCTATGTGGACCTTTGAAAATGGATTTTATTCACGAACTGTGAAGTTTTTACCCAGGTGCAATGTTTATACATCTTAATAAACCGCTGTGTAAAAAATCCCAACAGGTCTGGCACATCTCCATGCAGCTTCATGTACCAGAGTGTAGAGACTGAGCATAGTTACAAGTCGTCATCACTAATTAATTATCATATTGACACATGCAGAATAAACTTCCATGTCAAATGCAAACTGCTTAAAGACACCATCCTATATGGATGACTTCTTTATGTTCATTCTTATCGCACATGTAGGCTTCATGTTAAGAAACTCGGGCATCAAATTGTGTGGTGTTCATTTGTGATTATCGTTAAAGCTGTATTTGTGTACCCAGGTATTGGTTTGGGCATTCAGCCAACTTCTGTTAGGCTGCAGGATTAGAGGAAGGGTAAGCAGAGGAGTTGGATGGATCAGGTTGGGAAAGGGCTCATCTCTCCGGGCAGTGTCAGTGACCCTGCCCCGGCTCAGTGAGGACTGAGGAGCGTGGCTCGCTGGCACAGGCGGTCAGCCAGCTCAGTGGTCTCACTGCATCCCCTTGTGGCTGGGTGCCTACAAGAGCTGAGCATTGTCCATCCCCATGAGAACAAGAGGTCAGGGTGAAACTAAGCAGCTTTTCTGCTCTGGAGAGGGAACCAAACTGGATCTGGAGCACCTGTAAGGGGAAGGAATTAACTTCTTCACAGTGACAACCTGTGCATTTCCTAGAAACATGCCCCTTCCTCACAGTCCCTGATGAAGAGATTCTCCAACCAGTGATACCCTAGAATTCCTCCCAGCACATTTTGCAGCCCACCATAAAGACAGTGTAGAGGCCTATGAGTAATTGTGGAGGAGGAATGTTTCTGACTACACTTTTTCCCCGTATTTCCAAACATAGCATGGATGGAGCAGCTCTGATCACACAGACTATTATTCAGAGTGGCTTTGTGTTGTCTGCAAAGAATTATTTCACCTTTAACAATGCAGTGAATGCATGGGCTTTGAAACAACAGAAATGCAACCATTTACACGGATTTTCATGAATACCAATTTCACTTTAAATAGAAGGGAAAAAAAATCTTTGCAATCTACCAAATAGCAATTGGGTGGGGGTCAGTAACTTGTCTTTCTGGAAAGAAATGCAAAAGTTGAAGCTTGTTACATATTTTCAGTGACATTTTTGGCTTGAATTTGACAATAAGGGAATGGCAGACAGAGATTAATAATCAAAAAGTAAATCTGAATCTCAAGCTGCGTGATCTGCAAAATGCTTGTGACCTTTCCTAAGAGGAGAGTGCTGCCTTGTTGGCTACCCCTATTTTCAGAAGTATCATTTCAAAGTCTAAAAATATCTCGCAACAATTATTTTTCATCAGTCAGTAACATTCATAAAAATAGGTATCTAATTAAAATTTCTCACAAGCAATGACTGAAGTTGCTACTTTTAATGATCTTTTTTAAAAATGAACCTTCAGAAGGTGTCTTCTCCAAAAGAGCTAAGGTCCACTAATGTTAACAGGAGTGGGACAGAAAGGCAGCCAGTCCCTTAAGGCAACTCCTCAGGCACAGTGAGTTAGCAGAGCTCCCCAGAGCGCCTTGAAGGGAGAGATGGCTATTTACATCAACAAAGAATTTACCCCTCTCGTGTTTATTTGTCATCCTGGCCTTCCACAGGATCTAATCATATCTGTCAACAATAGAGAATCTTAATAGCTCATGTTGGAGTCTTACTAGCAGCTCATTTTCTCATCTGAACAGGGCATAAATGAACTGCAAATGTCAGGTCATTGCTTCATGCTCTCACTTGTCCCCCAGCCCCCTCAAATTGCAGGACTTTCTGGTTTTGGTGTCCACACCAGTCCAGTTCCCTTCTGAATGTTGTAAATATGGAACTCTTCCTGGAGATTCTTTTATTTTTTCATCACAATATATATTCTTACCTCATTTTACTTAGTCATCTCGGTGAGAATGAAAGGTGTGGAGTCAACTCAGTAAGCAGAGGGAATCATAAATCAAATCTATACAAGAGATACACTCAGATAAACAGAATAGTTGCAAAGCTATAACAATAATGTGGTCAGATTTGCAATTTTATACTTAAAAATCCTATTTTGACGACCACAACTGGACTACAGGAATATCACAATAATACATCACAGGAGTTTGTTTTCTATCAAATGCAATTTATGTTGATCCACCTAGCCTGGCTATAAACCAGTGTCTCCTCTTTAAAATAGCCTTACTGTTGCTATTTTTCTTTTGATATTTGAAATGAAGGAGACCTGTTGACTATGAACAGATTGTGCAGAGCAATAGCCTTGACTATTGCTCAAGCTGCATGCAAGCACACTTGCCCAGACTTGCTGGCAGGTGAGCCTCTGCCTGCCCTTTCCCACGGCACCTGATTTTGCAGGGGCTACCTGGACAGGGGAGGGATTTTCAGGTTTCTTTCCTCTCTGTTCGCAGACCCGGGAAATCAATTCACACGCAGCAAAGCCAGCAGCTAACCCCGGAGCCCCTGGCGAGCCCTGACTCTGTTTTGCCAAACTCCCCGCGATGGCAGTGACCGAGCGCGTCAGCCCCACGGACTCACCGGCCCCACGGACCCGCCGCGGTCCAGCCGGAGGGGAGCGGCTGCCCGCCCCAGATCCAGCTGCTCACACTGTTAACTTTTATTTAGAAACACGCGAACCACTCTGTGTGCGAACAGGGACAGGGCCGGGACCGCCGGGGAGACGCCCGATCTCTTGCGGGCGTTCCTGCGCCGCCGAGCCCCGCTCCCGCTGCCCGCAGCCGGGGGTCCCTCCGCACCCCCGGAACGGCACCCCCGCATCCCCCCGCTTTTCCACGTTCGCCTCGCGGGTGGCAGCGGCCAGCACTTTCCCGGAGCGGAGCCGCACCCCGGCCCCGGGTCCCGGCGATGAGCCGGCACCAGCGCGTCCTTGCGGAGCCGCCGCTGAAGGCGCAGCGCCCCGGGGCCGCCCCGAGAAGGCGGGGGCTGCCCCATACCCACCTTCCGTGTGCACGGCGGAGACGTAGGTCCAGTTGTAGCGCTTGACGATGTCAAGCATGGCCCTGGCTTGCAGCGTGTCGGAGGGGACCACCCTGAGGAAGTACTTGTACAGCGTTTTGTCACTCAGGTCGATGCTGGTGGCGGAGTAAGCGATCTGGGGGATGTCGAAGAGCTGGAGTAGGTTTTGGACTTGGATAGCAACTGAGCTGGAGCCGGGGCCGATGACCCCCGCGATGGGCTTTTTCACTCTGGTCTGGGGCTGGGTCTGCGAGTCGGAAATGCAGCGGGTGCCTCTATCCCTGTCGTCCCTGATGGAGATGAGAGAGTCCCGTATGAACTCGATGCTCTGCTCCAGGGCCACGGAGGAGTGCCAGCAGGAGTCTCGGATCTCGCTGCCCAGGGTGATGTTAGGTAGCAGGACCGGGTCTGCGTTAATTTTATCCAAAGTGTGAAACATGGCTTCTACTCTCTGGATGCCGTATTGCTCCCGGATTTCCCCGCACTTCCTCTCGGGCACTTTCTCAGCTGGCGGCTGGTGATGGACAGAGAAGAGGGCCCCGATGATGACATCCCCATCCATCCGAGCCACCGACCGCTGTGAAGAGGCTGCAGAGAGAAGAACCTTCCGACCACCACTCCTGGGCAGCACGTCCATCTCCAGGAGCAGAGCAGGGAAAAAGACCAGCAGCACACCAATCATTTTGTTGCACGATGTCATCCAGACCCAGGTTACGAATTTCATGGGCTCCCCTTGCCTGCACATGGTTTAAGGACATGTAGGAAATGGCATCTGCTTCTCCCCGACGACGGCCAAGTTGCTCCAAATACCATCACAGCGAAGTCTCACAGCATCTCTCTTGAAGGTGCCAAGGCAGCCGTCATCCTAGTGACTTTTAACCTGGTGGCATAGAAATAGGGGATAAAACGGGCTAACCGGGAAATCGATGTCAAACCTGAGCTCAATAAAGCAATCCCGCACAGCTAGAGATGACTGTTTCGCAAATGCCCAAGGCAATTTGCTTCGATAAGCCTCTCAGCAAGAAGTTTCAAGAGGGATTAAAACATGTATTTATTTGCCTTGATATACGATTAGGCATACTCACATATGCTGAGTTTCTACAATCCTTTTTGCGTCTGCTTTTCAAGCCAAGGCGTCTACTTCCCGCACCTCCAGCCAGCACACACACCCCCTCTGCCCCCGGGAAGTTTTAAAAGTTTCAGGAGGTAGGCAGCTAGTCGGAGAAGAGCCCTAGCCCGGCCCCAGCGGCCCCAGCCCTGAAAGTAGGGTGACAAGAGCTTCTTCCTTTGCGTTCTGATTACCTGAAGGCATCTTTCTCAGTTTAGACATTTCCTGTCTTCATCCATAATGTGAGTAAAAAGAGAAAGCGAGAGTCTGCCCTGCCAGCCACGGGAAATGTCATTTAAAGGTCAGCGAAGGGAGGAAGAAAGGAAGCACTCTACAGTTTAGATGAACTTTTCCGTGTGTAGGGGGCAAAACTGTAATTCAGTCGGGGACACACACATGAAAGCAGGGGAAAATACATATTAGTTACTAAGGCAACCGCGGGTAAAGCCCCGATGTGCCTTACCGGCACGCCTGCCGTGCAGACAGGCTTCGGGCGGGGAGCGGCGGCGAGCCCGGCGACAGGGCTTGGCGGCTGGGAATGCCGTGCTGGGAGGGAAGATGCCACGGCCGCCGCCGCCCGGGAGCGCGGCCGGCCGGGTCCCTGTTGCACGACGGAGCCGTCAGCACCCGAGACAGCGCCCGGCAGCCGGGGCAGTGGCGGACGGCGGGCCCCAGCCCCGCTGCCCCCCGTCCGCTATCTCCCTGTCCCCTTGCCCCTGCCCGCAGCCTCCCGTCTCGCTGTCCCGGCACCCCGCTGCCTCGGTGCTCCAGTGTCCCGCTGTCCCAGCCCCGCCACCGC
>VWZT01010762.1:740-18509 GCA_013397055.1 Pachycephala philippinensis | reverse complement strand
GCGCTTCCCCAAAACTTCTGCCCCCCGCCAGGCGCTGCTGCCGCGGTGTCCCCGCACGCACACGCACCGCGGCTCACAGCACACACGCACTGCTCGCACACAACACGCACTGCTCGCACACACACACGCACACCCCTCCCGGGGCTCGGAGCCCGCCGCGGCACGCACCGCCCCGGGCTGGCCGCCGCTCCGTCCCTCCCCGCCGGCGGGCAGGGGTGCCGGGGCCGGCGGGGCTGCGTGTCCGCCGAGCGGCGCGGGGAGCTGGAGACGGTCCCCAGGAAGGCGACGCTCCGAGGGGAGCCGCCGTCCTGGCTGCGCGTCCGCACCCGCAGGCAGGCAGAGCCGCCCGAAGCAGGCTCCCGCGGGCAGCCCCGCAGCCCGGCTCCCCAGTGCCATCTGCCTGCCCTGCCCGCCCCGCGGGCAGTCCCACGGCTGAGCCCCGCGGTCCGCTCCGAGGGTCACCCCTGAGACGTACCTGGCCGGGCGAGGCAGTGGCTCCCTGCCTGCTGGGAGCGGGCATTGGCGGCTCTCCGGCCGCCCCGAGCTGGCGCGCTGGCGGCGGGGCGACGGCTGTGGGCTGGGCGCGGGTGCCCTCTGTCTTCAGCACCGCTCCACCGCAAGGAAAAAAACAGGTCATCCCGGGCTCATCCATTATCTCATACACAAGGATCAGTCATTTTCTCCCCCTCCTTAATTTTTTCGGCTATTGTCTTGTAAACGAGTAAGGAAACATCACCCGGAGCACGCTGCGGCTGCAGGGGAGGTGTTGGTTCTCACCTCCCGTGGCTCTTAATTCATTTTCTTCCTGCCTCAATTAGCAAGAGCGAGAGTTAAAGCAAGAGGCTGCTGATAGAAGGGGACCCAGACCATGCTCGGGAGACCCGAGACAATGAAATGTGCCGGTCTGCCTCACGGGCAGCGCTTCGCTATTAAAATTAATATTTATATTTGGGGAAAAAAAAAAAAACAAAAAAGAAAAAATACACTGCAACAAGATAAATCACCTGTAAGGATAAAGGCATAAAAGGCATTGAGATTACAGTTTTCAGGTCAAGATGAACCTAAATGAAGCACGTGAGAGGCATGCCAGATTAAAATAATACCAAATTGAATAATCATAATTCAGACGACCTGCTTGCATCCCTAACACGGGTCTCGGGTGTTTTACTTGACTGTATGAAAGTTAAAGTTAGATTACCTCCCCGCTGGGAACTCTATAGATATTTGCCCTACTTTTGAAAGAAAGAGGCAAGGACAAACATTTAACTATTGCTCATTCAGAGACAGGTTTGCAGTGAGTGCTGCCTCAGGGGTGTCTTCTCCTTGTGTCAATATCTGAGCTGTTTTTACTGTCACACAGCTAGTTATTTGTCTGTACTGTGTTTATCCATGAGCTGTGTTTGCTATGGAGGACCCAGCCCAGGAGGTTGCTGGTGCCCCCTTTCCCTTCAGGTAATGTTTCCCAAGGAGGGAACCAGGGTCAGAGGGGCTGTTGTGGGCATGAAGCTTTCCCAAGGCCAGCCTAGGGTAGTTCTGCAGGGGCAGGTCTGGAGAGACATTCAGATGTGCACAAAAAGGGGGAACAAATTCCCCTTCACCCACGTTTTAATGATTAAATTTCAGTTTCTGCCCTTGACACAATGAACCTGCAGCACAACAGCAGATTATTCCAATGGTTAAGTTTTGGGTTGCTTCTCTGGCTTTGGCAGGGAAAGCATTTGCAAATGCTCCCATTGGTTCTTCCCAAGACAGAGCACCCTGTAGCCTTCATCCCCTCTCACCTGGCACTCACAAAGACGGCTGGTCTTTATGCTGAGGCTCATGCAGAGCTGTCGCACAGAGCTGTTCTCTCTCTGTGATGGTCTGAGTTTTGCTGAGACTGGAAAGCAGGTCACTGGGTCCTGATGCCCAGCAATGGCTGCAAATGCTGCCTCTCCAACCCTTGCAGCAGCAGGTGGGAGCAGGTGGAAACAGACAAAAGTCTGGGGCTCATGAAGACACTGGGATATCAAGAGGCTTTAGGAAAGGCTAGGGAAAGACAGCACTGGGACTGCAGTGGCTTTGATCTTCCCTGACCATCATGGGGGAAGACAAGGGTTTCCCCACTGTGAAGTAGCACCACTAGCACTGCTGTCTTTGTCCCAACAAAGAGGCCAGAATCATCCCACTGCCTTTTGTCCCTCCTACACATCCTGATCCTGCTGTGGCCCACAGATCTAACATTTCTCCCCTCAGAAACAGTCCATGTCCCCTGTCCTACCACCTTCACAACTTTCTTAACGTATGGTACCTTTATCATCTGGTAACCGTCCTTGAGGCACTACGTGGGACTGCATTTTTTGCAGAGACACGAGCTGCCATCAAGCAGGGAATCAGGGCAAAAGCAGAGCAGGACTTGAGCTCTCTTGTAAGCAGTGATTGCTTTCCAAGGGAAATTGCCTGCTGTGAATATTTTTTTTCTTTCTGAAATGAAGGACAAGTGAATAATTTTCATATTCCCATGTTACACAATTTAAAAACCACTTGGAGGTTGATTTAAATATTCTGTTTTGATGGCATCCAAAGGGTTTTGTTCTGTTTTCTTTTTAAACATTTTGTACAATGCTGAACAGTTTTTACTTCAGATAAAATCAATCATTAACATAAAATGGATGTTCCAGTATTTCATTTTAAAAAATCTTTTTTTCTACTCCTATTTCATCAGAATTACCTCTTTCAACAGAAGATTTTCTACTGGAAAAGTTCTGTTCAGCTCTTATAAGCAAGGCCAGTGTATTGTAGAAAATGGTTTGAAAGGAGGTTTGTTTGGAGTAGCAATGGCTGGAGCCTGGAAACCTGGTTTGTTGAAATTCCGCTTTTGGTTTCCCTAACATGGCTACTCCCTCCTCTGCTTCCTGCCAAGAGAGACAGGTCAGATTGACTGTCCAGCTCTCCAGCTAAATTATTGGGGAGATATAAAACTACTCTGCAAGGATCAATGCCACTAAAGTTATACAATTTTATTCTGCCTTGGAAACAAGCAGAAAGCTGGTGTGTTCCTGTCTCAAGTACGTTGAAACATGTACCAGCTATTTGATAAATTGTCTCGAGTCCTTTTTATTCTGCTCACTCAGCTGCTTTCCTTTCATGATTTACAAAAGCCACCTGCTATATATAAACAGTGTGCATGCAAAACATGCATAGGTAGCCCACTGTTATAGACATTGAATTGTTTGCTTGTGAACAAAGATTTAGAATCATCATCATCATCTAGCAGGCTTGTTCAGATAAAATAGGGATTTAATCTTACTATTATATTCAACATATTTTCTCCTTTTCTCTGAGCAAAGTAAACATTTCTCATAGGTTTTTGTTTAAAACACGTGCCAGCTACAGCATAGTTTTCACCTCCTTTCTTGTACTTAGGCTTTCAAGTTGCCCCATCTGTAAGAAACAAAGCAACAGCATTTTTAAGTTTTGATTGCTTACACTTATTTTCTGCAACTGCTAAGAAATGAACATAAATGGATCGATGTCTGTATATATGGAGCTTTGTAAAGGTCTGATTGCTCAGCTATTCCTTATACTACTAGACCCATTAAAATTAAATAGGATTAACTCATGAAATTTAGGACTCACTTCTAAGATACTTAGAAACTCACAATAGCTTCTACACAAACCTATGATTATATGGGGTTACTTCCTCTCTGCTTTTTTTTCCTTTTTTGGCAGGAATAGACATCCCTCGAACTCAAGGATTCCCAGAAATTTGAAAGCTAGCATTGGTAGTCATCCAGCATCCTCTTGTCCACTGTCTCAAGTCACACTATCATTAGCATATTTTACAGATTTAGGTGATTTTACATCCTTTTAAAAAAAGCTCCTCCTCCGAGGCTTTCTCAGGAGGAAAGTGTCTGCCTGGTTATGATTTCAGATGTCTTTCAAACAAATGCGAGATCCAAATCAATGCAAAATTCAGTATTCAGGGATGTCTTGTAAATCTTTTACACTCTCTGAGGATTATAGACTCCATGAAGTGATGAATAGAGCAGATTTATTCAGACATTCAGCAGTTTTCATCTCTGGCTAGCAAAGCTGTTAATAAGCTAAGAGTAATTCTTTCCACATTTAAAAATAAGTAACTGCTTTCATAGCTCAGTATTAAAAAACTTCCAGCAGAAGTGCTTCGTGCTAACTGCTAAGAAGAGAGACTGGAAGAACGTGGTCCAGAAGACAATGGGCCTGGTCTCTCCTCAGAGGAAACTCATCTCACAAATGGCTTCCTTGCCACAAGCCTGTGCCCTCCAAGCAATGGCCTGCAATAGTCAAAGGCAGCTGGTTTCCATTCCGTACAGAGAGGGTGCATGTCTCAAATCTTGAAGGTTTCCTGGGTACTCGCTCTTGTGAAACCCAATGACAAATTTTGGTGGTCTGATGGCAATGGGGACGCTCCTAAAGAGTGAATGAGATGTCAGTTGAATGTCTTCTTTGCTAAACAACATGACTGTTCAGTCCTGGATAATGTTTAAAATCATTCCTGTATTTATTTCTTAACTGCAAAAATGTACTTAGGGTGCCCCCTAGGCCAAAATACTACACAATGTTTACAACATCTGCTTACACCAATTCTATCCAGTTCAATTAATTTTGGTAAAACTCCCTTGCTCTGAAATCCCCTGATTTCCCTGAAATTATCCCCTGAGAAACAACATGAGTAAACGGATAAATCTGTGCTGGGACTTGCATACCAACAAGCTTATGCTACATCAGGCCGGAAAGAAAAGTGCATTTCAAAGTCTAAGGTCCACAGTTCCTGAGCTTCAGACTCTCAATTTAAAATCCACAGACTTCTAATTTAATTTGGAAATGTCAGTCTGAATCATTCTGGCTGAACTCACCAGACAGGGACTTACATAAGTGTGAAAGGAGAGATAGTACCTTGAATATATGGGATTTAATACAGATTAACGAGACAGGTCTACTTAATTAGATTGTAACTAACAGGACAGGGAATTTAACAAGAAGTCACCACACTTTATGGAGACAGATTTGGTACTCTGTGGGAAATATGGCAGCTGAAGCATCTGCTAGCCAAATTTTCTAGTGATTTTCAAGGACAGCTCTGTGTAAAGCCATCTGCAGGAATTCAGTCTGGTACCACAGAAAACTGGGAACACCTACATATGGAAAGGAAGTCCTTGCTGTGTAGATGAGAGGAAGGTGTTCCTGCTCTCTCCTGCCATCTCGGCTTTCAGGCTGCAGCCGTGGGTGAGAAAGACCTCATGCTGCAGATCGCAGTTAGAAAAGGAACGAGTAACTTGGGAAGATGGAAAGTTTACTCAAACTGCACAATGTAACAACACATCTCTGCACTGCTCTGAGAGAAGCTGCACGCAGCTAGTAATTTCTGAAATTTTCCCCATGACTACAACTAGCACTGAAGAAAACAGCCCTGTGCTTACTGGCTGTTGTGTCCTTCATTTCTCCACATAGAGCCCTTACAGAGATTTTGTAAAACAAAAAGCAGAAAAAAAAAATTATTAAAAATCACAAATATCAGACATGGAAAAGGCTAGCAGTCTTTTCAAAATGGGAATCTTTTACACACGAATAAAGAATCAAAGGAAGTTTTACAAATACATGCAACCAAGCAATGTGTGACAAATATCTGACATACTTTAAAGAACGTTTCCAGTGCTTGCAAACAAACAAAACAAAACAAACAAAAAAACCAAAAACAAAACAAAAAAAAAAATCCCAAATTAACATGCTGAATACCTCTGAATGTTAATTTTCCCATTTGTAATCTATCATATTTTATGTAAGACTGCATACAGGATACTTTATCAGCTTCCCTAAATACCTATTTTTAAAGTCTGCAATAGCAAATAAAAAAAAAAGGAGGAATGGAATACCTTAAAGATTAGTAGGATTTTATGGTGACCTTTAACTGAAATGATCTCATTTTCTCCATTGCACCTTCTTTAGGCGATTGTTCAGGATGGATGGAAAGGATGCCTTAAAATCACTGCTGACAGACTGGTCAGCTTTTATTCACTTTTTTCTCGCTATACCTGGTTGCAAATGAATTGAAGTGCTGTCAACAAGGGGAACTTCCAGCCTATTGTTCTAGTTTCACAATTATTATTTTCATTATTTTTTCTAAATGTGGGTAATGTGACAGAATAGCACATCATTGTGTAGTTACTCAATAAAATAATGTAAATCTCTGCTGGTTTTGGTTTGGATAGAGTTAATTTTCTTCACAGTAGCTGGTGCAGGGCTGTGGTTTGGATTTGTGCTGGAAACAATGCTGATAACACAGAGATGTTTTCGTTACTGCTGAGCAGGGCTTACACAGAGCCAAGGCCTTTTCTGCCTCTCACCCCACCCCACCAGCGAGGGGGCTGGGGGTGCACACGGAATTAGGAGGGGATACAGCTGGGACAGCTGACCCCAACTGACCACAGGGATATTCCAAACCATGCAGCATCGTGCTCAGCATATAGAGCTGGGGGAAGAAGGAGAAAGGAGGGGAAATTTGGAGCAATGGTGTTTTTCTTCCCAAGTGACCATTACATGTGATGGAGCCCTGCTTTCCCAGGGATGGCTGCACACCCATCTGCCCATGGGAAGCAGGGAATGAATTCTCTATTTTGCTTTGTTTCTGTGCATGGCTTTTACTTTCCCTATTAAATTGACTTCATCTTAACCCATAAATTTTCTCATAAAATACCAGTAATACTGTATTTATTTGAAATATATAGCTATTACTTAAAGCAAGACATACACAACAAGAATCTGATACCCAGAAACAGAATGAGGATATGGTGTACAAACTACGCTCCTCCAACTATTTGCAAATTACTTCATGTGTTTGTTCAAAAAGTTGATGCAGAAAAGCACCATTCCTACAAAATGAGAGGATAGTTCACTGCATTATAAAAAACAGTTCTCATTAAGTGCTTACACATCTTCTGACATCTTCTGTGCTATAACAAAGAAAAGAACAGTATCAGATGACATATGTTTCTTTAAATACTTATTTATAGTCATCATAAGGAGTCGCCTTGATAACAGAAATTGCACAGACTTTATCATTTTGACTTTCTAGACAAGCAATGCATTTCTGGAAGCATTTCATTACTTCAGGATCTATTAGAATCATTGTTGTAGCTCTCTTCCCTCTCATTTCCCTGCCAGTATGCTGCTGTGGCTTTGATGACACATTAATTGCTTTTTCTCTGTGATTTCCTTCTGGTGAAGTGGCTGCACTGTCTCACTGGCCACCTGCCACTGCAGGGATGTCAAGACCTTGATCCTCACTGGGTTGCCTGACTCCTCAGCTAGTTGCTATAACTGCTTGGTCCTCGGGGTGTTTCAAATCCCAGCATCCCACTTCCTCCAGAATCAGACATTCTCAGTCTTGTCCACCAATGCAACTCTATTTGACTTAACATTGGATTTATCACAAAAATTGCCTTTATTAAGGCAGGAAAACAAACATCAAGTGTAACACAACAATCGGTGATAAAATGGCTGAGGTCCAGCTGATCCAGCAGCTTGAATTCATTGACTGTGAATGCCTGTCCTCAGTAAGTACATTCAAATGCTTTTTATCTTGAATTTCCGTCAGCTAGTTGCCTTTTGTCATCCTTCTTTAAGTAGGCAATATTTCATTTATATCTCTAGTCCACTTATGATTAATGGCTCATGTTTGGTTCATGGATTAAATCACAGAGCTACAAACATCATACTTGGATGTTTACACTCCTGCATATCTTCCTTAACCACTATTATAATTTTTTGGCTGTACCTGAGCAAAATATGCTTACAAGGTATTAACAGATTCTGATTTTCTACAAACATCGAAGTAACAATGTTCTGAGATACCAGACCCTCTTCTACGCCTTGAATAGGACATTAAGAATGTGTCTAAAATCATTAGTTTATTTTAAAAATCTTACTTACTAAATGTAGCCATGGGGCTGAATTGAAAATGATCAAAAAGGAAGGCCAGGAGCAGTGAAGAAAACTCAGAGAGAAGAACCTGACTCAATTAAAGAATGCTTTTATCTTCTTTGTCTAAGGAAATAAAGCTAACATGTTAACTGTGCCCACTGCCTTCACAGCCCTTCCTGACAAATTACCAAAAATATTCAGTATGCGATTCAGTATGGGAAAAAAATTCACTGAAATTTGAAAAAGTCTCAAAGGTAAATACATTTGTTCAAATCTTTGAATGTCGGTAGTCAGCTAGAAGAAGTAGACTGACATAAATACCCACACTGGGAGAGAGGCAGGTAAAATTCTTCACTCTGAGGGAAGTGAGGCACAGGTACAGGTTGCCCAGAGAAGCTGTGGATGCCCCATCCCAGGAAATGTTTAAGACTAAGTTGAATGGGGCTTTAAACAACCTGGTCTAGTGGAAGATGTCCTGGCCTTGGGCAGGGGCTTGGAACTAGATGATCTTTAAGGTCCCTTCCAACCCAAACCATTCTATGATTCTGTGAAATAACCAGCAGCTGCAACCAGGTGCCCAGTCAGCACAGCTCTGGGCCAGCTGCAGAATGGGGTGTCTCTGTCCTTGGGAGGTACAACTGAGTCCTCACGACAGATGACTTTCAGGGCTGCAGGACGGAGCAATCACTAGGCAGGCTGAGGATATGTGCCTGATTACTGGGTTTGTGTAGGAAAGCGGTGTCCTCATGGAACCACTATTCCCCTTATGTATGTAAATCATGTGTAGATTATCAATTGTAACTCACAAGGCGAATCTTGAAACTTGTTTAGCAATGAGCAGATGAAGGGACAGAAAGAATACATGGCTGAGGGTGCTGCATTGTCATACTGTAAATAATGGTCATAGGTAATCAACCTTTGCTTCCATAAATTAAGAGAACTCACTAAAGAGAAAATTTCTAAATAGCAGTTGCCTTGTTTAGATAATGTCCACATATACATGATGATTCTATGGAAACAGTGTATCCTTGTGGTTTGCAAATTTTCAGTACAAGTCTGTTGTTTAAGCACATACTAATTTCATGGCAGAGCCTTTCTTTTTATTCTAGAGGCTGTTTTCCCAATAACTATAGTATGTGCTTGTTTTCATAGCATATGCTTGTTTTTGTTTCCTCTTTTCTTAGGAACAGCTTCTAAAAAGACTCTTTTCATCACCACTGCACTTTTTATTTAGCTGCAAACCATAAGTCCTCAATAAATTAACCCAAACCAGCTCAACCAATTTGGCAGCTGCTGTCACTACAGTAACAGACAGCTATTGATTTCCATGTCTTGATTTAAATTCAACTGATACTTGCTTGTGCTGCATATAAATATCTTAATTCCTACTGTGTTTCTGATTTCTAAATGATACCTGCACTTAGTTTATCTTTTCTTTAGCTGGCTTTTATTTTTTTCTAAATTCCAAACACTGTCAACAGGGGATGCAAATCTGCACATCATTCTTTCTTCTTGCTCTCCTTTACCAGACAATGTAATACACACCACTCAAATTATACATTTTTAACCTATTTTCTAAATAACCCTCAATTTTGATTCTTCAGCCTAAAGATACATGAAAAGTCTTCTCCGTGTGCTTTCATTTTGTGGCTACATGTAAATAGACTGATAACACATGTATAGAACTTAATCCCAAAGAATATTTGGACATATGCTTAACTCCACTCTCATTTAACACAGCTTTTAACTTTGTGCCCTCATTTTTCTTTTTAGAAATTGAGGAGGAGGGTAAGGAGAGGAATACAGGGATATGTGGTGAGAAGACTGCCTTCAGCTTTGATTGTGTAGTCCATTTTTAATTTTGTTTATTCATTTCTAATATAGTAAAATTAAAAATTAGAGTAAAATTTAAAAAAAATTAGTCTGCCCAGTAAAAATTCAGAGGAAGTACTATTCTATGAAGCAATGGCCAGATGTGTTTTCCCTGCATCACAGCGTTGCCTTCCACCTGTGCATACTTTCTAGTTCAAAACCCTCACAGCTGAAGAGACAGAAGTCTTGGCCCATTTGATGTCACAAGGAAGACCTGATGCTGTAAGACCAGAGCTTGCAGTGGCTCCTTGAGGTTGGAGGGTGACTGTGAGTGTGGCAGATCTCTAAGCAGTGTTAAAAAAAGTCTCTTAACACTTCACAGTTGTAAATTGTACTTTTTAGAATGCTGAGATTAAACTGCTTTATCTCTTTTTCCAAATTAAATATCTTGGTTGAAGATATGAAATGTGGGTGAGAGGAAGATGTTATTCAGTTGGATGCTATTTTTGATTTCATAGTGTAGATAATTTATTCAGAAACCTTTGCTTTGAAGGCAATCTGCATTCAATGCTGGTAAAGAGTATCAAATCTTTACACAGTTTATGGGATAATTTTGATTCGACGCAGTTCTTACTCTGTGGACAGAAGCCTACAATACCTCCAATAATTATGGTAATTGTTGGAAGTCAGCTATTCAGGAGAAAGCTATTTGTTTAGCACATAATAGTTTAGGCCTGTGAGATAGGGAAGTATCTGCAGTTGAAGGACAAACAATAAAGACTGCTTGAGAGCAGGTTGTCCTTATGTTACTTCACTTTATACATATCTTAAAGATCTCTCAAATTGAAGTTTTCTTGCTCCAAACAACACTAACTTCACCAGAATCCCTCAGAAATGCAAGGCAAGAATGGGGAACAATCAGCTTCGCTCCTCAGGAAACCACCTTGCCTGTGCAGAAGCAGATGTGAAAGGGGCATATTGCCTGGGAAAGGTGGCACCAAAAAGTTACACCAAACTCTCATCGGGCAAACCAAACCCAAGCTGGAAGAATTTTGGCTGGGTGCAGTCAGGCCAAACTGGGCAAGCTCTCAAGTCACAAGAAGCTGAAACAAAAATTCTGTAAGGGTTTACTTGGTGTAGATGCTACCTCTATTTCCCTTCTCAAATGATGCTGGGTTTTTGGCTTAAGGAGCAAAAATTTTGAAACAAGACCAGCAGCTGCAATAATTCTTCTGGAGTCACCAGGGTAGCAAAGCAAAACACAACTTGGCATTCAGGGTTACTTTTGGTGGATAACTCATAAATAGTGGTGAGTGGCTGGTTCTCTGCAAATAACCTAATCTTTCTGCATTACCAGAGATGTGTCTTCCGGTCTTCTGACATCACATCCATCAAAAATGCCCTGATCTGTGCCCAGAGCAGGACCAACCCCCGGGCAGCAGCAAGTGCAGGGAGCTCATCAGACTCTTCTCCTTTCTAAGATCCCACCAGTGGCTGCACACAGCACTGCCATACTTCTAGTCATTTTGGTTAAAACTGGATAATGCAGTTATTTCCCACCAGGTTTTCTGGAAGGCTCCCTGATGGATGTGAAATGTAGTTTCCAAGTATGGGTGAAAGGAAAAACCACCCTTGGCCTTGGCACCCTCGTTGCTCTCCTTGTGGACCAGATATTGTAGGGCTCCAGGGGACTGGTGGTGGTGGGAGATCCCAATAGGTGTCCATCAGGGCAGAGCCTGGCAGACAGGGCCCATCCCATCTCCCTAGCCTGGGAGGAGTGACCAGGAAGGGTCAGTCAGGGCTGGTGGTGACCCTGGGGCTCTGGCAGCAACATACCAACTTATGCTTTGGGCAGGAGCCAGAACTGTTGCAAAATTGATCAGCCGTAAACAAGATGTTTACCAAGCCAGCAGATAAGCATTCCTTGTTTTGCTGATATCTCTACACACAATATTGTAGTATTGTTATTTATATCCTATAACATCTTAATCATTTATCATTCTCCATCTGTGCTGCAGACCCAGGACTTCATCAGCTAGGAACATCTGCAGGTCCATAAGCATCCCAGGAGAATATTTTTGCAAAATTTTTGTACTATGTTCCTATCGCCTAGAGAAATAAATCATAGTTAATGAAAAGTAATACTTTGTTGGAAAAAAAGGGAAAATATTTATTTTGTTCTGACCCCATTACTTTCTCTCACAATCATTTTTCAAATAAAAGCTTGTTCTCTCAGCTCTCGGTAGCTTCCAATTACCTCCTCAATTAAAAAGGTTTATTTTTACTCAAGCAGGGTCACGAGATGTAATATTTCACTGTTTCATTGTGTGACAAGGTGGTTTTTTTCCCTGAGACTGTGCTCAGTGATGCACGGTCATTTCTGCTGACTCATTTCCCCAGTCAGAGAACGTGGATGCTACCCAGCCCTGCCAGGAGGCATGAACAGTCCTGTGGTACACAGATGGGGCACCATGTAGGAAAATGCCTTAGAACAAAACAAGTCAAAAAGAAAACCCCCCAGAGCACTGAAAGCAGGAAGGACCTGGACTGAAGCATGGTTTATTATTGACATTTGTGTACAAACTTTGGAACTGTAGAGCTACATAATAGGTATGCATCTGCCCCAGTGAGAGCACAGTAGACACAGAATTCTTTTTTGTTACTGTTTTACAGCTAGAACACAATCCATACATCTGAGTTTGGCTGGATGGGGAAAGGCAAAGTAGAGAGTAATAACAAGAAAATATCTACAGTTGCTGGAGATTAAAGAGAAATATAAAAACTCAATTACAAGTTTCTGTGATTTGAAGTGGCAAATATGTACAGAAGTACCAAAATACTTAAACTGCTTGCACCACTTGTGCTGGTGATAAGCCACAAAACAGAGCTGCTCATTTACGTGGGCCATTCCATCAGTCCCCACTAGGCTGGGCACCCTGCGGTACTGTGTAGGAAAACAAAAAAACCTACACATTTGAAGCCCCAAACTAACTTCTCATCGCTCACTGCTCATTGCATTTCTAAATTTTAGGCCAAAGACATGCAAAAATATAGTTTGATTAATAAGCCTAAGTGTATGTATATTTAGAAATACAATGACATTTGTATCCAGAGAAAACATCCTTTCTCATTAGTTAAGGTTGTTGCCTTAGTGAGTTCATGCCCCAGGCCAAAGCAAAATCTCAGCTCAGGGATGATTCGGGCGCCTTTCTACTACATACTTGCTCCAGGGACCAGTGCCCCACACGACAGGGGGTCTAGAGGCTTCTGCTGCCTTAACATTTCTCCCTGAACAGCAGCATCAGCCTTGTACCACCACACTTGGCCTCTCCTGTTGCAGATTTACTGCACCTTTCAGGGAATAGTTATAAGAGACCAGGTCCCAATAGCAGCAGAAAGCAGCCAATTCTGCTGCCTGGCTGTAATTCCCCCGTGGCTTAGTGTCGCAGAGTATCCACCTCCCTCGGATCCTGCAGAGAGAAATATCCCTATGTCTTCCATCAGAAACGCTGCCTGGCACTAACAACACCCAGGTAAGGCGTAGCTCCCCCGAAGCACCGGGGACAGCTTTGTGGCATCTCCTCGGCTCTTCCGTGCCCTGTGCAGTCCGTGAGTCAGCACTGCCTGCTCCTGCAGCCCAGAGCCAGAGCAAATGCTGGCCGGTGCACAGCCTGCCCCTCTGAAACCTGCTGCTTTTTCTGACTCAGGTAATCGCCCAAGCAGGCTCGAAGGTTGTAGTGGTCCACCCCTAGACAAAGGTGAATTTTGGACAGATAATTTAATAAAATACTCCTCTGAAGAGAATGATTATTAACCCTCTGCAATGAAGCTACCTCAATCTTTATGTACTTATTTTAACATCAGATCTTGTTAAACTCAAAGAAAACATCTGTGGAGGCAGATTTTCATCTGTGTTAAACAAATACATTGATTTCTGGCTTAAGAACTGCAGATCTTTCTATACTTCTAAGCTGATAAATCAAAGAAATAACAACCCTGATGAAGTTTGTATTTTCTTTGACAGAAACTACCAAGATTGCCTATCACTTATTTATGAGGAAAGAGGCCAATATAAATTTATTCCATAAGACTGTACATTTTTGTTTCAAATTCGATTTGATTTGCCTTTTTATCCATAGTATAAAACATAGATAAGAATTTTGCAAGCAGTTTTGGTTTGCTTAATTTTTATATTACAGAGCAAGTTATGAATTCAAATCTTCTCTTGCCAGAGTGTGAAAATCAGCATTTTTCACTGTCAAGAAATATATCTCTAATAGATAATGTCTGAAATATCTCTTTGTTGTAAGCACCCTTCAGCTTTCTTCCAAACCACTGTGCCCTGTATTATGTTACAAACATCTATATTTTGAGCCTAAATTTCCAAATGCTTTTACTGATTTTATTATAAACATTTTATTTACTTAATTCCAGTTTTATTAGAAGGTTTGTTTTTTCTCAGGAACTGCAAACTTTTCCTTTATTCATTTTTGTCACTTAAAGAAAAAAGGCTTATAAAAAGAATATTAAAGCAATGAAAACACCTTATTTAGGTATATATTTAAATAACTCCAAGAACTGGATTCCAAATCCTACATAGTAACTCTAGACAATGTCCTAGATGCAATGACATGGTTATTTTTTTTTCTGCTCTATATTTAGATAGTCTTTTTAACTGTCCTTTTCCCTTGGAAAAAGGGAGATGGGCTTAACTCCCACCAGTGACAGATCAGCTGCTGCTGTCAGTCCTGAGGTCAGGTGTATCACCTGGTTTTCACAAAACCAGCACGTAGCTCAGCTGAGTGGCAGATGGACAAGGGTGTACAACAATTGTGCGTACCCGTGAGCTGAGACAGATGGCCTGAAGTGTGTTATTCTGTGGGGTGCAGGTAGATTCCCCCAGGAGATGCTATGCTAGGAGGCAGAAGGGCACGAGTGATATGTTGAACTTCTCTGTTTTGAGGAAACAGAATAGAGTGGAAGCCCTGAAGAAGTGAAAACGAGGAGGCTTGCCATCATAGTTCCATGGTATTTTTTGCATGCTGGGTTCTTAGCTTACTGGCTTACATGATTGCTTCTGGCACACAATAACATTCTGCTCTTTGTAGCTCTCCAAAAAATATTTAAATCCTGCACTCTTTTGCCCAAAGCAGCATTATGCACTGGGGATGGTAGCAATTATATGATAACACTTTCAAAGTCCCACTATGATAGTTATATTATTTTCTACTACATATACCAAACAGCACTATGGAAGTTGGGCAAGAGCTTAACCTACGAAAATAATTTCCTGCCAGGGCACAGAACACTGCTTACAGTTTTATTAATCTGGAATAGACTGGAACGATGTTATGCCTCCACCGGGGTCCATCTTTCCATTTCTGTCACATGGTGATTTTTATCAAAGGAGCTCAATAGATTTTTCCTGCTAGTTAGCTACCCGGGTAACACATGAGTTTGCTGAGGCACAGCATAACATACAATCATTGTAGTGCAAGGAATAGAGTCTATCTGCCCTCGGTTTTATTCATTTGCTACGAACATTCACATTTCCTGCCAGAACCAATTTGGAGACAAATGTGATTTTGATTTTCTTTAGAAGATTTCTGCTTGCCTTTGCAACTAAAAAAGGGCTTTAAAATACCACCACAACTAACATGCTGTTTTCTCCATCCTTCCTCAAAAAAGAAACCCTTTGCAAAGTAGCACATCTCCTGATTTTATTTGCTTACTCTTTCTGGGCTTTAAGAGTTGCTACTGAAAGCATAGGGGAATTTTTATTCATAGGCAAGGGAGGCTATGTTTTAAAGTGTGGTCAAAAAAATTACATGGTCTTATGTTATGTCATATTCTCTTCTCTTTATACTGTTCCTTTTTATTTTGTTAGATTAAATGGCAATTATCTTCTTTCATGCACTGAAGTTCTTTAGAACAGGAGAGAAATTACTGCATGCTAATCACCAGGATCCTTAGTCATTAGCTGCTGAATAGAAACAGGGATTTTTCCACCTGTTCTCAATCCTTATTTCAAAATATTGGTTTGTAAGTGGTTAGACAGAAAATCAAAACTCCTTCAGACAAAGGATGAACACAGTGGGTGGAGACCCCTTTGTATCCTTCCAGGAAATGTCTCAAACACTCCTATGGAGCCACAACAGGCAAGGTAACAGTCAGGTGTTGCATGAGATATGCCATGAGAGATGTAGCCAAGAGATTTCCATGAGATGTGTGCATGGTGTGCTGAGGGGAAGATGACCCTTATCACTGCAGTCAGGTGGAAGAGGGAGTGATGCTAAGGTGTCATGGCTCTGCTTCGCCCTTCCACTACACCCACAGTCTTTGTAATCCCTCTCTTTGTTCCTCTATGTATAAATTGTTCCTTTTACATATAAATTGGCTGCTCTACCCCCACTTATGATGGCAGCACAGTCTCACCTCCACTTCTTCCAAAAGTATAAACTGGCATTTGAAATCCTTCATGACAGAGGCTGAGAATACAATCACCTTACAGACAAATCAACAGGCTTGCTCCCCTGTCTTCCCCAAAGCAGGAACACCTCTTTGGTAAGATTTGTGCCTCTGATTGTGTTGGAGTATACTCAAGAACTTCAGAACGAGTGCTCCTGACACAGCAAAGATCTTCATTATCCGGCTCTATGCTGGATCCAGGACCGATGATCTCTCTCTCTTCCCCCCTCTTTTTTCTTTCCTCTCTCTACTTTTCCCATCCTCCTCTTTCTCATATGATATAGCGAGGTTTGCCAATACAGCCTTTTGCTAACCGTGTGCCTTCACCTTTGCATTAACAAATGTGAATTAAAGGAAAGACTGGATTTGGCACTTAGTGCCATGATCTAATTGACAAGGTGATCAGCCAGAGGCTGGACTTGATCTCAGAGGTCTTTTTCAACCTAAATGATTCCATGTGATTGTGTCTTCCCTTTCATCTCTGTTCTGAAGCAATTTCCTGTTGTAACACAGGACCAAGTGATGCTTTTAAAGCTAATTTTAATTTAGGAATGCGAAATTAAACACTGCGAATTAAAACAGCCAAACTGCCATGGCATAAGGGCCAACACTCCAAAGCTACTGCACAGCACAGTTTTGAGCAGTTCTTCTGAATCCACAGGGGGTTTATCCTTTCAGAAGGGCTGAAAATGATAGAAAATCAACACGGGCAAGTAAGCAATTAATCTGTAAAATCTAATATAAAAAATGGTTGAAAGAATTGTTATAAAAGAAAACGCCACCTTCTTGCTGTAAAGGGCTTTCTATTTGTGTATTTACAGCTGTCTCCAAGTGTTAATCTGTGCATTTCACAGAATCATAGAATCACTCAGGTTGGAAAAGACCTCAGGTCATCGAGTCCAACCTCGGACCAAACACCACCTTGTCAGCTATACCATGGCACCATGTTCACTCCTCTTCTGAGCACCTCCAGGGACGGTGACTCCACCACCTCCCTGGGTAGCCCATTCCAATGTTAAATTGCTTTCTCTGTGAAGAAATTACTCCCAATGTCCAACCTAAATCTCCCTTGGAACAGCTTGAGGCTGTTTCCTCTCATCCTGTTGCTGGTTGCCTGAAAGAGGCCAAACCCCACCTGGCTACAGTCTCCTTTTAGGCAGCTGTGGAGAGTGATAAGGTTCCCCCGTGACTCTTTTTCTCCAGGCTAAATAACACCGACTCCCTCAGCCACTCCACATAGGACTTGTGTTTCAGACCCTTCAGCAACTTCACCAGCCTCTTTCCGTAGTTTTTAATGAAGTGGTATTTGTTGTTAAAAATTAATTGGCCTGATTTTGCCTTTTCACAGTGCTAACAGCCCAGAAACTCACTCTTTTAATCACTCTTGTTAGACGCCTGAACAGCCCTCTCTCTTCTGCCAAGTGTTTCACGCACAAAATCACAGAGTGGGTGAGGCTGGAAGTGACCACAGTGGGTCATTTGGTCCAACCTCCCTGCTCAAGCAGGATCATCCTAGAGCACAAGGCACAGGATTGCGACCAGACGGTC
>VWZT01010757.1:24032-38087 GCA_013397055.1 Pachycephala philippinensis | reverse complement strand
ACCACACCCACTCTTAAGTCACCCCTCGCCCACCCCCACCACTCCCGGGTGTGCGGTGCGGGGCCCCGCGCCGCCCGTGGGCACTGCGGGAGCCGGGGCACGGCGCTGCCGAGAGAAGTTTTGTGTCTCTACCGAGAAAAAAAAAATAATAATAGTGNGTTGGGGTTTTTTTTCTTTCTTTCTCTGAACAAGTAACTTGACGCTCTGGAAGTGCAATGGGCAGAGCCTGCGGCTCCATGGGCAGATGCTCCCCTCTGGGTTGGGATCGCAGGCCCCCGAGGAGGGGGTTTGTGGTGGAACCCGGGGGGTGATGACCCCCAGTGCTCCGAGAAGGGCTGAGGTGGGCGAGGGGAAGCCACCGGGAGAGGGACACAAATGGCTCCTTGCTGGGCATCTCTGACGCTAGGGCGTGTGGTTGGAACAATAGGGCCTGCGGAGGCTCCGCTTGCTCCCACCCGTGGAGCGAGGGTCCGGTTCCCACGCCGGGATGGAGAGTGGGCAGGAGTCCGGGGGGTACTGACCTCCCCAAAACTTGGGGCATCTGCAGCCGAGGGAACAGCTCTTGCTCTGGCGTCCACCACACTGGGATGGGGGCCCCTCACTGGGGACCCGGGGAGACAGGCAGGAAGGGGTGAAGGTCTGGCCCAGGAGATCCCACTGGCCGTAATGCTGATCCTCCCTGCGATGCCTTTACATTGCCGGCAGTGGAGCTCTGCACTGGTGGGTGTGAGGCCATAGAGAATCAGGCCCCCTTTGTTTAATAAAGTTGGGAAAGAGGATTCGGCAGGCAGAACCGAGGGAAAAGGTGCCAGGGCTGTTTTCTTCCAGGATCTCACTGCTGCCCCAGACTCCTGAGAAGGGGGTGTGTTCCCATGTGTTCAGAACACAGCACGTGCCTGTTGTGTCCAGAGCGATGGAGAGGAACGTGGAGACCTGGATTTTTTCCACCATTTTTAGTGTGTGTGAGGGTTTTCCCACATCTGGGAGACTGAAATGTCAGCGTGCTGGAGCCATGGGGATGCAGCTGTGGCTGTGCTCTGTTGGGTGGTGGGGCAGATGGTGTAGCCTGTGCCCTGTCGTGGAGGTGGGTGGGATGGATCCTGTGCTGGGAGAAGCCAGGATTCCTTCGGCACAGTCCCTGCAGCTATGGCTCTTTACTCCAGCAGAGATCATGGCCCACACTTGTTTCTAAAGGCCTGTAGGAATGTCTCCACTGTGCCTTGTTTTTGTGTAGAAGGCCAGATTAAGAAAGTCTGGAGCTGGGTGCGGGGCTACCAGGGGGATTGAATCCTGGACTCTCATGGATGCCTGACCAGGAATCCTAGTAACTGCAGATTGTCACCCCTTGGTAGTACTGCTCGTGTGGCAGACCGTTTTCTAGGAAAACAATTGTTTTATGGGTACTTGTGAACAGGGTAATGAACATCTTGAAAAAGGGAGGGGAAAAAAAGTAATAATGAAATAAAAATTATTTCAGGGCTTTACTTGGTAACAGGGTTTCGCTTGTTCTTCAGCTTACTATTTTCTGAAGAAATGCACTATCCCTTCGGATTATTTTATAATAATATCAGCCATCTATGAAAGTGTTCTTCACAGGCAGGCGTGGATATGGAGAGGCCTGGATCTGGGCACAGGGGCCCTGGTGCACACACTTGGCCGTGGGAATTCCACATGCCATCAGGCCACCCCTCACATTGCCAAAGGAGTGTAAAGGCACTTAAGTGTAAATAAGGCTCAAGCCTGATATATTTTTATTGGAATGTCTGTAAGAGTAGTTTGTGAAGAGGTTTAATTGTGTCAGAGGGGGTGGCTCCACTCCAAGTGAGAGATGCTGCAGGAACTCAACCTGAGCTTGGCAGCTTCTGCTTTCCCCGGAAACTGTGAACGTGCCCTCGCGGAGCCAATCGCCTGCTGGAAGCCTTGCTCCGGTTTGCACTGGGGCTGGTTTGTGTGCTGAATTTGAGCAGCGTGTCTCCAGCAGCGTGGCCACGAGCCGGGTGGGATGGGGGACTGACTGGGATGAGATGGTGGGCTGTGGAAAGGGGGTCTTGGTGGGAACTGGCCAGACAGGCTCTTCCACCTGGTGCCCCAGGGTCCATGGCAAAGAGCTGGGTGGCTGGTGGGATGTGCCAAGGGCTGCTTTGCAAACTGGAGGAGAGGAAACTGGAAAAGGAAGAATGAGGGGATGAAGTCATAAAAATCCCTTTGACTGGTGCCTGTGACCCCTGGCCATGGTTGGCAGTGACACCCCTGCCCTGGCTGGAGGTGGAGCCCTGACCTCCATGCCTGTCCTCCTGTTGCTGTGAGGGTGAGGGGCAGGGGCAAGTCTCTGCCTGAGCCGCAGCTCCTGTAGGTCATCCCCCCTTCCCTTGGTGTGTGAACTCCAGCTGTGCTGAGTTGGGTGACCGAACCTCCTGGCATGTGCCATGGCACGGACAGTGCTCCCTGGTTCTGGAGGCAGTCCAGGCCTGTGTGGCACATCAGGGTGCTTGGTGGCTCTTGTATTTCTCCTGCCAGCTCGTGTTGTGGGTGTCTTGCCTGCAATAGCCTGTCCATGACTTCTGGCTATCACAGCCATGCCAGTGAAATTGTAAAGACAAAGCACTGGAGGGGTTTGCAGTACATTTTTGAGGAGATGGTGGGACATCAAGGGATGTGGGCTGAGATGGGAGAGGTGCTGGGAGGAATGGAGAGTGTCGTAAGGGCATCATGTTTTGATTGTGCATACTGTGAACTTAGAAAGGGGCAGAAATCCTCAGTCACTGTGGTGTCTGGGTTCTTCCCTGGAAGTGGCCTGAGGTGGGTGTAGATCAGCCAGATCAAGATTCGCATCCAACTTTTCTGCCCTCTCCCACAGACAAACTGGGCTGCTGTCGGTGGAGCCAGGTAAGAGGGCACTTTTAAGGCCAGATGTTGTGGTTAGGGAGATGTGGTGCTGGTTGTGTGTCTGTTGTGTGCAGGTGTCGGGAGAAGGCGTGGGGTTGATTTGGCTTCCTGCTGTGCCCACTCCCAGCTGAGACCTTCCCTATAAGGATTTTTGGACTCTAAGGATTTTTGGTCCTTCTAAGGGTTTTTGGTCTCATCACAGTAATAGCATCCATTGTCACCTGTACTCACAGACACCCTTTGATGCAGCATCTCCCAGCCTGCTCCAACCAGCCTGTTGTCACCAGGAATGAGATTATGTGAGAGAGGATCTTAACATAATTGCTCTTTCTTGGCAAGGTGAAGTCAAATAACAAGAGGCCCCACTAAACCCAGGTGATTGGGCTCTTTGTGTAGCTCCAAACATGCTCCAACGTTTTCAGCATTTAAAAATAGTCCAAGGAAGCCTTTTCCATTAAGGAAGTCTGATGATTGCTGCTCCCCCACCTACCCTGTGGAGGTGGATGTATGTACAGCATCCGAGGAGCAGCGAGGGGGGCAGATCTTGTCTCCTTGCTTTACCGAAATCTTGGCGCTAAAGCCACCCGATCTCGTGGGGTCTGAAGACAACCTCCGTACGCTGCTCTGGCAGCTCGGGATGGGCCTTAAAGGGAGAGAGATACTGCAATTGGTGTTGGGTTGTTACAAACTGTTAATGTGAATTGGTCTGAATTTACACCAGGGAAAAGTGCGGAACGGGATCGACTTTGTGCTGTTTGAACTGGAGGTGGGAGGAGAAAATGGGTCTGGGAGAGAAACAAAGGGAATTTTCTAGGGAGACACGCACGCTCCCCCGCGCATCGCATCGGATCGGGCGGCTGGATGCCGCGCTGACCGAGTGAACCGCGCCGCAGCGCAGCCGCCCGGAATCTAGGGCAGTGGGAAAGCGTGCTGGCGTTGGGTGGGGGCCCCCGCCTTTGTCTGGCAGCCCCCTCCCTGCGTCCCCCCCGCGCTCACCGTGCCCCGCTTCCCCCGCGCCCTGGCCGGCTCCGGCTCCAGCGCCGCGCGTGTGCCGCGGGGCCGCGGCAGGGCTGTGCCGTGCGGGGGGCCGCGGGCACACCCACTCCGTGCCGTGCATCGCTGCCGGGGCTGGGGGCTTCCACTTCCCAACTTTCCTCCGCTGCACAAAGCGGTGACTGTCTGTGGCACCGGGGCTGTTTCTGTTGGGTGTTTTGGTGAGCTTTTTTTCCCTTTTTTTTTTTGGTTTTTTTTCATAAACAACTTTCATCACAATGTGAAAAAGCGTAAAATCGCCTCACTGGAACAAGGCAGTTGCTGATTTTCCTGGCATGGTGCGTTGGGTGGTGTTTTTCCCCTTCTTGTAAACACAACTTGCATCATCAGGACAATAAACCCTCGGTGCAGAGAGATTTAGTTGGTTGGTTGTGGTCCTTTTGTGTGCATTTGTGCTTTTTGACACCACTTTCATCAGGTTTTCAATGCAGCAAAACCTTACCCCACAGGCCGTCAGGAGGGTTTATTTGTGAGGTTCTTTGTGTGCTTGTCTTTTAACAAGGCTTTCATGTTAACGGGAAAAGAATGCCCCACCTTACCCGAGGTAGCTGAGGGTTGTTTATTTTATGATCCTCTTCAATTTTATGACTACTACAGAAAAAAGGACCAAGTTCTAATTTGCCCTTAGACCCTCTTGTACCCCACCAGCACTGTCAGAATGGACTGCGTGGGGTATTTACAGGTGTAATTTGTATCTGTGCAGTGTAATGGTGCCTAGGGATAAATGAGAAGAGGGCTAAAAAGCTTTTGTCTGTAGAGATTATTTCGTATCTGATGAAAACAAAAAATATCAGGACCTGGAGTGATTTGTGGGATGTGTTTTCCAAAATAAAACCACAACACAGTCAGTGAAACAAAAAGACCCACCTCGGGGTTGGCTCCGGAGCTGTTTGCTGTGGCTGGTACAGCTGCTCTGGTGCTTCCAGGGTCACACTCCTGGGCTGGAGGTGCCAGTTGGTGCCAGGTGGGAGTCTCTAGACTGCATCAGCAACAGAATATACCCATGCAGGATCTGGCCTTGTGGCAGCACTGAGGAGAAGGTTGTCAGCAGGTTTAACTCTGAATTTACACCAAAGTGAAATTATTTGATGGATCTACTCCACAGGCACGGCTGCATGCACCATTGCACTGTCCTGATGCCATTGTCACTGTGCTGGTATGCTGGGCACATCCATCCCATGCACTGCTCCGTCCTTTTCTCGCTGGTGGAGCAGCGCCTGGGAGCCTTGGTGTAAACCCTGCTGAGGTCCCGTGAAAACACATCAGTTTGAGGCTGCTCAGAGTGAGAACATTTGGGATGGGTTCATGCCAAGGAAACGACAGTTAGATCAGATGCATCCAGCACCCTTGTGTCCCTTGTGAGCAGCTGCCTTTGCTGGAGAGGTGCACCAAGCTCCTAGAGCCTTCTGCATTAGCTGTGATGGATTCGTTACCCTGGTGCAGGGGTAAGCAGAGAGGAGAAGGTGGCTGTGTGTCCAGATGACCCCCACCACCCATCTTGGCAAGGTCTAGACTCAATTTATTTATGTGTTTTCAGCCAGAGATGGCTGCTCTGGGGATTAATTCCGGTTAGCTGACTGGTCTGGGCACCAGAGCCTTTCCACTCCTCCAAGGTTTGGTCCTGTGTGGGAATGTTTGTGATGTACTCAAGTAATTTACAAACACATTTACTTTGAGTCAATTGGTAATCAGTGAAATTAAAGAGAAAAAAGGGTGAGGGGAGGAACTGAGCTTACAACCTCCTTCATGGAATGCTTTGGGATTGGCATTATTGACGAAAACCAGGATAATAGAAGGTAGGCTGTGGAAACACAATGAGAAAGGACTTAATTCTCTGTTTAATATAAAAATCTAAGTGCCAGGGGTCTGCCAGGGATCGACACACTGACGTCTGTGCACTGCCATAACAAGGAGAACATACACCAAGTTATGTATTAGTACAGCTTTAATGGGTCCTTTTCTCCCCGTAGCTTCATTTTGACACCACCTGCTAGGCAATTCCCTCCCTTCCACCTCCCTCCCCTTCGAATAATCTCCCGAGTAAAATGCTTTGTTATGTGGTGTTTTCAAATTTCAGTTATGCATGAAGCAAGTGTCAAAAAAACACCCCATGCAAGACAAATTTTGTTTGGAATAAGCACATCGAGGTGTGCTGCCCATCTGGCTGGGATGTCACGGACCACATCCTGATCCAGCTGTGCTCCATCAAAAACAGGGTGGTCTCAAAGGAGGCTTAGCCCCTTTTTAGTGTGCAAAGCAGAGTCAGGGATGGGGCTGAGATGGGCTGGGAGCCTTGGCACTAAGTGAGTAAATCACGTTTAAGCCCAGCCTAGTTTTAGCTAATGTAAACCAGTGCAGTGCTCCTGGAAGTTGTGGAGTTCTCTGGATTTGGGCTGCTGGTGGTTTGTCCATTGTCTGTGCCAGTTTAGAGCTGCTGGAGGTCGGGGCCGCTGAGCCCGCTGGGCTGCCGGGCTTGCTGGAGTTGGTCTAATTTCCTACGAGGTGATTTTCTCCTGTTTTTAAGCACGGGATCCCCATCTGTCTGTCTCCACAAAGCTGGCTTTCCCGTCTGCAGGCCTGCACAGAGACCCTCCCTCCCCCCGCTTCTCACACCACCGACTGCACCACGCGTCCTTTTGTCCGTTCCAGATCCTCCTTCCCCTCCCTCTCGTCGTGCTCTCTCATTGCCCGTCTTCCTTTTGCTGTTTTGGGGTGTCTCTGCTTTGCATCCACACCCCTCATTCTCCTCCTCCCTTGGAGGGATAAGGGTGTGCCTCTCCCTCAATTTCCATCACCATTGCTCCCTCCCTAACTCCCTCCTACTCCTCCAGCTCGTGTAACATGCTTACATTTGCCCTCATTCATGTGTATTTCTTGCCACTGTTCCCTTCCATCTGTCCCCAGCATGGAGCCCCTGTCCTTTGTCATCGCTCTGCCTGCCTGACCCTCCCTGTCGCCTCCGTGATTGTTTCCTGTCGTGCTGGGCTCAGATCCCTCTCCCCCACATGCCGTCATTGTCCCGCGGCTCAGAACAACGCGGAGCCCAATCCCAGCCGTGCCACACGCCTGCCTGAGGTCTTTCTGCACAGGAGAGCGAGCCTTGCACTCCAGAGGCAGAGCGCGGGTCACTGCGGAATTTGATGGAGCTCCTTCAGCCTGGGGTGATGCACGGGGAGGCATTTCCAGCTTGATGTTTGCCATGAACACCCCTGTCTTTCCATGTGATGCTTCGGTGATATCCCTGGGGAAATGGTGGCATCTTGGTTAATCTTCCTAAGATGGAATCTCTATCTTTGGAGTGAGTGGCACAGGAGCGGGGCAGGGAAATGTCTGCCAGGAGTGGGTCAGGGACAGCCCACCCTGCCTGGGTGTGCCAGAGGGCATAGGTGACCTCTCACAGTTTTATCCAGCTCTCCTTGGGATGAACCTTTGTTATACATTTTGCCCGTGTGGGTTTATCCTACAGTTGAGTTTTGCCTGGCTCCGTGAGGTCCTGTCCTTTGGGTTTCCTGGGAACTAACAGCACACCACTGGGTGACCACTGGTCCACATGGGCTGTTTGGAAACTTCACTCAGCAAAGCATCACAAATGTACCTCATGGTGCAAACTCTGGGGAGTAACCCGTGAGCTACACCGGATTTGGCGGGAGGTGGTTTTGGTTTGGATTTGGGGATTTGCCCAGATCCTTCTTTGTGTCAGATCTGGCATTTCCATTCCCCAGGAACACGGAATTCCTGTCTCAGAGATGGGTTTAGTGCAGCAGCGCTGTGATGTGGAGTGTTAAGAGGAAGTTTTGCGGGAGCACAAGGCACGAGACAGCTATTCCTGCTCCAGAAATGGGGAATGAGGCTCCAGGAGCTGAAGTAGCTCTGCAGCGTTGAGAATCACACCGGGAGTTGACAGCGAAGTTCCGATTTACCAGCACGTGTCCCACGCTGCTGCCAAGACCCTCCGAGGGGCAGGGGGGTTCCCAGCTGTGCCGGGGGCTGCGTGGGGGCAGAGCCTGCGCTTGGTCGGGGCTGTGCCTGGGGCTGTGCCCGGTGCCCGTGCAGTGCCGGCGCCGCGAGCGCGGCCGGCTGGGCTGAGCGTGCTCCGTGCCGGGCACTGCTGGATGCAGCGGCTGCTGCGGCGCCTGCGAGCCCAGGGAGTCGCTCCTGTCAGCTGTAGTGGCACGAGGCTGTTTCCATTGCCACGGGTGTGGGCTTCACTTCTTGCCAATGATACAGGGTGGTGGGATCGCTGCATTCCGGTGAACATCCCGATGTCACCAGCCCATGTCTCACGAGAGGAGCTGTGGATGAGTGGCAGCCCTGAGCTGCCAGCCTGGGAGATGCTGTTTTTTATTAGGATCGGTATAAATAATAATGTTCCAGCCCAGGAGCTGAGGAATCTGCATTTTGTGGTTGCATAGGCATCGTTTGCAGGTCCTTGTGTGTTGAAGTGTGATGTCAGTGGAGTGTGTGGAGGAAAACCTGCTGGTGTCAGATAGTCAGAGAAGAGTACAGGAGATGCTATTTTCTTGGGAGAGAAGGTGGGGTGGGAGGTGCTGGGGGAATCTCATAGAGGTCCCAGTGCTGTGTCCTCATGCTGTGGTTCTGTGAGCCCTGAGTCAGACACTCAAATCCTTGGGAAACCACGGCAAAGTGCCCACCTTGCTTCATCTGCACTGGAGAATCACAGGTTTTAATTTTTCTTGGAGATCTGAGCTCAGAGCATACCTCCTGCAGAGGAACCCCCAGCCTGTATGGGAACTTGGTGCCAGGCTTCGGAAATGCCTTGGGGCACCAAGTGAGGCTTTTCGAGAGAGGGGTCTGAAGGGCAGGACAGCAGCAAGGAGGGGTCCAGGAGTCCTTTAGAGAACTGGCCACACCTGTAAAAACACTTAGTTGGTTGATGGCATCCTGGTGTCATCTGGGAACCTGGCGTCACAGAACTGGATCAAGACCCTCCAAAATATCATTTGGAAGCCAAAACACACTGGAAAGTCTTTTGCCATTTTTGGGACAGCAGAAGGCTGTTTTCTGAGCTGTGAGGAGCTGGGGAATGGGCTTGGTGGGTTCTAGGAGTCGGGGAATGGGCTCAGTGGGCTCTGGTATGTGGATACTGGTACACAAAAGCACCACACGGCCAGTGATCTCGGGAGAGGGTCTGAGCATCTGGAGCAGGAGTCTTTGCACAGCCTGCTATGGTGCTCACGGGAGGGCAGCCCTGCCCCATTTCTTGCTGTTTCAGCCCCAAAGCAAATCCTGGCCTCCTGCTACTGCCAAATCCTGGCCATCTAGCTCTGCTGGCATTTGGAGTCCTGCTGTTTCTGCAGTGGGGAAGCCCAGACTGCTGCATCTCTGCAACTCCTTTCCAAACTTGGGGCCCTGAAGTTCATCGCATTCACCCCAAAACCTCCTCAGTAGTACCAAAGTCCTCACGGAGGGCTCTGGCTCTCTGGAGTCATGGCAGGCGACTCCCCTTGGCACAGGGTGGCGAAGGGATTCCACACTGGCCAGCCAGGCTGTGGGCATCTCCCTGTTCTCCTGTGACCTCCAGGCTGCCCCACGCATCAGCCCTGTCCCCAGAGCCCAAGGATGACCATTGTCTCTGGGGGGCCACCCTGGGGCTCTGGAGGCAGGCCTCCTCGAAGAGACCACTGACCCCTGGCGGTGGCTTGGATCCCCCATTACTCCGTGGTGTTGTGATGTGTGGAAGGGAGATCTTAGGGGTGATTGCTGAGGAAAGGCTGTCGGGGGGTCTGGTGTGGTGGGGTACAGCACACAAAATGGTGATCTCCATTTTGGGGGACGAGGGAGCATGGCACTCCTGAGGGAGGGAGTCTCTGGGAATGGTGAGGGTGGACCTCCCTCTGGCATTTCCCCGCAGGGGTAGGGGCATAGGGGCTTTGCCTTGTTCCATGTCCTGCGCAGTGGCTGCCATGTGGCACAGGAGATTATGGCCACTCAGCCCAGTGTCCTGCAGAGCAGGGCGAGCGGTGGGACAGCCTCGTTAACTGCCATGCCTTCTTGTCTCTCTTCCCAAGGCTGCAAGATCAAAGCCCTGCGGGCAAAGACCAATACCTACATCAAGACCCCGGTGCGGGGCGAGGAGCCAGTCTTCATGGTAACTGGGCGGCGGGAGGACGTGGCCATGGCCCGGCGGGAGATCATCTCGGCGGCCGAGCACTTCTCCATGATCAGGGCCTCCCGCAACAAGGCGGGCACCACCTTCGGCAGCGCACCCACCCTGCCGGGGCAGGTCACCATCCGGGTGCGCGTGCCCTACCGTGTGGTGGGGCTCGTGGTGGGCCCCAAGGGAGCCACCATCAAGCGGATCCAGCAGCAGACCAACACCTACATCATCACGCCAAGCCGAGACCGGGACCCTGTCTTTGAGATCACTGGTGCACCGGGCAACGTGGAGCGTGCCCGGGAGGAGATTGAAACACACATTGCAGTAAGGACAGGCAAGATCCTGGAGTACAACAACGAGAATGACTTCCTCTCCAGCAGCCCTGACTCCGGCATGGAGAACCGCTACTCAGAGGCTTGGCGGGTCCACACGCCGGCGCCGGGCTGCAAGCCCCTCTCCACCTTCCGGCAGAACAGCCTGGGCTGCATCGGTGACTGCTCTGTTGACCCCGTCTATGAGACCCCCCGGCTGAACGACCAAAACGACTTCAATTACGGTTACCTCTTCCCCAACTACGGAGTGAACAAGCAGGATCTGTACTACGGGGTGCCGGAGTCGGGGGCCCCGATGTGGGCTGGGCAGGAGAACACCAACCCTGTCTCGGTGCTCTTCTCGAAGCAGCAGCGCTCCAGCAGCACCGGCACCATCCACCCCAACTCCCATCGTTCCCCGTCCTCCTCCATCCCAGAGCCCAGCCTCTCTGGGCTGCCCAGGCGGTCGCAGGGGGAGCCGCTCCAGGGGTTTTCCAAGCTGGGAACGCCGGCCGCTGCCCGGACGTCCGTCGCCAGCAGCCGCGAGTGCATGGTGTGCTTTGAGAGCGAGGTCACGGCCGCGCTGGTGCCGTGCGGCCACAACCTCTTCTGCATGGAGTGTGCCGTGAGGATCTGCGAGAGGACTGATCCCGAGTGCCCAGTTTGCCACGCGGCAGCCACTCAGGCCATTAGAATATTTTCCTAAAGAGACAGAGCAGGGCATTGGGGGGTGGGGGTAGGAAGGGAGAATAAGGGGGGTCCAGGAAAGAAAAATGATGATGATGATGATAATAATAATAATGATAATAATAATAATAATGACATCTGAAGAACAAAAAATGAATGAAAGAATAAATTAATTTAAAGAAGAAGAAGAAGAAAAGATAAGAAATTATTTTACAAGCAATGTATGTTATTTTTTAAAAAAAAATAAGTGAATAATAAAATTAAAATGAATAGCAAAGCCAGAAATTTTGAAGGGCGAACAATGCTCCAGCCTGCAATGTCTTTTGTAAACCAAGTACTCAGAACGCACACTCGGATCTCGCAAGCAAAGCGGTTTAGTTCAGTTTTTTTTGGTGGTGAGATTGGGACTTCTTGGCGATGACCAAGCCAGGCCACCTGGATCAACCAGGGGGGGAGCAGGGATGCAGGGAGGGCCCTGCCAGCCTTTCTCCAGCTATGTTCAACCTTTGTCTTGGCCTGAAGCCCCCATTCTCCTCCCCCCAGGGTTGTCGGCCCAACTGGGAGCTCAGAAAGACACAACAGAAAGAAAGGAAAACGGATGACAGGGATTTAGAAGAACAAGAAAGAAACCATCAACCTCTGGGAACCTGTTAGAACGAGGGCACAACTGTATTACCTCAAAGATTTAAACAAAAAAATCACAGCTAAAGAACTTTTATTGTTTTCCTTTTTTTCTAAAAAAAAACCAAACAAAAAACACAAAAAAAAGAAAATCAAAAAAAGAAGGTGAAGAAATAAAAATGACGCCAGTGAAACTGAAGAAGGTTTGGAAGAACCTATTGGGATCACACCAGGCAACGAGCGTTTATTTTGTTATTCTGAGCCACCGTGGAGTCTGGAACTTTGTTCTTTTTTCCTTATCCAAGCAGGGATTTGTTCATCAGCCCAATCAGGAGTCACTAACAGGGTATTTCCAAAGCAGTCCCGAGTTCCCATCCATGGGGGGAGTGCATCGACTTCCACGTTTCTGTAGGTCACTCTTCATTCTTTTCTTCAAGTGATGCCAGCTGCAGCTACACACACACACACACACACACACACACGCACACACAACATTGTGCTTTTCTTTTCTTAAAAAATATACCTATTGCACCAAAACCTAAGAGAGACGATCATGCAATACAGGCAATGAGCCCATATGAAACCAACATGCATCCCAACAGAAAGCAAAAAAACCCTGAGTTTATAGAGATAATTTTGTTGTCGTCGTTTTTAAACTGGACCAAAACTTTTGTTACCCAAACCAAGTGGGGGGAAAAGAAACAAAAAAGAAGAAAAAGTATTTCTTTATGGACCAAAACCTCTTCAGCTGTCCTTTTCCTGGATCTTCCTGAGGTTGGCCACTTTTATATATTATATTTTTTTCAGAACGAAACAAAACAGAAAAAAAATTGCCTTGTTGAACATCCTTTAATCATTTCAAGACTCCTGGTTTTGTTAAATGAGATACTTTTAAAACCATTGGGAAGTGGGAGAGGATGGGCTTCAGATCTGGCTCCCGTGCCAATGCATGCAAGGTGCAGGCCAGCATCTTCACTCCATCAGGTTTGTTCAGCTGGTCTGTGGATGCCAAAATGCTGTGATGGTAAAAATGTGTTGGATTGACCTATTGAGTACCAGTACATCCAGCTACAAATATATGTGTGTATATATATATATATAGGCACTTAATTAAGCAAGCACCTATATATATATATATATGTGTGTATATAAACCCATATATATAATTTTTCTCCCACTACCACCGCTTCCCCATTTCCTACCCCTCGACTTCTGCTCACAGATCCTGGACCCTGATTTAGAACTGAACCAACAAGTTTCACAACTTGGCAGAGACAGTTCTAACATAAAAAAAAACAAGCAAAAAAATCACCTGAGATTTTTTTTATTCCCTTCGGTTACAGGAGACTTTATTTTCATCGTAATAATGTTCCTGGGAACATCCTCTCTTCTGCTCAGTTTGCTGCCGCTTGCTCCCAGTTGCTGTCTGTGCCCAGGCACGGTGGGCTCAGGCCAGCTGTAGTCACTGGCCATGGTCACTGAAGGGGCTGAGCTCACTGTGCTGGGGCAGGTGGTGCTGGTGCTCTGTGCTGATAAAGGATCCACTTTTGATCTTCAGATACCAGTTGGAGGGTGTGAAATGATGGTGGGATGATGGGATGCCTCCACTGTTTTGCATCAACAGTAATATATTCCGTAGGGGCAAGAGGTAGATTGGAGGGGTGGGCAATGTTCCCAGGCTGTAGTAGATGCTGATGTTTTGGAAAAAGTAAAGACAAAAGTAACAGTGCCCTGCTAACAGGATACTGTCAAGCAGAATTGGTACTCCCCTCCTCCCCAAAGCTCTAAGAAATACCTGGCCGTGCGGTTGTCCCAGGCCTGCGGCATGTGCAGCCATTCACACCAGGACCAGGTTGGAATGCGAATACTTCCTGGGGGAAGGCGCCGTGTTTTGGACCCGCCAGTGTGGGGGCTGTGGGTGATGGAGGGCTGGGGTGCTCTGGATGAAGTCCCAGAGCCCCCGTGCCCCAGCACTGTCCTGCGGCAGGCGTCCCTTCCTGTGGCAGCATGGCCTCAGCAAAGGCTTCAGAGCCCCGGCCAGCATTGGCCACATCCTTCCTAAAACTGACCCAGTTCTCATTCAAAACTTTGGTCCCGGGAAGGGAAGGGAGAGGGGGACATTCCTGTTCTCTGGGAACCTCTCCCTCCCCAGTGCCACCTTCTCCATCATATCCTGCCCCCCCACCCCAGGGTTGTATTTTATCTGTTCATTGCCCAAAATTCTCCCGCTGATGTAGAGAGAGTGGTTGGAGCACGAGCTGGGGGGCGGGGGGCGGGTGGGGGGATCAGCCACCCTTCGGAGGGGCATGCAGAAGTGTTGGTGTTGGTGCTGGAGGGGCTGAGCTGGAGGCGGCGGTGGCCGCAGCCCCACGCCGCTGT
>VWZT01010757.1:0-18973 GCA_013397055.1 Pachycephala philippinensis | reverse complement strand
AAAAAAAAAAAGAGAAAAAAAAGGTAATTAAAAGCAGAGAAGTAGAAGAGAAAAACCACTATAAACCCAAGCCTGTGCCCCCATCCTGTGGCTGCTCCATCTGGGAATCCCCTTGGAAAGGGTCGAGGTCTGGGTGGGCTTTGGCTCCAGGCTGGCTCTGGGGCAGTCTTTGGGCAGCATCACCCCATGCTGGCCCTGGCAAGGCCTGGCCCTGCTGTGGCACAGCACTTCCTGGGCACCCTGGGCATCCCGGGGTCCAGCGTGACCCGATTCACCACCCAGGCGGACGCTGGGGAACGGAGTTTGCTCCTGCTGTGGTTCCCTGGGACAGGGGCTTGTGGAGAGCTGGGTGCTCGGAAGGCAGAGCTGGCACTGCCCACCTCCCTGCCCTCCTCCTCCTTGTTCCCAGCACTGCCAGCCTGATCCCATCCCAGGGAGACAGGGGAGTTTTGTCCTTGATCTGGCTCCAGAGAGGCCAGTGTAATGCGAGGATTTATGGTTCTCCCTGCCAGGAGGGACTGACAGCCACCGCCGGCTGGCACAGCCGCCCGGCTGGAGTGTGCTCGTGGGGGGCTCTGGAGCCCCGCAGGGTGGTCACTGTCTGATGCCTCCCTTTAGGCCTTGGCTCCGTCTCTTCCTGCGCTGGACGGGTTGCAGGGACAGGAGGGTTTGGTCCCAGTGTTCAGGCCAGGCATGATCTTGAGAACATCCATGGTCATTCCTTTTTGGAGCTCGTGCCAGACCAGAGCCATGGGCTTGTCCTGGTGCTTTGACCGTCTGTGGGCTGAGCTTACACAGAGCTCCCAGCCAGCTCCAGCCCATCCTAAATGGGAACATGTCACCCCCAAGCCAGTGTGGGCACAGCTCCTGCAAGACACCAGTTGCAGGGACAGCAATGGGAGTGCCCCCGGCGGGGTTCCAAGCTTCCTTTAATTCAGGAAAGCACTTCAGCATGCGCTTGGCTCCAGAACATCCCGGAGTGTTTCACAGGATCTTGTCCCAGGGACTGCTTTAGGGATGTGCTGAGCAGCCACGACCTCCCTGTGGGCTGGGGAGTGGGGGGTGGTCTGTCCCCCTCACACCCCGAATCTGGCCCATGTCCTGCTCCCCCTCCCAAAGCAGCAGGAAGACGGGGCGATGCTTCTGCTCTGTTGCCTTTCAAAGAAGCATTTTAAAATAAGATTTTTTTTCTGTTTGTTTGTTTGTTTGTTTGTTTTTAACCAAAAATGAGAATAAGAAAAAAGGTTTGCGTTGATGGGTATTAAAAAAATGCTAATAATAATAAACACTCAAATTTATTTCATATAATCCTAGAGTAAAGATTAAAAAAAATTAACTAGTTCAAATAGTAGATGCTATCCATATTGTTTAATCTATAGTAGATCCAAGTGATCCCAGACAGAGCAGAATGTAAAATAAACTTGTGAACACGATCATTGTTAACTTCCCCAGGAATTCAATTTTTTTTTGGTACTATTTTTCTGAAGCAAACAAATAAATGACTGAAAGCGTAACAAAATAATGGCCACCAACTGGTACCTTCTGTCAATCAAAGTCCTGAAGTTATTTTTATAGAGGGGAAAAGAAAGACAAAAAAAAGGGATCTAATAATATGTATTTTTTTAAAAAGATACGTTTGGGGGTTTATGTTGCTTTTTTAATAAAAATAGACAGATTTGGCTAGTCATGGAACAAAATAAGGAAGATTTAGGCCATTAATTTTTGCCTTATTCTGACTTCCAGCCTTGGGCTTGGAGCAGGAAATTGCAGAAAAATGTTCAAAGTTGCTGTTACTTTCCTTGGGCTGTTCTTGGTTTTTGAACTTCTCCAAGCACCAAAGGTGTGGGAAGATCCCGGGATGGGCAGGTGGGACCATCCCAGGTGGGAAGGCGAAGGAAAGGAAGATTGGGTGATCTCCCCTCTGTAAGGTGACAGACAGAGCTCGAAGGCAGCGAGGTGCCGGGCGGAGGCTCTGCCCTCGCACTGGGCAGTGGCAGGGCATTAGGGTTGGTTTGTTCCCTCCTTTGTTTGTTTTCTTTCTTTTTCTTGGTTCTCTCTCAACCCGGTTGCATCGCACTGGGAGACGCCGTGCACCTCGGGATGAGCTCGCTTGCTTAGCATGTGGCATCTTCCAGGAGATTTGGTTTGTTGGGTGTTTCTCTGCTTGGCCTCCAACCATCAGTTTTGAGCGTTGGAGCTGCGGGTGAGATGTTTGGAAAAGTCTGCTGGCCTGAGAGGGCCTTCTTGCAGCCGTGCTGGGCTGTGACATCCCTGATCCCACAGCTTTGCTTCCCGACAGCTGTCCCAGTGCTGTCCTGCTCATAGGAGAGTGACTCTCATGGCACATGCCTCGTTTTTGGCTGCAGGAGCACGGAGGAGGCTGCAGGCCTTTCTTAGCCGGCACAGCCAAGTGTTGTGCTCTGGACGGATCCCGAGTCCCTGCAGTGCCGAGAGCAGGAGCAAGGGCTCCTCGAGCTGGCAGCACACAGTGGGTGCTGCGATGGCAGATCCGCTCTGGGCACTACAGGGCAGGGCAACACAGCCCTGGCACCAGTGCTGGGGCAGGACGTGCCCCATGCCCCTGCCAGCTACTCAATTCGTTCCAGAGACAGGCCAGCACTTCTCTTTGGAGTACTGGTGATGCTTTTCACTGCACTCTGCTTAAAGGAGAGCACTCAGAAAGAAACATCCGAGAGGCAACGCTGAGTTGCCACATTAGCAAAGCTGAGTGCCACAAAGAAAACACCCTTGGAAGTTGGTTCCCTCTGGGTTTAGCCTTTGCTCCTCTCCTCTGTGTTGTGGCTCAGCTGTAGCAAACCCATGGATCTCCTGCAGCTTGGGAGCATCCACACAGATGCCTTCGAGAAGCGCGGTGGCTGCCCCTTGCTCCCTGATGGTGCCTGCTTCGGGGGGCTGGGGTAGCCTTTACCAGCATTCATCACTCAGCAAAGCCATGCAATAGGTCAGGACAGGAATGAAGACAGTTCTCATTTGGTTTCTGCATATAAATAGCACTGTGAATCTGAGATCCCTCCCCAGGACCCTCCTGGCATGCTGGGGCGTTTCGGGAAGCAGGGCACGATGTCTCCTGTGCTTCCGGGGGGGTTCGTGCTCGGTGGAATCAAGCGCCTGGTCCTTCCCTGCCGGGGCGGCGAGGCAGCCTGCTTGCTCTTTCAGTTTTGTTTTACCTCATTTTTTTGATTTGATACTTGAAGAAGCGTCAGTGATGGACATTGTGCAGTGGTGCCCTGGACTGGAGAGTGGATGCACTTTATCGTCACTCGTGTACGGACAGTGGGTCCCGTCCCACCTCTGCCGAGCCCCAGCAAGGTGTCCTTGGTGGCAGCAGAGCCAGCATGGGCTGGTTCTTCCAAAACCCTTTCTAGGATGTTAGGGAGCAATCTCTGTGTTTTAGTGTGGGTTTTCACATCCTGTAGAAACTTGAAGTCATGTTCTGCTGTCAGTTGACCCAGTGAAAAATTCAGCTGGAATTGTACTAGGCAGACTTTGGTTTGCCTGTGCCATGCTAGCGGGAGATAGCAGAGGTTGGGCAGCTCTTGCCTCCCTCCCGTGTGACTCCACTGTTCCAATGGGTTACTCTACTGGAATCTGGAGTCACTGCAGCCCTGGCAGGCTGCAGCATCCCCGCTGGATCTGCTCCAGCATCACTTCAGGGCTGCTAATGGCGTAAATTGAAAGTCACCCCCAGTAAAGTGACCCTAATGTAAAATCTGGAGTAGTTCCACTACTGTCTGTGTGAAAACAAAGTCCCCCTCCAATGGTGGCACCGGGTTGCTGACAGCAGGATGTGCTTTCTGGGCTTATGATGATGCTTTTGAAACAACTTGCAGAGAAACGGAACGGTGAGATGTAGCAGTGTGGTGAGGCCGTGGAGATCTGCTCTTGGCTCCTGGGAGTCGGGACACAAGACGTGGTCACAGGCTGTTTGGCTTATCTGTGAAACCATCAGCATTCTCTTTCCTTTTTCTTTATGAATTCTGTTCAAGATAATCATAAAAAAAGGGGGGAAAAAAAGACCAGGGGCTGGATCCTGTTTTGCAGTATGGGATTTGCTCCTGAGTTAGAAAGCAGTGTTAAGCAAACATGAAAGGCAATGGGCATGAGGGCTGGCGGATCTCAGACTGGCAGGTCTGATCGAGCCGCAGCCACTGCAGAGCCGGCTCTGATCCCAGCCCCAGGCAAGCCAAAGAAATCCCCAGGGATGCCCAGAGCAGCCCCCGGGCATCTGACTGTGCAGTTGGGAGCCTGTGGGGCTGCAGAGGATTTCCTCTGGCTCTGCCCTGGTATCAAAGAGATCCAGGCTCCAGCTTGCTGCCGTTGGGACTCTGGCAGAGCAGCTCCAGTGGGATTTCCCACATGAGATGTGCTGAAACAAAACCCAAGCCACGGGGTCCCCGCAGCAGCTGATCTCACCGATACTCACCCAGGGGAGCATAGCCCTCCCGCGCCCTTCATGGCTTTGCTTGCACAGCACCACGTTGGCTTCCTCTCATCCTCGCTTCAGACTGATGCACACGTTGGTGTGTATCTGCTCTCCCTCAGATCTGGGCGCTGTCACACGGTCCTGCTCCACGTACTCCCACCTCATGCTGAGCCAGCTGGCCACAGAGTCGCCCGGCCATTGCTGGCCATGTGACCCTTCCACTGAAAGTCCATTCCCTATTATTTTGTGATTGCTTTATTTTTTTTTTCCCTCTTTTCTTTTAACGTCATAGGAAACCTGTAGTCGGGATTGTTACTATTGGAAACCGATCACATGTTCCATCCAGGTATTTTCATCTCTCTGGCATTACGCAAAAATAAAGGCCTGAGAGAGAGATGTAACCGAACATAGAAGTAGAGTTAGGCTTGTTGTCTGAGTTTTGAGGCATATAGTATAATGGGAGAAGGAAAAAAATTAAAATAAAAGAAAATTAAAATAATGATGTTGCACAACTTGTAGAAAACAAAGAAGGGAAAGGGTTAATGTATTAAATGTGCTAAATTACATTAAGAACTTAATTTTATTAAAGTATTATTACTTAAGAAGCTTGGTATCTGCTCTTGGTTTGTGTCTGTTCACACTTTAGGATGGGCCAGGAGCAGCAGTTGGGAACAAGGCCCTGCTGGGCTGAGTTCCAGGGCAGTGGGGCTGGACCTCCCTCTGCCACCCCTCCTGGGTCTCCCACCACTCCCAGGCTTTTGGCAGCACTTCTTGGGGTTCATTAAAGCACTGGTGAGATGATGAGCCTCCTGAGGCAGCTGCTTCTCCCAGTCCTGGTGCTAGCGGGTCCCACGTCTGTGAGCCACCCTATGCCACATTTCACCCCTCCCACTTCTTCATCCCAGCAGAAAACATCTAAAAACTGGAAAGCCTGAACAAAACTGAGTTTCCCAGCCCAAAAGTGTCTCCATGAGTCTAAATGAACTCATCATCCCGTGTGTCCATACCAGTGCCTGGCTGATGGCATTTCCAATGGCAGTGAGCCCCAAGGGACACTTGGCTCAGCCCTGTCCCTTTGTGGAGCCCCGTGGAGCAGCATCTGTACCCTGCATGCCCACCTCTCCAGCTGGTGGGGCTGACATCACCTCTTGGCACCGTGTTTTGGTGTGGGCAGATGGTGTGGGAGGAGGTGGTGCTTGGCAGCTCCAGCTGGTCTGCACATCGCCAGGGCTTTGCCAGCTGAGGTGGGCACGGGGTAGAGCGCAGCCCGTGGGGCAATGGCCACCATTCACCTGGGGACAGCCCCCAGCTGTGGTCAGACCCAGGGTATGACAGTGGATGGGTCTGGCCAGCTCACGGATGAGGCTGCCTCTGGAGGGGGCAGTGCCGTGGTGTAGGGACACAGTGCCAGGGGGCTGGAGCCAAGGTTAAAGTGCTGCCAGGGCCAGGGTGGCTGCACAGTGGGTGGATAAAAAGGAGCACCCATACAGTGCAGCTGCTTCTGCACCCTCTCTGTGCATCCCCAGCTGCCCCTGTGCCAGCAGCAGGATCCAACCTGTTCTTCTAATCCTCAGTTTCAAGCTCTCCCCTCTGGCCTCCCAGTAGGACATCCCCTTGCCCAGGCTACATTCATACCTTCCTCCCAACCCTCCTCCTCCTCACCCTTCATTGCCTGTGGATGCTGCCCAGCTGCCCCATGTGGGGCTGGCACTGCTCCTGCCTCTAGGAAAGACCTGGCAGAGAGAGAAGCCTCAACAGCAGCTTTATTTGGGGATTTTGCCTCAATTTCTGTTTCATTGACAAATTGTGCCCCAAGGGGAGACCCTGGCCCAGATCCTACTGGCACAGCCAAGCGAGATGCAGTGACTGGGGGCAGCTGTGGGGAGAAAGAGATCCCCCAAAACCCCACACTGTGACAGGGGCCACGCTGCCGGTACTGGGTCAATGGGGCAGGCTTTCCCCATTGACACCTCTTGACTGACACCTGCCAATCACCCCTGCCACTGGGCCCAGCACAGTCTGTCCCAGCATCATGGGTGATGCCCACCCTGGGGGGTGGCCGCTGTCCCCCAGGCAGGTGACAAGGCCACTGTCCTGCCACCGATGCAGCAGACTCCATCCAGTGGCGGTGTGGCCCCAGGCTGGGCCATGCAGCCACCAGCCACAGCAGCCAAACACTCGAGCTGGGAAGGGCCAAGCCATGCCCGGGGGTCCTCGCAGCTGGAGCCAAGGGGTCCCCAGTGCTGACACCGGCTCCCACACGGGAAGCTGTGCAGAGGGACCATATGCCCACCCTTAGCCCCCCAAATCCCTGCTCCCCGCTTTTCCCCTCCTCAGGGCTTCCCAAAGGCCAAGGCCCCCCAGCCCCTGCTCCCATCTCTGTCCATGGAAGAATCACAGCTTTTCCCTTTGCTGGGGTCATGCCGCAGGGGGGGTCACAACACAAAACCAGTGTCACCCCTGCCCCCACCCTGGATGGCCCCAGCAGCAGCCAGAGGCACTCCCAGCTCTCGGTGCTGCAGGGACAGGGCTGGGCACAACCAGCTGCATCGCTGCTGGTCACCAGGCAGGAGAAGGCTGCACCCAGTGTCCCCCCCACCACCCACCCCACGGGGCTGCACACAGGGCATCACCAAACAGGGACTCACCATGTTCAGGCTTGTTCAGTGCCACCCAGTCACCCAGTGACTGTGCCTGCAGGGCTAAAGGGAGCAGGGACACAGGGGATGGCATGCCCCCAACCTTGGGGAGAGAGGGGAGACACCCTGATGCCTCCCTCCGCTGTTTTTGTTGGTCCTACATAAACACAGGCGGAGCAGCACACGGGCAGTGTGATGGTGCACACAAAAGCAGCCACCAGCCTGCACTGCTCAGGATGCTGCGGTGGGCAGAGGTAGAGGGTGAGACATGATGCCACCACGTGCTGGGTGGTGGGGGGTCAAGGTGGGGGCACCACAGGGGCTCAGATGTTCTGGCAGCAGGGCACTTGCCGGCCCTCCTGCTGCGTGGGCAGCACCCGGATGGGCTCGATGGTGGTGGAGGGGCCGAACTCTGACTCCGGCTGCCCAGTGATCTGCCTCTGGGACACGATGCGGTAGATCTCTGCCAGCAGAGAGAGAAGGGAAGTGAAAAATCAATTATTTAGGTAGGTATTTCAGTGGGGGATCTGCTCCCCCCACAAACACACAGCTCCAGGGGTACAAATGCCCACCTCTCCCCATCCAGGGGAGCAGGATTCCAACCCAGATCCCACTCAGTACAGCCAGGACCCCCAGGGGGGTCCTGGGAGCACACAATGTCCAAAGCCATCTCTATTCCTGTCCCTCCCTTTCCTGGTTGCCCCTTACCCGAGAGGATGTTGTGGAAAGCCGTCTCCACATTGGTGGAGTCCAGAGCAGATGTCTCAAGGAAGGACAGCCCGTTCTTCTCTGCAAGAACAGCGTGAGCTCAGGTGGGTGCCATGAACTCCAGCCAGATGGGATGGGGCTGGACAGGATGGGGGAAGATACCTGCAAAGCTCCTGGCCTCGTCGGTGGGCACAGCCCGCAGGTGCCGCAGGTCGCTCTTGTTGCCCACCAGCATGATGACAATGTTGGCGTCAGCGTGGTCCTGCAGCTCCTTCAGCCAGCGCTCTGCGTTCTCATATGTCAGGTACTTGGCGATGTCATAGACCAGCAGAGCTCCCACTGCCCCCCGGTAGTAGCTGGGGGACAGGGAGGGGACAGGGTCACAGCAGGGCCCCAGGCAAGGGCCACAGGCTGGGAGCAAGGAAACTCACGCTGAGGTGATGGCACGGTACCGCTCCTGCCCAGCCGTGTCCCAGATCTGAGCCTTCACTGTCTTGTTGTCCACCTGGATGCTCCTTGTGGCAAACTCCACCCCGATGGTGCTCTTGCTCTCCAGGTTGAACTCATTGCGGGTGAAGCGTGACAGCAGGTTGCTCTTCCCCACCCCAGAGTCCCCGATGAGCACAACTGGGGGGCACAAATACAGCGTCAGTTCCCCCAGCCACCCAGGAAAGCTGCCCATCCCACAGCCTGGCAGGGATGGGAGTCTCCCCACCTGCCCCCCCATCCAGACCCCACCTCCTTCTCATCCAGGAGAAGCCGACAGGTGAGGGGTGAAGCAGAGCAGGACCAGCTGCCTCCACTCCTCCCAGCAGCATCACTGCTGCCTATAAATACACCTTGAGAAAATCCCTGCCATCACTGGAAGTCGCCAGGAGTTTCTGTCCCTCGGGATGGGAAAGCACCATATGCACTGATATACCCGAAATGGGCAGAAAACCAGGGTCAGGACCTGTGTGGGGAGAGCCAGGCCAGAGGCAGGCAGAGCTGGGGCTCCTCTTGCCAACCCTGTGTGCCCTCCAACCCTGAGGGCACAACAGGAGGACTTAAAGACATCGTTTGAAAGGAAGCATCCTCCTCCTCTGCTGCTGCTGCTGGTCCAGCCCATGTGCCGGGAAGTCCCTGGGTGTGGGTTAAATGCACTTTCTGCCTGTCCCAGATCTGGCTGGTTTCTGTAAAACCCGGTGAAACAGGCTCTGGGGAGCTTTATCACACACCTCCCCAGTCAAGTTTGTTGAGTTTATGACTCAACAGGTTTTTGGGTTTATTTTTTAAGTTGTGTTTAATTCCCTCACTGCTGACCCTGTTTATTCCTCAGGTGTACTCAGACACTTCACTTCACCCACCTGTGGGACGTCTCCCCACCAGGGCTGGACAACAGCAGGGCTGAGGTCACAACCATCCAGTGACCATGGTGGGGAGAACACAGGAACAGCAGCACCAGCAAGGGGCCACTGGGATGCCACACACTGCAGGAGCTACAGCAAGGCACAGCTACACTCAGTTAAGGCTCAGCAGCCACCATCCTGCAAGGACGTTGTTCCATGTCCTGGATAACACCTTCCCACCAGCTCCAGCCCGTAGACACAGCTCCCTTGCATGGTGCAAAGCCTCCAACAGTGCAGCCACGCCGTTGACAAAACCCTCATTGCAGGGCAGCCAGCAAACAGTCTGGCTCCAGGAAGCCCAGCAGTATGTGGAACAGCTCCTTGGGATCACTGGCGGGAGCTGGAAGGCACCGGAGTGTCGCTGGCAATTGTTGTGTCAGGACAGCCAGCGAGTGAGGGAAGGGCAGCTCCTCCACAGCATCACAGAATGGTTTGGGTGGATGGGACCGCAAAGCTCATCTTGTTCCACCTCTTTGGTTCCACTAGACCAGGGTGTTCCAAGCCCCATCCAACCTGGCCTTGGACACTTCCAGGTATGGGACAGTCACAGTGTCTCTGGGCAACCTATGTCAGGGTTTCCCCACCCTCACAGCAAAGAATTCCTTCCCAATATCCCATCTAACCCTGCCCTCTGTCAGTGAGAGGCCATTGCCCCTTGTCCTGTCACTCCAGGCCCTTGTCCAAAGTCCCTCTCCAGCTCCGTTGGAGCCCCTTTAGGCCCTGGAAGGGGCTCTGAGGTTTCCCCAGAGCCTTTTCTTCTACAGGATGAATACTCCCACCTCTCCCAGCCTGGCTCTGGCATCTGGAGCATCTCTGTGGCCTCCTCAACTTTTTCCAGGAGCTCCACATCCTTCCTGTGATGGAGGGCCCCTGAGCTGGAGGCAGCTTTGCAGGGGGGTCTCACCAGAGTAGAGCAGAGGGGCAGAATTCCCCCACCTTTGCCCGGCTGCTGGGGAGGCTTCTCAGCTGCTGCCCACTGCACGGAGGTCTGAGAGGACCATAACAGCCTGGACTACCCTGGACAAGACAGTAGGAAATGCAGGCCAGCTGTGAGCCAGGTTCGTTACCACTTTCTGAGCCTCGGAGTTTTGATCTGAGCTCGGTTGTTTACCAACAATGGGAAATTGCTGCTTCCCCAGCTCAACTGCCACAATCCCCATCCTGGCAATGCCTGCTCCATGGCAAGCTCTGGAGGGCTTTGGGCCACACCAGGGATGCAGGATGGGTGGTGCAGGGTCCTGCAGCCTGTGCGGGTGATGAGCCCCATGTCCCTGAGCTTGAATGGCTTGAGGAGCTGCAGCAGCATCCCCCACCCAAGGCACAAGAGCATTTGACACATTCTGGCCTCCCTGCCTCAGAACACATCCTGTGAGCACTGGTGAACATCCTCAGCACACCACGTCTCACTGCAGGCCGGGAAACAGCCTGCAGCTCCACACAGGGCCCCAAGGAAGGGTTCCAGGAGCAGCCATGCCCAGAGCTGTTCCTAAGCCACACTGAGCCCCTCCAGCAGTGTTGGGGCCTTGCACAGCTGGAATGTGCATTGTGCTTTGCACCAACTGATGCTCCCATTTCAGTGAACTCGGGATAATGCTGCTTCCAGCTGTGACAATCTCCCTTTTCTCAGGGGAGAGGCTGGGCTTGCAGAGCTGTTGGACCTGGGAGCACTAGCCCAGCTCCATGCCTCTGGACGCTGCATCCCCCTTTGACTTTGCTCCTGCTTCGGGAGGGATGAGCTGCCCTTGTATTGAAAACTGAGTTCTCCTGTTTTTTAAGAACTCCAGAGACCACCATGAGACCCAGGAGGGGAATGAAGAGCCTATGGTGAGCTGCTCCCAGCCCTGGCTCCTGCAGGATGACAGGGGATGGATAGACACAGGAGGACCATGTGCCGAAGCCCCCTCAGAGCCACGCTGCTGGCACAGCACCGGGCGGGAAGCGCAGAATAAAGCAGCTGGGAGAGCTCCTGCCTGGGCATCATACTCGAGGCACCACTCAGCATCAGAGTTTCCCCCACACCAGGTCCCAGACTAACTCCAGGGAGGAGGATTTTCCTGGGCAGCAGCCAGGGGAGGTGTGCAAGGAGCCAGGGGCTACCAGCACATTGCTGGCTGGAATTACATCGTGTTGGTGGCTAGAATTACTCGGGGCCTTGTGGGCAGGCTGACTCACAGCCACCCACCGGTGAGCTCACACCCTGGATTTTATGGCTCAGGAGGCTGTGGCATTGCCAAGATGTCCCTTTGCTTCCCCAGCACCTGCTTTGGCCACAGCAGACCGCAGGGAAGCCTGGCATGCACAGGGATGGGGGTGCTTCATGGGGATGCTGGGCTCCCACAGCCAGAAAAGCCAGCGTTGGGTCTTCAAGGGCCTGTCCCTGTCCCCCACCCGCCCCGGGCACAGCAGTGAGGTCATGTCATGACCAGCACCAGGAAGGACATGCCCAGATCCCTGGATCCTTCCCCTCCACTGCAGCCGGGGAGCAGCATGGCTTTCTCTCCTGGGGTTGATTCCTCAGCTCCTAGATGTGCTCCCCTCACCCAGTGGTAAGGAGCAGAGCACCCATGGGTGCTCAGGGGCCGACATGGCACCCACAGAGCCCCACGGACCAGCCTTCCCCACCACCCCTGGGACCAGCACCCTGCCACGGCCACAGCCAGCCCTCGCAGGACGCTGTGCGCTCAGGCCAGGGCTCCGGCCTCCTCCCACAGCAGTGAAGAGCTGCTGCAATGAGCATCGGGACCTCAAACCATCAGACCAGCTCTAGCAAACCCTCCGACCACGGCAGCATTTCAACCCCAGCCCCACCAGCAGCCACCCTCCTTCCCAGCACAGTGGGACACCACAACAAGCCCCCACTCCACCCCCCCACCCGGCCCCTCCCGAGAACTGGGAACTGAATGTTATGTCCCAGTACAAGCCCCAGCTTCCAGTCCCATGCCGAGGGTGCTGCGTGGAGCCAGCCCTGACGGCAGCGGGCTGAGAGCGGGCACAGCTCACTGCAGACACGGCCAGCGCAGAAGGCAGCACACCCACCTTTGAAGAGATAATCGCACTCATCATCCTTGCCCCGCATGTCGCCCATCACCTCAGCTCCACTCCCACTGGGCCAACTGGGATTTCCGGGCCTTATCCAGCCCTGGCAGGGGCTGTCCCCCGCCACCCATTGGCGGCCACAGCCTTTCCTGCTCCGCACGCATTGGCGGCCGGAGCTGCCCGTCAGCACTCAGGTGTGCTCACCTNNNCTCACGTGGGCGAGGTGAGGGGGGAGGGATGCTGCACGGCGGCAGGGACAGGCCAGCACCTGTGTGTGCTCCTGATGGGGACAGTGACGGCCACGCGCTCCACGCAGCGCTGTGGGGGTGATACGGAGCTGGGCTGGCACGCCTACCGTGGTGCAAAGGGAAAGCGAGTGAAAACACGGATATTCCAGCAGGAATTCTCCCGTTCCCGAGGGGTTTCAGATAACTGGCAGAAGCTGCGTCATCGTTTGAACTGATAAAGTTCAAACAGGGGCCATAAACTGGGAAAGGCTGCATGGGGAGGGGGCACAGGGGGAGCACGGCTTTAGGGTGGGAGTGGGCACAGAGGGAACATTGCATCGGGGTGGGAGAGGGCACAGGATGAGCCTAGCTTCAGGGTGGGAGGGAGTGCAGGGCAGCCATGGCATCGGGGTAGGAGGGGGCACAAGGGAGCTATGGCATCCAGCTGGGCTGCTTTGGAGGCCACGATCTTCAGCACATCATGAAGGTGGGGACCCAGGGCGTCGACCACAAACACGCAGGAATTCCGGCTCAGTAAACCTGCATTTCACAAGTCCTTTAATGATTGTGTCACGCCCGTGCTGGACACAAAGCTGCTCCCGGCCCCAGGCACTGGGCCCCATGCCGAGCCCTGTCCCGTCATACAGACAGCAGGCACCTTTGCTTGGTCCTGCTGTCACATTTGCCCCGTGTCTAGGGATGGGACAGATGTCAAGAGATGAGACAGCCAAGGGCTGAGTGCTGCCACTTCACTCCTTAGGGCTTGGCTCGACTCCAGAGCAGTCCCTGGTGGGACAGACACCTGTTGGTCAGCCACATCCTCAGTGCATGGCACAGAGTGGCCTTACAGGAACAACCCCAGGGCCAGAGGCAATCAGAGAGGCTCCTGTTGCTGGCATGATCCTGCCCAAAACCTCCTGGCTTCCTCCCCAGAGGTGCCTCGAGGGTGTCCTGGTCCTTTGCCCTGCAGGTCCAGAAGGGCTGATATGGTGTGTGACAGTGGTGATGCTAATCAGGGCCCAGCAAAAATGAAACAGAGAAAAGAGCTCCTGGAACTGGTGCTTCTCACTGTTTATGGCAGAATTTGGCCCCTGTCCAGGCTGTTGGTCCCCACTGCACCAGGACAGGGGTGGCACTGTAGGCAGGGTGACACCAGCCTGTGCTGGTGGCCACTGGTGTGTCCTGGGGCTGTGGGGTTCCCCAGGGGTGTCCCGGGGTGCTCAGCAGGCTCAGAGGGCCACGCAGCACGGGCGCCTCTCCGCCTGCAGCGGGGCAGTGCTCGAGGGGTTCTCGCTGGCAAGTGACACAGTGTTGCTTTGGCTGCTCCTCTGCTTCTGCTTCTGCACTTTGTAGAAGATTTCTGCAAAAGAAGTGCCGGGAGGTCTGTGTGTCAGCCAAGGCTCCCTGGGGACGCAGGGACAGCTTCAAGCCCACAGCCCCCACTGCTTGCCCACAGCTCGGCACGCTGGTGGCTCTCCTTTCCCTCTACGCAACAGAGGGGTGACTCGAGAGGTGACAAGGGAGCAGCTCCCACAGAGTGCATCCCTGAGGCGCCTGGGGAACACCCTGTGCTTGGGCAATTTCCTCTTGCCCAACCTGGGATTAGTGCTTCACCCTGTGCTGGGGCTGGCAGCTCACTGGGCCAGGCTGGTTCAGGACAGCACTGCACAGCACAGCACAGCATGGCATGGCACGGTATAGCACTGCACGGCTTGGCATGGCTCAGCCCTGCACAGCACAGCATGGCACGGTACAGCACTGCACGGCTTGGCGTGGCTCAGCACACCTCACTGCCCGGATGCTGCTGGCTGCCATTCCTGGAGAGCTGCTCTTGGACTCCATCCCTGTCCCCCCAGGTCCCCATGGCTGGTTTAGCAGGATGCTGGAGACATCAAGTCATGAGCTCAGGACAACAGGAAGGAGACTGGAGATTATGGGGGAGAAGCAACCCCTGGGTCTTCAGGAATGCCCAGGGGCTGTGAGAACAAAGTTGCGGGTGTGGAGAGCGAAACACCCAGCACCAAAGGCTGAAAACCAAACCAGCCAGAAAGACAACACCAAAACCAGCCCTAAAGACCTCATGAAACCAGCCCCAAATAGCTCAAGTGGAGCAGGGAGAGAAGTGCTGCACATCATCCGCCCGGCCCTACGTCCCTGGGAAGGGACCCTGTGATGCCCTGGGACCCCGCTGCACCACGGTGCCAGTGCCTGTACCCTTCAGGATGGTCTCAAACGCTTCCTCAACATTTGTGGAGTCCAGCGCCGAGGTCTCGACGAACAGCAGCCCGTTGTTGTCTGCAAAGAGAGGAGCCCCTGAGATGATGCAGACCCCAGAGAGGACATGGCTCCAATCTGGAGCACTTTTAGAGATGTTCAGGTGCCTGCACTGGTGCAGGTCCACGCTATTGGGGAGGTTCTCAAGCCCCCAGCTCTGTGGCGGGGTGCCAACTTGTACCTGCAAACATTTTCGCCTCCTCCATGGGCACCTCCCGAGCCTGTGCGAGGTCGGTCTTGTTCCCCACCAGCATGACAACGATGCTGGCCTCGGCATGGTCGTACAGCTCCTTCAGCCAGCGGTCCACCACATCGTATGTCTGGTGCTTGGTGATGTCAAACACGACCAGGGCACCCACAGCCCCCCGGTAATACCTATGATAGAACCCCACAATCATTCCACGCTCCAGATACCCCCCCAGCATCCTCACCCACGGGGCTGAACCATGAGAGCATTCCCCTCCAAGTCCCAGGAGAAGCACAGATTTCAGGCCTTCCATCCTTACGCTGAGGTGATGGCGCGGTACCGCTCCAGTCCAGCAGTGTCCCAGATCTGAGCCTTCACCACGGCGTCTCCCACCAGGATTGTGCGGGTGGAGAACTCCACACCGATGGTGGTGCGGCTGTCATGGTTGAACTCGTTGCGGGTAAAACGAGAGAGCAGGTTTGTTTTTCCCACCCCAGACTCTCCGATCAAGACGACTGTGGAAGGAAGGAGAAATTCCACTGAACTGCCCCAGCTACCAGCACTGGTTGCATGGGCATCGCTTGCTGTCTGATGACCCCAGACAGGCTGGGCAGCTGTGTGGTGTGGTCACTCCTTCAGCAAACAGGAGTCCCCAGTGCAGCCCAGCTGTGCTCCCTAGTGCTGGTGCGGCCCCAGAGCTGTTCAGGGGGGTCATGGCTACTGGACTCTGGACAGCAGGAGCAGGGTGAGGATGTTGGTGAGCCCTGGGTCACCCTGCTGCAGTGGGCACCCAGAACGGGTGGCACACCGGAGCCTGTCTGTCTCCACTTGCCCAAAGGGAGCACTGAGTTCCAGCAGAGTCCAGCCAGTAGCTCCTGGCAGAGACCAGGTGGGCCCAAGGAGCTCAGGATGGGAGGTATGAGGCTGTGCCCCCATTTCTCCAGCTCAGGGGTGACCCCCATGTCCTCTGAATGTGCCACCACCGAGGTCACTGCAGCAAATGACTTTTCAATGCCCACTGCTCTCGGGGGTTACAGGCTCTCATGGCATTTATGTCTCACACTCAGCCCCAGCTTTCACAGCTCCATCCCACACCAGCAACTTGGCGGGAACTCCACACCTGCAGCCTTGGGGTGAGTGTGGATCTCCCTGGGCCTCTGTGGACCCTGGTGCCGCTCACCAGCCCTGGCCTCACTGCTGTCAGTGGTCGGTGCCTGCTCCCCAGTCCCCCGACCCTGTGTAGCTCCCGGTGCCCACCACAGCTGCAGGGATAGTCAACAACGTCCCAGCTCGGGACACAGCAGCTCTGGGGAAAGGGCACCCTAGTTCCCTCCCCGCAGCTCCTGGCTTTCTGCTCCACCCTTTTTGGGGAAGAGGGAGGTCGCATCGAGCGCAGGACTCACCCTTGAAGACAAAGTTATAATCCTCCTCGGCGCTGCCCATGTCGCCCCGGCTGCCGCCTGCCCTCGCAAGGCCGCCCTGGCTTTCCTCCTTGCCGCTGCCAAGCCTCGAGCAGACGGCAGGGCGGGCCGGGCTCCCGGAGACGCCGAGGGAGGAGACGGAGCGACCAGAGGTTCCTCTCTGTCGGGGAGCGAGCGGGAGCGAAGAGGGTCCGGGGGAGCGCGGAGGGTCCGGGGCAGCGGCGGCGGCAGAGACTGGGCTGGCGACAGCGCGGCCGGTTGACTCAAGGGGTGGGACTGGGTGTCGCAGCGCAGGTTGGGCAGGTAGTGTCACCCCTGGGACCGTCACGGGGCGGCTGGAGGAGGAGCCAGGGCCCGATCCTGAGTGCGGGGCAGGCTGGGGCAGCCAGGACAGCATGAACAGTTTGGGCAACACGGACAGCGTGGGCAGGGAGGGGTGCGAGGGCACTGCGGGGCGTGAGGGCAGCGTGGGCAGGGGCAGCGCAAACAGAACCGTGAGGGCAGCACGAGCAGCGTGCGCAGTGAGGGTGGCATGGGCGGGCAGGGCGGCGTGGGGAGCGGAGGGCAGCGATGGCCGACTGGGGAAGCACGGGCAGAGCAGGGCAGCGCGTGGTGCGATGGCAGGAAAGGCAGAGCGGGGCAGCGAGGGCAGAGGAGGGCAGCTGTGCCAGGAGCAGAACCCCCGCTCAGCCTCGCTCCCACCGGCTGTGAACGTTCCCTTGCCTCTGCTGCCATCGTGTGAAAGCCAGGGAAACTGGGACGGGAAGGAGCCCCCACCACCCCCAGCTATCCCAGTGCGACCAGCAGGGCTGTGCAGGGGCTCGGCTCTGCTGTAACCCCTCTCCTTTAACAGCAGCCCCTTGCAGCTTCTTGTCTTTCCCCAGGGCAATGGGCACCTCCAACACACTGCCCAGGCACTCCCAGCTCAGCTGGGTTGTGCTACCCCTCAGCTCCCCCAACAACAGAATGCAATGGACACAAACATCAAACACACTTTTATTCCCCCCAGCTTTTGTATTCCCCCCACCTTATTTTTAAGACCACAATAGAGCTCCGGGATGCCCATGGGGCCACTCATGCCCAACCCACGGCAGTGATGGTGATGGCGTTGGAGCCCAGTGGCACCTCGGAGTCCTCCACTGCTTGCTCACGATGCGGCCACCTGTGTGAGCGGCTCCTCCAGGTACTGGACCAGTGCCTGAGCCTGCAAGCAGAGAATGGCATGAGCCACGCTCAGGTGGGTTTTGCAACCTGTGTGCCCACTGCCCACTTGCTTATTGTAACTTATATTTCAGTTTAGAGCCTTAAAAAGGTGTGATGTGACACCTGGGCAGGCACGGGAGATAGAGGAGTCTCTGCAAGGTGCAAAGAGTGTCTCAGGTATGGCAGCTTCCTCCAGCCCTTCTATCCCAATCCTCTTCAACAACTCTTTCCCACACCAAAGCAGGGATGCAGCCCTGCAGCCCCCCCAGCCACCTCCCCACCAGCATTACCTTGGCCTTCAGCATCCCAAATCCGACTGTCTCCTTGGCGTACATGCAGAGCAGCAGGTTTGCCACCCGTGTGATGGCCACTCGCCCCTCCTGCCCAGGGAGAAACAGCACCTGTCACATCCCAGCTTGGCCAGGACCCCCAGCACGGTCCTGGCGGGACCCCCAGTACCACAGCCAGGTCCCCAGGGAGGGCAGGGCAGGCCCCAGCCCCACATACCATACAGTCCATGAGGATAAATTTCAGGTTGTCCTCATTGAATGCCTGGTGCCCATTCTTGTCGTAGGCCACCCAGATGTTGCTGGCGATGGCCGCGGTGACCCTGGCATCAGTGTCCCCGTAGCCCGAGTAGGCAAGCAAGGACCCCTCGTTGTTCAGCAGCCTGGGAAGGAATGGTAGGGCAAATTGCCTCTAACATCAGATCCCCTTTCAGTACCAGGAGTAGAGCAAACCCTCCCACCCAGTCCCGAGCACTGCTCCCGAGACACCTCTGCTTTGCAGGCATTTTGGCAGGGGATGGGGGGGCTCAAAGCCAGAAAGCTCTGCAGTGCCACCAGGCCTGAGCAGGGCAGTGCAGGGCTGTCGTGGCTGTGTCTGTTGAAGCAGTGGGACCTGCCACAGGCTGGGCATGAGCCTGGGGTACAAACACTGCACTGTGCATGGCCCCAGCTCTGTGCATGGCCCTGGCACTGTGCAGGAGGCATCCCAGCACCGGGCATCAGGAATGGTGCAAGGCCACAGCCCCACACACTATGCACAGCCCCAGCACCATCTGTAGCCCAGCACCGTGCAGGGTGTGTGACCTCAGTCCCATGCCTGCCCTGGTACGGCCCCTCACCTTCCCCAGGCAGGAACAGGGAACATCCCTGGGCAGGGGCAGGAGCAAGGGCAGGGAGCATCCTTAGGCAGTGGCAGGGGCTGGGGGCAGGGGAAAGGCAAGCCGCATCCTTGGGCAGGGGCAGCATTCCCGGGGCAAGAACAGGGACCATCCCCCGGTGCAGGGACAGGGGCAGCATGCCCGAGGCAGGTGCAGGGACATGAGCAGGAGCAGGGACAGGGTCTGGGGCAGGAGCAAGGGCAGGGGCAGGGACAGGGGAATGATAGGCAGCATCTCCGGGCAGGGGCAGCATCCCCTGGGGCAGGGACAGGGGAATGATA
>VWZT01010753.1:0-12786 GCA_013397055.1 Pachycephala philippinensis | reverse complement strand
TCCCCGAGCTTCCTCTGCTCACGCCCGTCCCCGCTCCCTCCTCCACCAGCGGGCTCCCCGGCCGCTTCCCCGCCCCGGCTGCCCGAGCCCGCCCGGCTCCCGTGGCTCCGCCCGGCTCCCGGCCGCTCCCGCCGCTTACCCTTTGCTCCGTTCCGCGGGGGGCGGGCCGCATCGGCCGCGTCCCGTGACGCGGCGGGCGCGGCGCGCGGAGCTCGCGGTGCTCCCGGAACGGCCGCCCCGGGCTGCGCTGACGGGCCGCGGTGCGGGGCTGCACCGCGCGGCCTGACAGGCTCGCCTTGTGCCACACAGAGCAGGACAGGCCCTGCACGAAATAAGGTAGTTGGCCTGATCCTTTTTCAGGCCGTGTAGTTACAGTTCGAGTCGCCAAAAACTTGAGGATGCTGCATTGCAGTGACTGTGTTTTCCTTCAGTGAGGATGGAGATTCAAATACATAAGAAGTCTACTCTTGTGGCCATTTGTTGGCAATTGGACAACAATAAATCTCTGTTTGGATATTCATCTGTAATACTGGGCGTTCTTAATATTTCAGTACAAAGCAGTTCTCTACCTTGCATATATTGCAACCCACACAAAATGGCAGGATTTTTGTTCAGCTGATGACTTCCCTGGCGCACACCAGATTCGATCTGGACTGATGTCAGCCACATCTGCTGCACATAGAGCTGGCTGCATTGTAGTGCCAGTTCTGGCTTCATGGATGGTGGTTGGGTTTCCTGGCTGGTGCAGATGGATACACTAGGGCTTGTGTTTTCATTCAGTGTTTAGTTGTTTTTATCAGTTGCCGTAACAAATGCAGGTGCCAGTATAGTCTGAAGCAGGAGGTTTTTCCACATAGTTCACGTACCTTCAAGAGTCCATGGGCAAGTTCATAGAGGGAAAATCCACTACAGATTATCACACACTTAGGAACTACCTCCGCCTCAAGGAGTTTCTAACTAGATGCTGGGAGATACTTCTACTAGTCAGGCCACTATTGGAAACCAATGTAAAATGATACCTCTGCCTGACTGTGCAGTCAGTTATTTGCAGTGTTATTTTTAAGCTCAAATATAAAATTGTTTATAATTTAAAGGATCTTGACTTTGAGGCTGAGCTACGAAAGTATGAATGCGTAGCTGTAATCCAACCATGTCTTTTTACAGAAATAAAATAGTTCCAGTGGTTGAGATAGGAGTCAACTATCTTAGAAGACAGTGGGATAGAATACTTATTAATAAATTGAATTGGAAGGCACACTGTAAGACCATTTTTAGTACAAGGACACATAATCTATAATATTTATTTACACATAATCTATAAAATTTCTTGTTACACACTATTCCAAACACAACATGCCCAGCCTCTTGTAAAATCTGAATCTTTTAGCAATGCTTACCGCTTTTAATGCTTTGTCTGGGCAGGGTGGAGGGGGGAGGTGGCTCATGGTGATGGGGTTATCCCATAGTCATTTTGTGCCCGGAATTGTCACTGCCCTAACCGCGTTCCCCCTCGCCCCACCCCACCACGGCTCGGGGGATATTGACACGGGTGAAGGAGGGCCCGCGATTCTGCAGGGCTTGGGGACGGGGCTGGTCCTTCCTTCCAATGGGGGATTGAGGCAGCAGCCACGCAGCATGGTGAGTGGATCTGACCTGAGATCCTATTGCTCCGTACGGTTTGGTTATGTTTTTTTTCTTTTTTACTTTGGCACTGCGGCCAGAGCGTGCCGGTTTGTCTCCCTGCTTCTCTGCCACTCGGGAGCTCAGAGCCAGTGTGTGTGATGCCAAAACCCGGGACCGGGAGCGCCTCCCGACGGACCCCTGCGCCCTGCGGCTGCTCCTGTGTGTTAGGCTCCGAGAGCCCGATTCGCCGTGGTCTCCACACTGCAAGCCTGCTCACCTTCTGCCTGTTCCCCAGCTGCCTGAGGGTCCAGAGCCAATGTGTGGGGTGCCACTGGGACTGGGGCTGCCCCCGCCGGGCCACTTCTCTGCGTGGTAGCCTGACATCGTTACCAGCCGCTGCCTGTGAGCTGTGCAAAGGAGCAGTCTCCCATCCTCCCCTCCGCCCAAGCTCCCACTGAATGAGGGAGAGCAGAGGTTAAATGATTTACTAAGAAGCTGTTTGTTAGTGGAGTCTCTTCCGCCGTATCACCACCACCCCTTCAGGAGGTTTCCCAAGCCCACATCGGAGTGTCCCTGAGGCCAAAGTGGAACCAGCATAGCCCCTCTGCCTCGCCAGGAGCCACCAGTGCCCTGCCGGTTGTGGGCGTAACTCCTCCAAAGGGGAAATCGCTTGACGGGCGAGCAAAGGCTGTTATCGGGTTGTCTGGTTTTTGTTGTTGCTGTGGTTGTTGTCGTTTGTCTGTTTTGTTATATAATATATTGTACTAGTGTGAAAACAAACCAGTGGGAGATCGTTAGTCAGAATTATAATTTAATAGGAAAATTAAAATAAGTGCAGTAGTACAAGAACACTGACAGAGTCAGGATACAACCTGACACCCTGTTAGTCGAGGTGGTGGTAGCAGTCCAGATGAAGTGGTTCNCAGGGTGGTGGTGGCAGTCCAGATGAAGTGGTTCTGTTGAAGCGGTGATCCCGTAGAAGGGTCTGGTCTTCACCTGAAGGTCCAGTAGTAGCTCTTGTGCTCTGGTAATCCAGTAGATAGGGCTGACTGTGGTGTTCCAAACCTCAGACTATATCCCGGTAGGAATGCTTGGTTCCTCCCCCTGGGCGGAGCATCTCACAATGGGATGATGTAATTTAATGAGTCATGCAGTGAGGCTTGATAGCCCATTAACAGAAGATATCTCCCAGAGGGAGTTATCAGGGATGTGTCATGGAAGAGATAAAGAACATTGCCCCACCTGGTTTTAACAGATGGTGATAGAATACATACTTTTGGTTACATCTTACATTGTAACCTAAGACATATACATATATATTTTAGTAAAGAACTGTTATTCCTTTTCCTATATCTTTGCGTGAAAGCCCCTGTAATTTCAAGGTTATAATAATTTGGAGGGAGGGGGTCATATTTTGCATTCCAGGGAGGTTCCCACCTTCCTTGGTAGACACCTGTCTTTTAAACCAGAATATGCTTAAAACATTTTCACGAAAAAAGACAGAATTAGCTTTGGTGTGATTTTGTTTTCTGAAATACATGATTTGATATAAATCACTTGATACCAACATATGTGCTACCCAGGGAAAACCAGTGATTGTTACCCTATTTCACTTTTTGTTTTCCCTTGACACATTTTTAAATAAGCATTACCTTTACAATCAAATAAGTCTTAATAGCTTTGTTGTTGGTTAACCTTTATTTAATGCATTCTTTAACACATTTGAATAGTGTGCTCTCTTTAAGCTTCTACAGGGAGGTTCCCAGTGCATTGTGTAGAAATTAATAGAGTATTTGGCCACTGCTATCCATGATCTTCATTTTCATGCAAACATTTTATTGTGAAACCTTCACAAATTGTTTACAAACATTGCTGCAAAACACAATATTGTCTTTTTAATTGTAACATTAGAGAAGCACCTTTTGGGAATGTGCCTCAATGTTTCCATGCACTTGAAGCTAACATTATAAAATAATTCCCACTAAAACTCTTGAGTTGAAACTCTTTTCAGATTAAAGACTTTTGCTATAAACCTCGCAAGGTCAAATCATGCCTTATCAGTTCTCTTCATTTTGAAATCAGGTGTGTGCTAAGCAACTAGCAGGAAATGCCCATTCTTACTTTTTATTTAGTTGTGGATAAAGCTAAATTTATCAAAGCAGATACTAAAATTATGAGCTGCAAATGATACATTACCATGTTTGCACCATTTTTTTTTTTTTTTTAAAATAAGTATTCCTACCACAACTGTATTGGTACCCAAATGTAAATGACAGGGTTTTTTGCTTTCAGCTCTAACAAGGAGGTACTGAAAATGTTTTGCTGCTTCAGTGCTTTGATGCATCTGTGACTAAAATAAAGAAAAGGTGAGCCCTTTTCACCCACCTCTTCAATTACTTTTCAGTTGAGAGTACCATTAAAGCATTCTCGGCAATCCACAAAACTTTTGCACTACAATATCCATTTAAAAGACTCTCAACAGACTGCAGCAAGCTTTAAGCTAAAAACACATTTAGTTCAGTTTCCTCCAGGTTAATTTCATTTTGCATTTTAAGAACACAGAAAATCTATAGGAGATATTCAAGACCGGCTTTGAGTTAAAATCAAGTTCCTTACGTTTCCGAATACAACTATCTGTAGGGTATTTAAGGCATTTTTATCTTCCTCCATATAGTAAAGGAATGAATGTTTGAGTGGTGTTGAGTGTACTGCTCTGAGGGAGTGTGTTTTGGAGGAAAATACTGGGCTGGATAAAACCACCTCAGAGCACAGAAAAGGTGCAGTGAAAAAAGGGCACAGGATCAAAAAGTCTGATTGCTTAATGGATCTTGCAGGTAAACACTTTGTATAGTCCAGCTGTGGTGTGAAGAACTCGTGGCCCTAGGGCAGCAATCAATGGTGTGGCACAAAAGAGGGCAATAAATCTTAAACTTGCTATTGTACTGCAAAAAATATGATTGTAGTATTGTATTATTACACATCTCCATTTCATTACATGACTGGGAACCTAACTCCTGCTACCTTTGACCATCACACACTGTTCATGTTATGCCTCATACACAATCTGGTCAGAATAAAGTAGGTTTTGCTTCCAGTTGGTCAGGCAAGCCACAGAGCATAAAACTCTGTAGTGACCTCTCCATCAGGGAAAGAGAAGAATTGAAACACAAGAAATGTACTCCTGAAATCCTATCAATGGTCAGTGAAAATAGCATAATCTCTGAAGGCCAGAAAATATATCAATATATATCAATAATATATCAATAACTTATGATAGTCAACTTAATTGTGTTGGCTTTCCTCAAGGAACAGTTATTGCACTCATTTTTGCATAGGAAAGAAGAAAACAAACATGATTTGCAAAGTCAAGAGTCTGTTGTCAACATAGGTAAATTCTTGACAGGTTCATGGAAGATTTTTCAGTTTAGATTTAATAACTACAGAAACAAGAAAATAGTGCCATTACAAGGGGAAAAAAAATCTCTACAATAGACAGCTAAAATTCTTAAAACAACTTCCTAACATTCACCTCTCTGTCACTGGTGTTTTGCTCACCCTTCGGTTGTTTCCACGCTAGATGGTTTGGTTCAGTGTGATGAGAGTTTGTTAGCTTTGTTACCCCTGCAACTGGCTTTTCCCAGCTTCCCAGGTCAGTGTATTTTTAGCTGACCAACAGTGACTTGTTTACAGCCCTGAAGTTTCCAATGTCATCTTGCGCCTCCCCCGACTCCTGTCATTGCAACACTGTAATCCCCTGCATTGCATTATTATGATAAGGGCATAAACATTTAAGTCTACCAACTGCTTATTACCACTTATTACTACATATTATGGTTGTAGCACACAATTTTATAAAATTAGCAGAAAGCAAAACACAGAAACATACAAGTATCTCAAGTTGAAAGGGACCCATAAAAATCTTTGAGTCCAGGTCCCCACTCCTCACAGGACTACCTAAACTAAAGCATGTGACTAAGTTGTTCAGATGCCCCTTGAACACTGGCAGGCTTGGGGCTGTGACCACTTCCCTGGGGAGCCTGTTCCAGTGACTGACCACCCTTTTTAGTGAAGAACATTTTCCTTATGTCCAATCTGAACTTACCCTCACCCAGCTTCATTCCATTTCCTCATGTCCTCGTGCCTAGTACTGGTCACCAGTGTGGAAATCAGTATATTAGACAAGTACCTCCTGATCATTATAAGATTGATGTTACAGGTAAGCAAAGTAAAACATTTGCAGGAATGCTAAAGCAAGCTCAGCAAAGCCTGACAAGTCCAGAGGATTTGCAAAATCAGTATAAAGTCCATGTTCTGCTGCTAGCCATAGCAGTAATGTATTTACTGAGACTGAGCTACTGGTCTAATGTATTTACTGAGACTGAGCTACTGGTCTACATGGATCCTAAGTATTTGGAAATGTGAAAGTAACTCAGCCTAATATTACTTATCACTTGATAGTCTTCAATCTATTTAATCAATTTAGCATCCAATTCTTTTAAATCGATTTATACATCCAATGTGTAAATCCTTATCTCTCTTTTAAGTGAAGAGCAGAGGTTACAAAGGTTAGTAGCAAAAAACAAATGTAGAGCAATCATTGTAGATTAATGATTATCAAATGATTAGCATAAAGCAGACAACACTTACCGTACTATTACATGCAGTACATTCTTTCAGTACTGTCAGATTTAAAGGCTTAAATTTACCTGTATGGAGTTAAGTATTTCTGTGCTGTCCTCTCATTATAGAAGTTTTTTTCTGAATTATTTCTCCTGTACATGCATTTTAAAGGTGTGTAATTAACTGGTTGCAAGTTGTTAGGCAGTTGATGAAGTGTGAACGAGGCACTGATTTGTTTTCTTTACTTGCATGTTTCCCATAACACTCTGATGAGAGCAGGATGTGAAGGCATTTTTACCCTTTATATGATTCTTTGTTTCATCAGGTAAAAAGTGGTTTGTGAAGCCATTTGCAATTCCTCAAATTCCATTAAACATTACTGTCCAGGGAAGCCTAAATCAAAAACAGAGTAAATGCTACATGAACACAACATTGCTGTCCCTGACACAAATAACCAGGTTAAGGAAGTACTTTTTTCTGACTGTGGCAGTGCATCTGACCACTCTCAGGTTGTTGTTTAATAATATGCTGTTTTTGAAGACCTACACAATTCAGGAACTGTATCTTGATTATTACTTAGTCCTCCCCCACCTATTCATTTTTAACCAGAGAGAATAATGATTGTGTGGGGCAACCCACCCTTCAACCAAGCAGTAGGGAGGGAGACATTTTAAGACAGTTTCATTGCTGGGGTCTCACAAAGGCCCCCATTGTCTACTCTTTGCAAAGGTGTCTACCCTGGAGTGTTTGTAGCCACCTTTATTTTAACATTGTTTCTAACAAGCATAATAAATATCTTGCACCGTGAAAAGTCCATCCTCTTATGCATGTACCTCTGAAAAACCCTCTGAAAACCTTACCCTTAATTATACTGTATTAAGTAAAATCAGCATGAGAGGTTTTCAGTAAGTGAGTGGGAGCTGAATTAGAAGTAGGGGAGCAGGCTGAGAGCTACCGAGACAGAAACAACTGAAAGAGCAGAGGCATGAGGAAATTTAGCCGAGGCGTGCCTGGCGGAGTGTATTGAAATGGCAAATAATAGTCTGGAGGAATTGGTAGGGGACAAGCGGGGGACAAGCAAGCAGAAACAGAATAGAAAGCGTGGATGAATATGAAAGACAAATGGCAAAAACAAAGGGGCCTTTATAATAGGCAGGAACAATTAAGCTGTGTAATCACAAAATCCTGCTGTGACCGAACTCCCGTGCAATTAGTGAATGGTCACATACCCCAAGCGCAGCACTTTGAAGAGTACGGCAACACTTTCTCTCTCTTGTCTCCAACGCACACCCCCCCGCCCCCCCCGCCCCCAGTCAGCAGCAGCTTGTGTGGTATCTTTGTTTTCTGCACAAGCAACAGCAGTGCCAGCCACAGACAGCGGCAGCAGCACACGCCGGGTAATCAGAACCTCCCTGAGAGCAAACCCAAGGCCAGAGGGGCAGCTGTAATTAGCTCCTAGTCAGCACTCTTAGTTCCTAGTGGCACCATCAAATCATTCTTAAAAGGTTTTCTTTAATACTGCTACACATAACTTCATTGATTTTTTTTTCTCATCTATTTTTATTGTAGAAAGTATAATACATTCTTTACTAATAGATTTAAAACAAGTATGTGACACAGTGTTACAGGAGAACAGTGGGTGTCACTGCTAGGGGCAATTGGAATCGCCATTTCCCTCTATTTAGTATGTATTTTGAGGACCTTATTACGGGTTGTTAGGTCACCATATTCTGAGCACATCTTGTTTGCTGAAACAATTTTTGCTTGTAATAGTATAGCCTGGACTGAGTTAAAATGTTTTCTAAATTACATCAGCACCATCTGAACCCAGAATCTTCAAAGAATAACTAGCTGCAGTCTGTTTGAAACCTCCCATGGGAAAAATTCCTTCCAAACACGTGAAACTAAAGCCAATAAATGACTAAGGTATCAGATGCAGAACTGAAACACTTAAATCCAGCATTATGGTCCAAACACTACTGCTCAGCTATTGTATAACCTTGTGGATAATTCCTCATTTGACCTGCAAGTTCTTTGTGAAATCCTCTTTTCCTGCAAGCTACAGTTGCACATACCTAAATCAGAGCATTGAACAGAGGAGGCTTTTAAATCTGATCTGAATTACCAGAGCGTGACTTACACTTATCCCAAAGGATCAGGATTGTCAACATCTAACTTGTTTTAAAATAGCAGCATTTAGTTTACAAGCACCAATGTAGTTAGTGAAGTCTGTAGGGAAGGAGAAGATTTTGATCCCAGTGTCCCATTCGCTCTTTGGTTTCTTTCTGGAGCTTAGGAGTTTCTAGGGTTAATCCATACATTCCAGATTGACTCCATGTACAAGAAAGATATTGACTGCTGTTGCTAAGATGTAAAAGAAAATGGTAACTTACTCCTGTAATTTACACAGCTCCTTCTTCATTCAGAGTGCTCAGTGCATATTCTAAAATTTCCTGCTAGACCTCAAGGGTTGCAGCCAAAACGAGTAATTTCCAAAACCTGATCAGGTTGGCATAAAGTTCAGCTGTGGTATTTTGTAGGAGGCAGTTCTCAACTGTATATCTTAATTTCATACCTCTGAGTCACATTCATGTTCTTTGGATAGAAATTTTGAGTCATTAGGGACCTCTTTTGTAAAACACTCAGTCTGAAGGTTAATGAGTTTATATGAGGATACCTGAGATAACAATGATTATATGACTAAGTGAGTGGAATTGGGTCTCTTCTTGCTGTCTATTCCCTCAGCATCTTTACACACACACACATACACACACACACACACATATATATCAGTAAAATTTCTGGGTGTAACTTACCCAGCCATTCATCTGTCTGACCACTTTTGTCCACCCAACACACCCTGGTCTGTCCATTCTGTTCCCTGGACAGACAAAACTCTTTTGTGCCAGCCCTACCCAAGCTACAGGACAGCAACAGGCAAAGGAGATATGATGGAGTTATGGCTTTGGTTCACTTGTCACTCTCTGCTGGTCACACCAATAAAATACAATGTAGTTTTCAGGGGCACATAAATTAGTCAAATCTAATGTAGTCATTTTTTACTATACTGCATTTCAGTTCCCATCAGTCGACCTTGGAGCCACTTCCTTGAGACCTGATGTAAGATTTTTCTTTCAATGAGAAAAGGTCTCTTTTCCATTGCATACTTGATCATTTTAAAACATTTTATAGACTCATTTTTTCAGGCCTTCATCTTGACATTCCTGCATGAACCACTAAAGCTGAAACTTACAAAAAACAGCCTCATCAGGAGCTAAAAATATGAAACTTAATGGTAGAAATTAGGGAAAGCAATGGAAATTACTCTAAAGCTTTTCCCAGACTTCAGTTACATGTATGCCTATATCCTCTTGCCTGAAGGCATTGGAGCACAGGTGTTTGGGTCTCTCATTAAAATGAATCTCAGTGATAGCATCCCCTTAAAAACAGTCATGTTTTTACTTTGCTTATATTGGTACATTCACAAGTAAGCTTACAGGGCTCATTTTCTTTTGCAAAACTCATCTCAGATGTCCATTAAAGTTCATACACATTGAAACTTTTAAGGCTTAGCAAAAAAATAATTTGGAACTTTAAGATCAAAAGATTATCATCTGAATATAATGTCTACTGGTTAGCATCTTAGAAAACTGTGAAAATGTGTTCAGTTCTGGCCAGGTGAATTCTTCAGCAAACTGGTCAATAAAAGGATATAAATTCCTTGCAGGGAAACAAATGTTGTAATATGCTCTGGGTTTATATACTTCGGGCTAGCTCTGGTACCAACTACAAGTACCTTAGCCTTTATGTTTCTGCCTTGTCTCCTTCCCAGCCCCAGGAATGCATTGGCCTGATGGAAGCACCCAGGGGCAGCTGGTCCTCAGAGTGGCCACTCAGAGCTGCCTGGTTTCCTTAGTCAATACTAAAGCTGCAGGACAGCTGTGGTCAGAGCAGCACCTTTGCTAAGGCTTGTGTGCCTCGGTGCACTCAGGTGAAAGAGTCCCAAGTGCTGTGCCAAATCCTGCACCGATGACAGGCACCTGCATTAGCTCTTTTAATGAGCTGTATGCTGTGGTACTTTGCCACTGGTGGTGATAGAGGCAATGTCTTATTCACTGAAATGTTCACCCAGGGAGCTAAACAAGTTGTGAGAGCTGCTCTCCGACTCTGCTTCAGCAGGCAACTTTTAAATGAAAAATGAAATTATCTAGGCAGAATGCAGGCAGGTATGTAATCACAGTGTCCTGCTCCCCCCTCGAAACACATGACTGGAATCATGCTGTGTTTGACAATACAGCAAATTGGTGATTGTGTCACCCAAACGGAGGGAGCTGTATGAGGGGTGCTTTACCCTGCGCTGGGAGCCTATTAAGGAGAGCATTTTCATGTGCTGGGGAAGCTGTAGATGACAGAATGCAACACAGTTTTTTCCAACAAGAGCAACCAGCACACCACACGTACAACTGAGACAGAACAAGATATGCGACAAGGAAGAACAAATGCACATCTTCATTCTGCTGGGTTTGACATTCATATGGGTTTAACTGGGAATCTGTGTCCCAGGCTCAACCACTAATCCTTACCACACTTAAAGTATATTACATATAACAATATACATGCCTACTAACCTCAACATAATCAATAGTACATGATATTTAACATAAAATTTGGGAAGGGACTACTGCAGCAGATTTGCCCCAAGCTGTGGTAGGGTCTCCACAACCTTAACTACATTATGATAGTCTCAACAATGGTCAAAGATTTACCTGGAAACTGCATATGGATCGGCCCCAGACCAGCTGAGTGCTTTAACCATGGGACTGCTGTGTGAAAGAGGAGGTACTGCATCTCCTGGTCACATTTGGTTAGTGTCTCCCTTCTAGGAGGAACACCATGGGAACTATTAGGTTGAGCACTGCAGACCTGCATGTGAGCTAAAATGCTTAGCTACTCGCATAGTGCTGACACCAATATGCCTTGGCCATGGCAGTTTGAAAACCTAGAGAATGCTAAATGCAACGGTATACATTCATACAGACTTTAAAGTAGCAACAAAAAAGAGTGAGGTCAGGCCTTGTACTTCTGGATCTCTTTGAAAACTTCCAATGACTACATATACCAGGTGCCAGTTGAGTACATATATCCCTTCAAACGTATTGCATTCAATATACTGTGTATAATTAGGTAAATTCAATAGCTCTCCCCAGGTTAGAGTGTTCTGTTCCAAGTTGCAGTGCTGTAAATCCAAGTAACTGCACTGAATCTGCTTGCCAAACCTCTTTTTAAAAATCAGATCGAGATGACTGACCCCAATTTTGTATCTAAGCCACAGCACAAACTATTTCTTCTAAAGAGGTAGTTTGCATAAGGAATGCATAATTTTACAGATTTTCCAGGTGCCTAAGACATAGGTTTTAAGCAAGGGGAAAATACCAACCTCTGAAACGTTAAATGTGAACTTTCAAACTTATAACATACAGTAAAATATTTAGTCTTAACAAAGAATAGTGCATGTCTTGTGCATGGCTCAAACTAATTTGCAAACACTAAAAAGTCAAAAGCCTAGAAAAACCTATCTTCCATAAATACCACTACAGATTGTCAAAGTACCATGAATATTTTGTGCAGTTAGTATGATGATGGTAAAGCATCTTTATACATCTTGGTTGAAAAGTGAAACAATATATCCACTTGTTTTTTGTCAGGTAGGAAACACATTTTCATATGATGCAGAGATGATAGTATGAACTAAGATTAAATATCAGAATAAAATTCCTGTATTTTCTGGATAACACTGTAAATCATATGCACTGAGCCACATTAGAACTTTGATTGGGAGACTCTAAAATATAAGCAATCAGCTCTGCTAGGGAAAATTCTGTGTGTGAGGACAAAATATATATTAAAGGTAATAATTCTAAAATGTTGGTCTTTTAGGGATCAGAATATATAAGTTTGAAACTTTGGCGGTGTGGTTTTTTGGGTGGGGCTTTTTCACCTCTTTCTTTGTAGATTGGTGTGAAATCAGCATGGGAATGTAAGAAGTTTTCTGCATTTGGGACTGAAGAGATAAAAGGTTATTATTTATTTGGCTCTTCCAAAATGGAAATAAGTACTCTGAAATCTGTGGAACAGCATCCAGATGAATCCAAACTTTTGCTTTCACAAAGCTACTCTGATAATCATTCAGTGGCATAAAACATGTTTTTCCAGTAGTGTTGTGTGTAATACTTCATCAGTAATTATTGAATCTGGTGAAATTAGTACATTAATTGTGCTTTTACACTTATCAATTTACTTCAGGTTTTACATGATGGGTTTTTTCCAAATACATGTGAGAAACGTGTAGATTATAACATGCCACATTGATCTCATTTATTTCTGACAGCTTAGAAAGAATATGAATTCCTTTATTTTGCTTTCTTTTTACTAATTGTATGCAGTATATCAACAAGCCTTTTAAAAATTCTGTGTAGCATCGCTTGATTTCATATCACATTACAGAAATAAAACACAACTATGCTGTTGCAATGGGGGCTAATG
>VWZT01010740.1:35682-63714 GCA_013397055.1 Pachycephala philippinensis | reverse complement strand
CAGCCCTGCAGCCTCTCGCACCCACCAGCGCACATCTGACACGCCCCACACACGTTTTACAGGCTCTGACATCCCCCGATGCACTCATCCCTCCCCGTGCTGCCCGGAACTGGGGGGGAACTGAGGAAGAGTGGCTCAGCCCCGAGATAAAATCCCAATTGGGAAAGACAGAACCATAAATAAAGGGGAAATACAGCCAAAATACACCCAAAAGCCAGGGGATGATCTTCCCTAAAGGGCATATCCCTGCAGAGAAGGGAAGGAAATTTGTAGCTTGCCCCAGAGCAGACGGGGAACGATATCGGGGCTGAGGAGATGCTGAGGAGGAACATCCTCCAGCTGAGCTGGGTGACGAGTGGGGACTTTTCCACCAGCAGAAACCTGCTCAGCTGTCACAGCTGAGAGGCTGCTTGGAAAACCAGATTTTCCTCTTGCAGCACATGAATATCGTTACAGCCAAAACCAAAACTACCATTTTGTATTAATTTTCATCAAGAACTTGCCATGATAAGATTGTTCTCGATTGCTTCTCACTTTAGAAGTTGGAACGAAGTTAAAACTTTGTTAGGGATGATGTGCTCCACACAGGAGCATTTCCCCTGCCATAAAGGATGGCAGCCCCTGATGTGTGGGGCATCCCCAGGTCTTGCTGTCAGTGCACTGCTTATTTTTTTCCCATTTTTCCCTCTAACTTCCACCCCCCACCCCATGCAAATTTTCCCATCCACCCTCTGACATATTTACATAGAGTTTTATACACCCCTGTATTTTACACACACACAAATTCATCCCTGCACGTGGTTCAGGTTTCAAGAGCTCTGTTATAGTTGAGTTCTATTACAGAATTAATTGTGTGACTCACCCCAAAATGGGTTTGGGTCCGTGCTTATGCAGCTTATAGAAATACCTGCCTGCTTCCAGATAGCTCCATTCATTTCAAGAGCACAGCTGCAATCCCAGTGTAGGGCTTGTGCTTATTTCCCCTGATATTTTAGACAGCCTGAAAAGATATTTAAGCACCCTGGGATCTCCCCCTCCTCGGCCCTACTCCCCAAAAAGAGGCTTAAGCTGTGAAGGGAGTTTTGGTGAAGTTTTCAGGGCGGTTGTCAGCAGCTCCATTGACCACCTCCCCCCTCTCTGCTACCCTGAAAAACACCCCAGAAATATCGAGGTGTTAAAAAAGGTCACATGCACGTTTCATTTCCTCGCCGTTCACACAATGGGTGCTTGGACTTGGGCTGATTCCCAAATATTAACTTCCCCCGCAGTTAAGCACCGTCTTGCTGTAGCCTAAATCATTGTGTTCCTGGCTCGTATTTATTAGGTACAAGCTCTCTGCTTAGGACCAGGAAATGAACCCTAATAGACAGAAATAATTAAGGTTCTGCCCTCACGAGGGTTCTTTCAAAAGCAAGAATTCACAACAATTATTCTCATTAATTTTTACAACCTGCTTTCCCCCTTAGCTGGACTTGGGCTTTATATTGGTTCCCCCCCTCAGGATATCCGGTTTTATGCTGATTTTTTTTCCCCCACCCCAAGTTATTTAACATTCTTGGTAGCCAAAATTCTTTTAAGGAAACGTCAGCCCCAGGTGGGATGCTACAGGCACCCCGAAATGGAGCAGAGGGGCAGGGCAGGGCATGGCTGGAGACTGGATTCACCCCCAGAAATCTGCTGGGATTTCTGAACAGAGAGCTTCATCCTTCCCCTACAAAGACCCAGTGCTAAAATCCTGCTGGTGAGTTGGCTGAGTCAGCTGGTGCTCCATCCTGGGGGTTGCTGGAGAGCCTGTGCAGGTCCCCTCTTGTCCCCGTGTTTGAGGGCAGCTGCAGGGCAGGTCCTGGGGCTGGGGCTGTTTTCTCCTGAGAGCTCCATTCTCCTTGTCTTTGGTGGCAGGTGCCACCTCCCCCACGTCAGCAGTGTGGGGGCCTGGCTGGCACCTCGTGGGTTCCTCTGCCCAGCTCTCCCTGCCCATGGGGTCACTGTCCCCGTGTCCCTCCATCTCTCTGGCAGGAGGGCACAGCCCCTCTCCTTCCCCGGGGCAGACTCTTCTCCCCGGGTGCTGAGAGAGACAGAGATCCCGGGGTTCAGTGGGACCATGCAGCTCCTCTTCCTCACCAGAGCTGTGGCTTCTGCGCTGCCCTCGGGCACCTGGGGAGGGCAGGGAGCTGCTCCTCTTTCCTGACCCTCTCTGGGGCTCCTCACATCTCTGTTCTCAAATCTCAGAGCTGCTCCAGGCCTCGGTGGGACAGAGCTTCCTCCCAGAGGTCTTGTGTCCTTCTCAGCCTGTGACTGATCCAGCTTGTCTCCCTCTGTCCCCAGCCCTGTGCCTGCTCCCTGCCAGCCCTGGGACGGGGTGCTCAGCCCTGGGACGGGGTGCTCAGCCCTGGGACGGGGTGCTCAGCCCTGGGACGGGGTGCTCAGCCCTGGGATGGGGTGCTCAGCCCTGGGATGAGGTGCTCAGCCCTGGGATGGGGTGCTCAGCCCGAGCCCCTGGACCCTTTTGGGTCTCAAAGCAGCCCCTCTCCTCGGGCCTGGCAAGGACAGCCTCTGCATCCAGCATCATTCCTGCCTGCAGCCTCGCCTCCTTCCCCAGCACTGTGCCAGCTCTGTCTCTGCCCATCCTTCGTCCTCGTGTCCCAGTCCAGCCAGCAGCCTCCTCAATGAGCCCCTCTGTCTCACCTCAGTGGCTCCAACCAGCCTCCCAGTCCCTCCCATTTCCTTCACCGGCCTCGGGTTCAGCATCTTCTCCCCTCTGCCAGCAGCTCCCTGCTCTCCTCCCTTCTCCTGGCCTCGGGCTCCGAGTCCCCGCTCCCCACCCAGCTCCTCTGCTTGGCCCAGGTGCCCGTGGGCTCAGCAGGCACCTTGTCTTCATCAATTCCTCTCCTTCCCGCTGCTCTGGTTTGGCTTCTCCCCCGCCCTGACTTGGTTTCCATCTGGGCTGGGTGAGAAGAAGGCGGCTCTGTGCTCTCCAGCCTCCCGTGGCTCCCAGCACTGCCCGCTCCAGGGTGGCACGGGTGCTCCTGGCCCCTCTCTGCCACCCCGAGCAGGACCATGGCCACCGCAGGGCAGGAGAACACGGATCCATCCCCTCGGAGCGCTNGATCCATCCCCTCGGAGCGCTCCAGGGTGCTCCTGGTCCCCCTCTGCCACCCCGAGCAGGACCATGGCCACCACAGGGCAGGGGAACACAGATCCATCCCCTCGGAGCGCTCCAGGGTGCTCCTGGTCCCCCTCTGCCACCCTGAGCAGGACCATGGCCACCGCAGGGCAGGAGAACACAGATCCATCCCCTCGGAGCGCTCTGCTCAAGGGTGATTGATCACCTGCACCTCTTCATCACTAAATGCTGATTTTTTTTTCCCCCAATCAGTTTTAAGGTCTCCAAGTGGCACAGATCTGAGAGAGAACTCACAAATTAAAGATCCCCATCCCCTGCAGTCCTTTTCCAGAATGCCCAACCTTTTGTAGTTTCAGAAGAGCCCAAAGAGATCAGGGTGTAGTGTTTTCCCTCAGCTGAAGTGCTTAAAACAAAGAGAATTTTTAGCAAAATAAGTAAATAAAGTAGAGCCCAGGGCTCCTGGTGTGGAGCACATCGTCCCTAACAAAGTTTAACTTTGTTCCAACTTCTAAAGTGAGAAGCAATTGAGAACAATCTTATCATGGCCAGTTCTTGACAAAAATGAATACAAAATGGTAGTTTTGATTTTGGCTGTAACGATATCCATGATCCCTCAGGCACAGATCCCATACAAATACGTGTCTGTGGAAAAGGGAAAAGAAGCAAAGCATCTTTCCTAGACCTAACTCGATGCACAGCTGAATTTTCTCGTGCTGGGGCTAAAGCTGCTGTTGGGAAGGTCTCAGCAGAAGAGTTTTGTTCCCAATTAGCCCAGAGAGAGGGGAGCAGCCCAGGGATTCCACCGGGACCTGGCGCTTCCCATTAGAGTCCAGGTGAACCCACAGCTCAGATGAGCCCTGGAAAGTGGAAACCTGGGCAGCTTCACCCTGCAGAGCTCCCGTCTGCGAGGCTCCGTGGCAGCTTCGGGAGTCGTGGTCAGGAGGGGGCTTTGCCCTCGGGTTCCTTCAGCAACAAAAACGCAAACAAAGCCCTTCAGTTTTATTGAACCTGTGCTGTGTAATTCCGCCCTGGGCACTCTCTCTTAATGACCTCGCAGGACGTTGTATTTTGGTTTATTTTTTCATGAGGTAATTGTCATCTGACTTTCTGACAGCTTTTCTTCCCCCTGCCCCCCCATGAGTTATAGTCAATTAAACTCAGTTTCGCCGTGGCAAAGCTGATCCAGAAGAAGGTTGTTTCCACCCCTGCGTTTGCTTTTCCACCTCTGAAATAATTTGGAAGTCAGGCAAAAAGTGGCCAAACAAAATATCTTCCACAGGTTGTTTGCTAGAGCAGGGATTCACCAGCTTTTCCTCTGTTTTCTAGTTTGTTGTGTGCAGTTTTGTTAAATCTGGCTGGGGCTGTCCTGGCTTTGTGGTGGCTGATGCCGTGAGTTGTCACCTAGGGGAGCTTCATTCTGGAAGCTCCAGTCTATCTGAGGGACACCAGAGGTCTGAGAATCAATTCTAAACCTGTAGTCTTGGTTTAAGTCTAAAAACCTTGGTTTCTAGATGCCTTCAATCCAGTAGATCCCTAACTTTAAGGAGGCTGAAGTTGGCCGTGATTCTCTTGGAGCTTTTGGCTTTTTGCTTGTTCCTCACATGGGTTAGGGGACTTCTCCACTCCTAAATCAGCAGATTTGCAATATTGGGGTGCCCTTTTGGTATTCTGGCTGATGTTCCGTGGGTGATTAAAAGCTTGAGGAATCAAACAGGGCATTCAACTGAGGGCTTAAACAGGGGCTGGAGCTGCACTGGCTCCTCCTGCAGTGACCAGAGCTCTCTGTGGAGGCACTGCCACCCAGCCCAGAGCCCCGGTGCCCCCTGGCAGTCCCCTCTCCCTCCCTGGGCTCCAGCAGGGAGCCGGGGCTCCCGGAGCAGGCGCCTTGGCTGAAATGCCTTCGGCCAGGGTGGGATGAATCTGGCCCTTTGTGCCTTTGTGTGCCCGTGCCAATGCTGTAAACCCTGCCTCAGTGAAGGGCTTCACTTATGTGAGCAAATATTGCCACTGGGGTCGGCGAGGGAGGACAACTCCTACATTTACAGGGCTTCAGGAACATTCAAATTGTTGAATAATGCTTATTATTCATTCTAGAAGAGCCACCACCTCCAAAGCGATAGGCTTTGCAAAATACGCAGCTGGTTGTGTAAGAATTGGGGGCTTTTGATTACAAAATGTGCCTCTGTTTTATTGCTAGAGAATGGCTCAGCTGGCAAATCGACCCCAAAAGATTGTTTGTTCACCCTTCTCTTTGAAATCTGAAATGAGGGACAAAAAAAAAGTGCGAGGGGCTTGTTTATGTGCAGAGTATGGTCCTGATTTAATGGGGATGCCCCTGGGGATAGGTGTAAGGGTGGTAGGGGGCTCTGGGAGAAATTTGGGGCTGAATGAGGCAAAAATGGCAAACAAACAAATGACCCTTGGAAAAAAAAATATGCAAAGAGACAAGGAAAGAGCAAAATAATCTGGTTGTGCATCCACCTGGCGGGGTTGGCTATTGACACTGGGCGAGCCAGGCTTTCCTCTCTGGATTTTGGCAGGGAGCTGGGCCCGGCTGTTTGTGCCTGACTCGGAGAACAGGAACCTCTCTCTGTTCTCCCTCCATCAATCCCGAGCTCGTTCCTTCCCCTTGGCCAGCTTTCAGCAGGAAGGAAGGACGGGGTTTCCATAAAACGTGGTCAGAGCGTGGAGTACCTCCAGTGGCAAACACGGGCTTGTCCCTCCTCCTGGGCGAGTGTCCCTCCTCCTGGGCAAATGCCTCTCCTCCTGGGCGAGTGTCCCCCCTCCTGGGCAAGCGTCCCTCCTCCTGGGCGAGTGTCCCTCCTCCTGGGCAAATGCCTCTCCTCCTGGGCAAGTGTCCCTGCTCCTGAGCGAGTGTCTCTCCTGATTCCTTGCTGGGGGCTCAGACTGCCAGGCTGTGATGGAGAAAAGAGGAAAGAAAGGGAAATTTCCTCCTTCTGCCCAAATTTTAGGGCTTTGCAGCAATATCACACTGGATCCAGGCTCAGTCCTGTTCTGCCAAATTTGCACCAGATTTGGCATGGCAGAGTGAGTTTTTACAAGATCCACAGGGCAGCTTAGGGTGTTGCTGGTCCACAATTAATACTGGCTTAAATGACAACCCCTGCTCACCAAAGCCCTCAGGAAAAGCGGTGCAGGAAGGGATTGGACCTCTTGGAGCTGCACAGTCCCTTTGGGTGAGGGCATGTTCTGTCCAGCAGCTGCTTTAAATGTCAAATTTAGACGTTTTAAGAGGACAAAAGTTGAGTCTGAGGAGATTCATCCCACTAAACTTTAGATTATCACAGTGAGCAAATTGGAATTATGGGGGAGACAAAAAATGCTCCGGGGCTGGGTGGTCACAGGTGAAGTCACCCCCAGGTAATTCAGGTGATTAGTTCCAGGTAATTCAGGTGATTAGTCCCTGCAGTGCTGATGGGTGTGGGGCAGGATGGTGGATGCAGAGCACCTGGAGCACATTTAGCTGGTCTGAAAGGGTGAGATGCTCTGGTCTGGGAGAGAGCCTGCAGGGTCTCAGAGGTGAGATTTTGGTCTTGTCTGTGCATTGAGGAGAAAATACTCACTGGGATTTGTTCAGACTTCCATCCCTGCCCCTCTGAGCAGCAGAGCCCTCTCTGTCCCAACAGCAAAATGAAAGTAAGAGCTCTCAGAAAGCAGATTTACTGCAGAGAAAAACGTGTGTGTGCAGTCCCAGTGTTCTCTGGGACAGGCTGGGAGAAGCGAGAGGCTGTTGACAGGAGATATTGTTCCCGTGGAGCGTTCTGGGGAAAGGCCCATCTGGAGTGGCCAGCGAGCTGAGGGATGGCTGGAGCTCCTGCACGCTGCATTTCCCTCCCATTCTGCCTGCCTGGGGTCTAATAACTGCTGTCCCTCTGTCCCAGGATGTGCCTTGGGTTTAATAACCACTGTCCCTCTGTCCCAGGCCATGCCTGGGTTCAATAACCACTGTCCCTCTGTCCCAGGCCATGCCTTGGGTTCGATAACCACTGTCCCCTCTGTCCCAGGCCGTGCTTTGGGTTCAATAACCACTGTCCCCTCTGTCCCAGGCCGTGCTTTGGGTTCAATAACCACTGTCCCCTCTGTCCCAGGCCGTGCCTTGGGTTCAATAACCACTGTCCCCTCTGTCCCAGGCCTGTCTTGGGTTCAATAACCACTGTCCCTCTGTCCCAGGCTGTGCCTTGGGTTCAATAACCACTGTCCCCTCTGTCCCAGGCCGTGCCTGGGGTTTAATAACCACTGTCCCAGGCCATGTCTTGGGTTCAATAACCACTGTCCCTCTGTCCCAGGCCATGCCTCGGACTCGCAGTGACCCCGTTGCATTTCCTCCCTTTCAGATCACCCAGCTGAAGATTGAGAACAACCCCTTTGCCAAAGGCTTCCGTGGCAGCGATGACATGGAGCTGCACAGGATGTCCAGAATGCAGAGGTAACTCCTGCCACCCCTGTGGGGACCTCCCAGGGCCACCAGAGCCACCTGGGCTTTGCTTTGTGTCCCTCAGGGCTTGGCCTGGGCCAGGACAGGGTGCCACTGCCTGCCTTGGCATCTGCACGGGGGTTTTACATCGGGCTTTTGGGATACTCCCAGGACACGGGGCCAGAATCCTGGGCCTTCTGCTCCCAGGGAATTCCTTAATCCCTGGGTGCCAGAGGCAGGGCCTCACTGGTGGGCACTGCCTTGGCCACAGGGACTTTGTGTTTCTTTTAGACGTGTCCCCATCCAGAGCAACCTTTAGCTTTGTGCTGAGCTCTCATCTCTGGGGCTGCACGTGGACTTAGACCTGTTAAAACTGGGACTAGCTGGGAGCAGCTCTGGGCACGTTAAAAACTGGGACTAGCTGGGAGCAGCTCTGGGCACGTTAAAAACTTGGACTAGCTGGGAGCAGCTCTGGCCACCAGGCTGCTGTGGAAGAATTCCTGAGCGTTCCTTTCTCCCCGGTGCTTTAAAGACAAAGCTCCCAGCCTTGTTTTGGGAGCAGGTTTTTTAAGGATGCTCCAGCTGCCTCTGGAGATGTGGTGGAGTGTCCTGTGATGTGTTGTTACTGGCTCTGGAGGGGCTTTGGCAGCAGGGGAGTGTTTGCCTGCTCGGTTCTGGACGTGCAGAGCAGGAGCAGAGAGGTGTGCTGGTTTCAGGCTGAAGAAGGAAAGGTTGGAAAACATTGGGATCTCCGGGGCCAGGTGGCTGAGGAGACCTTTTCGAATCTCGGGTTTGGCTGCAAGTACTAAAGCTGAAAACCAAGCCTAAATCTTGTTTGAAGATCCTGTTTAATGTCCTTTTCTAAATGTCAGGTCCTGCTGGTAATTAACTTCATGCTTTTCCCTGCACTTGGAACTCTGTCCATGTGTCAGGCTGCTTCCTGGTGCAAATGTTTTGCAGGAATGGTGCCATACCCACGGCTCTAAGACAGATGGGGATTCTCAACAGAGCATTTTCCAGCAGGGGAGGAGCCACTCGGATCCTTTATTCCCTGGCTCCTGCAGGAGGGACCTGCTTTGGGACCTTCTGGTGGGAGGGTTTTCCCACTGCCCACCCAGGAGCCAGCTGTAGGTGGTCACTTCTGGTGGCTGCAGTTGCTGACCCGAGTGTGGCCCTCTGTAGCCAGGAAAATCGTGCTGTCAGGCACCAAATAATTCCTGCCAACACACCCAGAACCCTCCTCAGACGGGGAAAATCCCCTCCTGTGTGCAAACACACTCAGGCTCAGCCCCAGGAAAGCCAAGATATATGTGTAAAAAAGGTATAGGTACCACTTCATCTGCTCCCCCTAAATCATCTCCGTGGGCTCCTGAATGTGCCCTGTGTTCCCTGCCTGCCCTTTCCAACAGATCCTGGCACGATCCGTCAATATTTATTTATTTATGGCAGCACTACCACTTGAAACAGCTGCCCCACCCCGTGCCAGGCTCCCAGCCTCTGCTGGGACTTGAGTGATGATGTCCCCCTGCCATTTTCTTTGCTGCCAAACCACCCCTTCATTCCAGTCCCTGGGAAGATGTGAAGGTTTGGATTGATTTTGGGGAGCGGGAGGGAGGAGGTGGAACAGGGAAGACTCTCAGGAAGGGCTCGGTGCCATGTGAGGAGCACAGCACTCAGGCATGCTGAGCCCTGCTAAAAATCGCTTGGCATTTTTACACGGGGGCCGTGGTCAATGATCCAGGGAGCAGAAACACTCAGAACACATAAATACACCCACTCAGGGCTGGAAGGGTTAAAAATTGCTGCCTTTACAGGATAATTTGTGATGCTCATTTTAATAACTTAGCAGAGGAATGGCTGTGTGCCTTTACAAAGATGGCATTTTTTTAAGGGAGGGCAGGATAAGATGATTATAGTGAAATAAAGACCCATTCAAGGTTGAAAATATGGGCCCACCTTTGTGGGTTTTTTATGCAGAAATATGAATATATCCAAAATTATATATGAAAATATATAAACCCACGTATAAAATCAGTTATATATATAAATAAATTGTAGCCATAAAAAATAGGTTGTGTCTAAGAGATAAAGAACCATTCAGGATTGAGAATGTTGCAGAACTATGCCCTGCCTTTTGTGGGTTTATAGAGATTTAACGTATAAATATAAATTAAAATGTCATTAAATTTATATATCATATATTTTAATATATAAATGTATGTTTATGACGCTGTTTCCCAGTGATGGACCAGTCAGTCCATCCTGGTTTTAGGGGAACGATGTCCATTTATGCCCTTGGAGAATAGGGTGGGATGGATTTTTAGTGCTGTTGGTTCATTACGAAAAAAGGAGCTGGAAAAACCCCACATTTTTGTAACAGTGCAGAGCTTTTGTACTAGAAACTGCTGACCTGACACTCACCAGGGCATTCTCCTTTCCAAGGCCTCCCATATTGGGTTTTTCCCTCTTATTTCCCAGAAAAAAATCAGTAAATCTGTCCAGGTAGAACTTCATCTAGGAGTGAGGTGAAGCCTTTCGGCAGCAGATGGTTCCATTGAGAAAGAGGAGCCACGAGCTCCAGAGAGATCCCAAATTCCAGTGAATGCTCATTTTCTTCCCACTGCCTTTCTCTCTTGAAGCACAAGAGGTGCCTTCAGCAGCTTCTTGGGTAGGATGGGTCCTCCGGCAAGAAGAGGTTTTTCAAAGTTTTCAAGTTTCTGAGCATGAGACTGAGTTTGGGATTTTCTTGATTAGGGAAAAAACCCCAAAAATATTGAAAAGAAAGGAAAATGCATAGAGGGATGTGAGTTTTACTGCATGACCCTGTGGTAACGCTGCAGTTTAAAAACATAAATCAGGTAGAAGTGAGGTAGTTGTGATAGTGGGAATTTTAGGTGAGCTGTTCGTCTTGGATCTCTTGCCCCTGTGTGCTGTAAAATCTCTTTTGTCTTCACTTGGAGCTTCTGCCTGTGCCAAGGGGAATTTGGTGTGCAGGAGCAGAACATGGCAGGAACCCACAGGGGGTGAAGCTCCAAATTCTGCACTCACGAGAGCCCAAACAGAGCTGTGCTGATAAACCCTGGGGGGATTTGGGGGTTGCATGCAAGCCACAGCTTTTATTATATTAATTTTTGTCATCCGTGGCTGCCACGGGACAGCAGGGGAGAAGAATTTGTGGGTCTGGGGCACCGAGGGAGCAATTCTGGTCAACCCTGGAACCAATTCTTGCTGCTCATCTGCAGCTCCCATTGCCCAGGGTGGTTCTTATGGGGGCTGAGGAGCTTCTGGAAGCGTCAGGCCCTGGTGATTTTGTGTTCAAATTAAAGCAGTTTAGCCCTTGAAGCTTCTTACTGGGAAGGCTGTTGGGGGGGATGGTGATGCCATGCAATGGGGGATCTTGGCTCCCTCGAGGGGTTCTCTGAGGCACTTGGAAAGGGAGAGAAGGATCCAGAATGGTCCCTGTGACAGGGAGCGGTGACAGCGGGGTCTGGCGCTGGGGCTGTGTTTTCTCTGTCAGGGATCACGAGCCACAGTTTGCTGCCTTTGGCGTTAATCCACAGCAATCTTCTTGGCTCCAGAGGAGTTATTCCAAAGATTCCGTGTGTCATCGGGAACAGAAACAGGGCCAGCACAGAGAACACGGAATCAGTGCCCTGAGTCAGAGCCGGTGTGACAGAGGTGACAGTGCATTTCGGGGTGCTGGCAGGAAAACCGGGTGGGCCCTGGGCTCTGAAGGGATTGTGTTCCCTGGAGGGATTGTGTTCCCCGAAGGGATTGTGTTCCCTGGAATTCCAGCATGGGAACGCCAGGGAATTCAATTCAAACACCGGACTGAAGCACCAGGCTGACTCGGGCACGTCGCTCTCAGTCGCTGCAAACGACCTCATCCTTCCTGTGTCTTCTCATTTCATCTCTAATCCACCTCCATTTCCCAGGTTCTGTCACTGAAATCTCCCAAGGGTCTCCCCCCATCTGAAATGTTTTCAGTGTGAGGCTTGGAGCTGTCACATCTGCTGGGGAGAGGAGGCTTTCCTCCAGCACACATCCCCCAGGGAACGTTCCTGGTCAAAGCCCCCGTGGAAACTGCAGGCTTGAGATGTGTTCTGTAGGATTTGAGGGAATTCGGATGAAACCCAAAAGGAAGCTGTGCAGGTCTCACCTATTCACAGCTCTTTTGAAGTCTCACCTGAGCGGGGCAAAGGGGCAGAATCCCCCCTTTCCTGCTGCCCAGGGTGCTGGGGGTGCAGCCCAGGACGTGGCAGGTTTTTTGGGTGCTGGGATGTGTCCAGGTCTCCCCCAGCAGCACCCCCAAGCCCTTCTCCCCAGGGCTGCTCCAGCTGCTCATCCCAGCCTGGGCTGATCCTGGGATTGCCCCAGCCCAGGTGCAGCACCAACTCGGCCTCGTTAAACTGCGTGAGGTTCCCATGGACGCACCCATCCAGGGGTTTGGGACCCCATCCAGGGGTTTGGGACCCCATCCAGGGATATGGGACCCCTCAGGTCCTGGCAGGAAGGTCAGGACATTTACTGTGTTGGAGGAGTGTTGCTGCTGCACTGAGGATGGGTAGAAAAAAGACCCGGAGTTCAGGCTTGAGAATATATAGAGAGCTTTAATAATAAAAGTAAGGTCTTTATATGTTAGTTTGTAAGAAGTGCATTAAGTGACAAAAGACAATTGGTCCTCTGGCCATCCACTCCTTGGGGTGATTGGCCAAATTCTGAACCAGCCGTTTACTAAATATTTTCTAGCCAAAACCATAACAATCCTTGGCAAACAATTTGCAGGTGTAGAAGTTTACAAAACTGTAACATTGTTTTAAATAATTCACATGGGAAAGACAGGGCTCTCACAAAATGCTGAGAGAGCTGGAGGATCTTTCTGCTAATGCTTTCCCAGTGTCCGTAGAGGAGGATGGGGCAGTGAACAGACCCCACATCCCTCAGAGGACGTTTGGATTTGTGTTACTGCACCCCCAGTCTGGGATATCATTCCCTGTGGGGCTGCTCCGCAGTCCCCACGCGCACAGGGGTCACGTTTTCGTGTTTAACCAGGGGCTGAGGCTGCAGGAAGCACTCAGCAATTCCTCTCCCACCACGTCCTTTCCTGCTGCAGTTTATCCACTCCCAGACAGCCTCCTGAGAGTGGCTCAATTTTATTTCAGCGTGCTGGAAATCAGCTGAAATGGATGCACGCTGACAACTGGGCTTGGTTTGGTTTTTTTTCCTGGGGGATGGTCTGTTTATTCCAGTCACTTTTTTTCCCCCTTCTTCCTCTTGCTGTGTCTGTTATGGCTGACTTCCACTTCTTCCCTCCTCTGGAGCCCCAGCAGGAAGGACAGCAATTGGTGGCCAGGGAAATACAAACCCCAAAGCCACTGAGCTGTGTTTGCACATCTGGAATTGGGGGCTGTGTCTGTGCTGGACAGAGGGGACAGCACTGATGGGGTGACAAACATTTGTCCTTTGGTTGTGACTGCCTGAGGAGGAGTCAAAGTCTCCCGGAAATTTGGGAAGAGTGGAGGGGAATCCCTGCACTCAACCTCTGGTCAGGTTTTAGACTAAGAATCGATTTTGTGAACAGGATTTAGACAGCTCAGGGGCTTCCAAGGATGCTGTAAAAACATGGAAAGGAAATCCTTTTCCATATCGCGCTTCACCTTGACCTCCAACAGATCCTTGGGATCTGGTATTTAATAAGCCTTTTGAATCCTAGTTGCCATGAGCTCCAGCAGCTGTGGGAAGCCTTGAGGTACACAAGGTTTTGTTGCAGAAATATCAGGAACATCTCCTAAAATAACTTGTTTAGGGCCAGTAGGGGTTGGATGCTTCAATGCAGGAGCTTCCTGGTTCTAAACTGTGATTTTTGAAGAGGTTTTTAACCAGGTTTTTGCCTGGCAGCTGCATTTACTGTGCCTTGGCTGGTACATCAGGAAACTTCAGGTTTGCACGTGAAAATAGATTGAAAATTATTATTCTCTTACAGTGTAGCAATGCACAAGAAAGTGAACTGGATGTTGCTCTGTGAAGGTCTGTATTTATAATTTTTTCAGTTATGATTAGTTTGCAGTGGCCAACAAGGTTTCTGGTTCCGAGATTGCAAAATCGCCTTGAATTTGCTCCTTTGGATTCTTTGCTGGCCACGAGTTTGTGGCAAAAGGGCTCTTACAAAACTCCTGAGTCTGTCGTGGTGAGAGCATCGCTCGGCCAGGGAGAGGGGAAGCTGTCGTGAGAGAAAAGGGGACTGAGTTTCCAATTCCACCTGGGAGAGGTGGGATTTGGGGTTTGGGCTTGCAGGAGGGATTCACTTGTCAGGCCTGATCTGTAGGATCGGGGTTTTAGGATGGATTTTGAGTGGAATGTGGGTGCTGTTGGGGAAGTTCTGCAGAGCTGGTGCCCAGCCCCGTGGGTTTGGGAAACCTGTGGCCAGGTGGGAGCTAAGAACAGAGCCCAGACTCCAGCACCGATGCTCTTGGGCCTCATCCCTGATTTCTTTCCCAAAGTTTTAACAAAACTTTAAAACAAAACTTTTTGTTTAACAAAACAAAAAAATCAAAATACTACAGAGTCCCTTGTGTGACTCCTCCCTGTCTCCCTCTACTAATTTAATACAGCAACTAAATATTCATTATTAGCCTCCAACAGACTTTAAATAGACCAGTGACTGGTTTCTGCTTGTAAATTCTTTTCCCAGTTAACTTTTAAAAAAAATTTCTTCTAATTATGCAATTTTTAGTGCAAGAAAAGAAAGTAGCCTGTTAACACCCCCATGTAAAACTAACTCACGTTCTGGCCCAGGAGCAACAACCTCCTCCTTGCTGTGGGGACAATTTCCTACATTGCTTAGATCAAGCTTTAATGCTTTTTTTTCTCCCCTTCTTACTTCGCTACAGGTTTTTTTGGATAGCAAAATTTCTGGACATGACAGAAACCTTTCGTTCTATTAAACTATAGCTCAGGATTACAACCACTCTTTGGGAGTAGTGATTTTTAGGGAAAAAAAAAAAGAATTTGATCCATTTTAGTTTGTCCTTCAGGCTTTAAAAATGGTAGGTGTGCACTCTACATATTGAGTGGGCTGAGGAAAAAATAGAAATTTCTTCTTTTTGAGAGGATTGTTGCTTTAGAAGATACCAAGGATTTATTTCAGCTCAGCTCCTATAAGGAGGGAAATGTTGAATTATAGAGATAACGGCCTTTGTGAATTGAAAAATGTCGAAGTGAAAGAAAGGGGATATTTGAGATATTTAGTGACAAAATACTTTCCTTCGTCTCCCTCCTGCAATAGCTGACTTTTTGGCAAAAATAGCACCCAACATGTTTTGACTGAAACGGAAATATTTCAGTCTGGAGAGACGCTGTTGCGATTCCTCCCGGGAATTGCTGTTTGGAAACTTGGTGACTCCAACCTGTTCCCTCTCCTGAAGGATTCCCAGCTCCTGCCGTGTCCCACAGAGCCCCACAGCCCTCTCTTACCTCCATGGAGACTGTCACATTCCCTGGGAAATGCACTCTGGAGGGAACCTGGGACCCAACTCCCCCTGTGCCCTGGCACTTGGGGTAAAAACATTGCTGTTGCAGACAAGCAGCTCCCTCATGGAGAGAAAGGATCTGAGCTTTGCCTTGGACACCAGGAGGAATTCCTGCACTGAAAGGGGGTCAGGCACTGGCAGGGGCTGCCCACGGAGGTGGTGGAATCCCCATCCCTGGAGGTGTCCAAGGAATGACTGGATGTGGCACTCAGTGCCCTGGTTCAGTTGCAGCAGGTGTTGATCAAAGGTTGGACTCGACCTTGGAGGTCTCTTTTGACCTTCATGATTCTAGGAAAATATTCTTTCGTCAAGAAAACAATCCCTAATCACGTTGTTAATTTTTTCCTGCTCTCAGCTCTCCGTTGGAAGAGAAAAAAATGTTGGTTTGGGTGAGAAGTACCTGGGGTGGGGATGGTGCCTGAAGTGGCCACCTAAAAACCAGAGACCAGACAGGGAAGAAGGGAATAAAGGTGGATATTTATTTGAAAGGCCTTCAGAGGCACACCCTGGGCAGGCCAAAGGCTACACCCAAGATGGACCTCGAGTCATGAGTTCTTCACACTTTTATAGGTTTGGTCCATTTGCATCTCAACCCAATTTCACCAATTAAACTTTAGCTAATGATGGAATTTCCCCTCAGCTTGCCCCCCTTCTCAAGATGCTGGGTTACACATTTTGGGCCTAGGCCGGGCTGGGTGTCCTTGGAGAGCAGCCTGGAGAGGCTTTGTTCTGTCTGTCTCAGCATGAGAGAGCAGCAGCTCCCAGGCTGCAGGACACTGCAGAGTCACACACTGGGAATGCAGAGTTTGAAACATATAAAAGCTAAAACCTAAGGCATCAGGGATGGCTCCTCAGTGTTTGTCTGGGGCTTGGCACAGCAAGGATCTGACCTTTATGGGGTCCCTCTGAGAATTTATGGTCAGAAACCCCCACAGAGACCTCATCCCATGTTCCAAAGAGGCATCCTTTGAAAATGGTCACAGAATCACTGAGGCTGGAAAACACCCTCTAGGATTTCATCCAAGATTTCTCCACCATGGCCAAATCTACCAGTAAAAGATGTCCTGAAGTGTCATGTGCTGTGGCACCATGGTGGTGTGTCCCTCCTTCTCCTCCACCTCAGCTCTGGGTACCCACTGGGAAACAAAACGAGGCTCTGTCATTTTTTGGGAATTGTATGTTGGTTGTGTGGGGCTGAGAGAGATGAAGCCAGCCAATCCATGCAGCCTCTCCTCGGGGAGCAGAGCTAAGGGCACATCCAGGTGTCACTCCTCGCAGGTGTCCCCTTGGAAGGGCAGCAAGGTGGGGCTGCAGCTTAGGGGGGTGGTGCTGGTACCATTTCCTTGAGGATCACGGTGTGGAGGTGGAGCAGGCAGCTCAAAACCACGGCCTGGGAGGGCTGGGACATCCCTCGGAGCCCAGGAGATTCGAGGGTCATCCCTGAGGTGGGATGGCCACAGCCCTTGACCATGGCCACAGCCTACGGTCATCTCTGAGGTCCGATGGCCATAGCTCTTACCATGGCCACAGCCTATGGTCATCTCTGAGGTTTGATGGCCACAGCCTATGGTCACCCCTGAGGTTTGATGGCCACAGCCTATGGTCACCCCTGAGGTTTGATGGCCACAGCTCCTGACCTTCCAGAAGCCATCAAAGTTGGCCTCCAGGAAAATCTCCTGGTGGAATTAAGTGCTGGATGTCAGGCAGATCCTCTGAATCCCACCACGCATCCTGGCATCCGCTGCTGCCTGGAACATCCGAGGGATAAATCTCTGCTTTCATCTTTTGTTCCTCGTGCACAGCCTGGATTTTAGTTCTGTGAAAATGCTGCTTCCAGGGGATGAAACCCCACCTTTGGAACAGGCTTTCCTTGGCACGCCCCTGGTGCCCGGGGTTTGGAAAGCTTTCATGGCCCAACCAGAGCTACATTTCTCTGGGTTTGAGCTCCTGGGTGAATTTCCCTTCCAGTCCAGCCTGGTTGCTGATGTTTCTGGCAGCCACCATGGCAGTGGTTTGGATGAAAGCTCCGTGCTGGGGCAGGTTTATATAATTGCTGTTGTTAAATTTTGTAAGTTCTGAGTTCTGTGGGAATAGGTCCTCTCTGAGGGGTGTAACTGGAGCTCCAGGGCTCCTCCTCTGCAGCAAGTGGCCAGGTGAGCCTGTGGGTGGGACTGAAAGAGCTGTCCTTGTTCCAGCAGGATGATTTTGGGCAGGTGAGGGGGTACCTCAAAGCCAGCTTGGTCCAATGGTTACATTGGTTACAGCCTCAGACGGGAAAGCGTGTGTTGGAATCAGCACTTTGGGGCTGCTCTGAGCCGGGGGACACTCTGGGGTGCTGCACTACCTGATCTTTGTGCATTTTAGCAAGTCTTTGGGTTCAGCAGGAGGCTTGTGCCTTGCCTGAAGTGACTGAGATCCCCCATTCAGCTTCTGTTCTCCCTGCAGAGCAGGAATCCTCTTTGGGGTTGCCACATTGCCAGTGTGTTTGGGGAAACATCTCCAAAAAACATTGTAGGGTCTTTGAGGAGAGGGAGTTTCCAGCCTGTGCTGGCAAAGAATCCCACCTTCCAACCAGGTCTGGGGGTGAGGGGACAATCCAGGCTTTCCCTCCCCTCCTGGCTCTGCTGAGGCTCTGCTGTGCATCAACTCTTGGTGATTGATTTATTTATTTCTCTTTTCTGAGCTCGGTCTGTGGTGCAGGGATCCCCCATCCAGGACAACCAGGCTGACAGACTCCAGGGAAAACGAATGGGGACAACTACCATAAGGGAAAAAAAAAGTAGACCTAAATATTTAATTAATTTCCAAGTGAGCTTGGCAGAAATAAGGTTTTTATTTACAAGCATGTGCATATTGCAAATATATTATAAATAGTACACAGCTTCTAAATGCTACAATGTGTAAATATAAATCTTGTTTATTTTGCTAAAACTGCATTTATCGATTTTGTGTGTGGGTATAAAATAGCAGTGATGGAAAAGGCATGGATTTAAAGGGACTAAAAGGAAAGGGAATAACGAGTGCTGCATGGATAAAGCGTGACGGGGCTGCAGCCTCCTGGGAGGGTATCTCCATTTCTCTGAAAGCCCAAACAACCTCCATGACACTAATGTGCTGCCTTCACTTATTAATCCTCTGATCTATTTATTAATTGATTGCTTTGCTGACTTGTTTTTCATTGTGTTTGTTTCTTTGCTCACAGTAAAGAGTACCCGGTTGTTCCCAGGAGCACGGTGAGACAAAAAGTGTCCTCGAACCACAGCCCCTTCAGCGGCGAGAGCAGGGTGCTCTCTGCCTCCTCCAACCTGGGCTCGCAGTACCAGTGTGAGAACGGGGTGTCCAGCACCTCGCAGGACCTGCTGCCTCCTGCCAACCCCTACCCCATCTCCCAGGAGCACGGCCAGATCTACCACTGCACCAAGAGAAAAGGTCAGAGCTTGCCTGCTCCGTGCTTTCCCCCTCCCAGCGTGACTGTCAGCGTTGTTTCCCAATGTTTCCCCTTTGGAGAACCCCAGGGATAGCTCTCTTTGGGGATGGAGTCACATCGAAGGGAAAGAAAGGGAATATTTTAGATATTTAGTAAGAAAACACTTTCCTTCATCTCCCTCCTACAATAGCTGATTTTTGGGCAAAACCAGCACCCAAGAAGTGATGCTGGAGGATGAGAGAGGGATGAGGGCTGTGGCAGCTCCCCCAAGCTGAGTGAGACTCCTCTCACCTAAAATCCCCTCTCTGCCGGGCTGGGAATGAGCTCTTTGGAGGGCTGGCAGTGCCTTTCACCCACGGTGAATCCACACTTGGAGAGATAGCTGGTGCTGGAGATAAAGATGGGTTATCTGCAGCCCCTCAGACGGGGTTAATCTCCAAGAGGAGATACCTTGACAGTTTGCATTTTGTCCGGTTTTTGGCTCGGGGCTGTCTCACAGCTGGGAGACAGTTTTCTGTCTGCAGGAATGCTCGGGCTAATGAAGGGTGCCTGGGATTGAAAACCATTATATCCGTGCTCCTTCCCTTCTGCTGCCACTGACCTGCTTTGACAGAGCTTTAGGGATCAAACTGTGAGGGCTTTCCACTGAGTGCCCGGCTCGTCCTGGCGTGAAGAGCCCCTGAGAGGGATGGGATAATTGTTCCGGGCAGGAGCGAGTGGTTCCTGGTCCCTGCCTCCCTCTCCCAGAGCAGTGGGAACACTTAGATGCAGCACCACTTGTAGGACTGAGATAGCAGAAGCTTTGGATCAGTTTTACTCGGAAAAACCAGGGGATTTCCAGGGCTGGATGCAGCAAGGGGTGGGCAGGAGCTGGTTTGTGCCGACCCCGTTCCCTCTGTCAGGATTTATACTCCATGGAAAAGCTACCAGAAGGCAGCAAGCACCGTGGCTCTGAGAGCAGCAGGAGTGTGTCCCCACAGCAGATCCCTGCCCGCTCCCCTGCACAGCCCTATCACTCAGACACATCATTATTTTTAGCAACATAACCCCCGGAGCTCCGGGATGTGCAGACACACAGTCTAAGGTAGGGAACACTGGGAAGTGCTGGCAGAGGAGGCAGGAGGGCACTGGAATTCTCTCCCATGTCCTTGGTGAATCCCCTGGACGCTGTAGGAGCACGTGTGTTGTGTTCAGGTCTATATGCAAGGCAAAAAAAGCCGAGAAATCCTGATATTTTCCTGAGATTGAGGTGGAAACCAGGTGGCATTTTCTGTCCCCTGCGGCCACCCAGGTGCCTGGGCTCACACAGAATGTGTCAGAGCTGGGACTGGGAACGGGGACGCTGGCCTTGAGCTGGCTGTGAGGCAGGGAATAAGGAGATTGTGGTGTCCCAAAGTGTGCCCCAGGTCAGGGGTGGGGTGTGGGGCCTGTGTTACCCCAGGCTGCTGTGGGGCTGTGGCTGTGAGGTGCTGGGGTGCTGCAAACCCCGCTGCTGGTGAGGGAGGGTCCCAGCCTGTGATCCCCCCTCAGCGCTGCGAGCTGCAGCTCCTGGGAGCCCTTTCCCAGCTCCGCTGTCCTGGGAGCTGAGCTTTCACCTCTCCTCTTCCCCTTTTGCCCAAACTAACCCAAACAAGCTGGCCCAAAAGGCGACCAGCCCCGGGACAGTCCCTGGCTGCGGCGTGTCCCTGCCCCGGGGGCGATTCATCATTCGCCTCCGCATTGTCACGATAAGGAGCCAGCAGAGGTTTCCTTCCAGTTTTGGGATTCCCGCTAAGTGGTGTCTCCATGGGTGGTTTCCCTCAATCCCCCAATTATCTCACTTCCTCTTATTGTCACAAAAGCCGCGACTATCTGCCCTGGAGTAGAGCTCCCGGGCCCTCGGACGGCGCGGGGATGGCGAGGGAGGCTCGGTCTGATGGCCCCTCATTATCTCAGCCGTGGCCTGAGTGGCACAAGCAGTTAAGGGCCTTTTATCAAAGCCGCCAAACGCTTTAATCAAAGAGGAGCGGCGTCCTGCCCGATAGCACCGGCTCTTCCCGGGGCTGGGTGNAACACAAAGTTAATGGGATCCAGAGAGCCAGCCCGGGCTGCCAAGCAGCCCTTTGCAAAGTGAAATTAATTAAAAGGAAAATATAATTCGCTAGAGATGAGCAATTGGGTTCGGGTAAATCAGAGCGCGATCCAAGGTTTCATGTCATTGAGCGTGGAACTTCCTTCCAGCACCAGCAAGGGTCTTTTACATGGGAAAATAATCCTATGTATAATATTCCTCTTTTTTTGCTGTTCCAGCATCTAATTTCTGAGTTTTGCCTCACAGTTCTCCTGCTTTCCTACATTTCTGCTCAACAGTTATCAATCCTCACCACCTCAGAAAACCCAAAAGCAGGAGTGTGTTTGCTCCTCCTGCCCCTCTGTCCATTTTCTGGACTGGAAATGTTATTGATTGTGTTGGATTATCCACTCCCCAAGCACTGACTCCTCCTCAGGCAGTTCAGGAATTATCTCAAGCAGATTATTTCCTTTCCCAGGGCTGTGGTTATGGATAAGTGCCCTCGGGGGCAGAGGGCAGTTCAGCTGGGTTTGAGACCAGCTGCTGCCTGCATCTTCTGGGGTGAATTCCACCACTCTTTTCCAAGCCAGTCTCCTTCCAGCTTTGGCATCTCCTCATGTTTCTCTGCATCCTTTTCAATCAGGGCCAAGCCTTGGGTTAGGCTCAGTTAGGAACAGCTCTGTGCTCACCCAGCTCAAAGGAACCTTGTTCAACTTCTGCTTTCCTGGTGACCTAGGACAAGGATTATTCTCTGTGGCTGGCAGTGTTGTTCTTAGCTGTCAAGGCAAGATGGATTCACCGTGGAGATCTGATATGGGATCACATTAGGGGAGAGCAGCAGGGCTGCCAGGGCTGTTATCTCTGAAGGCTTCAGGGAGGTGATGCTCTCCTGGCCGAGGAAGGAAGGAAGGACACATCCCAGAGCTCCTAATCTGGCGATTCCCGGTGTGCAGGTGGGAGGGCAGGGTCACAGCATTGGGAATGACCCCAGGGGTGGGGAATGGCAGGGATCAGCCTGCCGTGTATCCCAGCTCCACACTGGGATTGCTGATGGCATGGGGCAGTCACTGGTCCCAAGAGGATGGATCCACCCCAACCCTGCGTCTCACCGAGGAGCGGCCGCAGCTCTCAGTGAGGATTTTTAGGCTGACACAAGAGCATTTTGTCTTTTTTGTGGTTGTTCTCCACCTCTCCCTGTCCCATTGTTGTGCTTGGAGAAGCCCAAAAGACCTCAGCAGCAGGCAGCTGCCTCGTGTCTTTCATTCAGCCCCACATCCCAGTTAGGATACTGGGGCTTGTTTTCCCTCCTATTATCCTGTCTCTCAGATATCCTGTGGACTAAACAGTCATCCCTCTAAACCTCTGCTCCCTCCCAGCCTTACACAATCCCAACCACTTGGCAGATTTCAGGGATGCTTGCGATGCTGGACGGGAGGCAACTGGAACCGCCTCTCCCTGGGGAGGTTATAAAAGTTGTCACGTTGGCACTCTGAGGGAGAAGAGGGATGTGGCAGAATCCACTGGCTCCAACCAGTGAGGACCATGTCCTTCGGCCCCCTAACCTGGACATAACCCTGGGGAAGGATTTCTCTTCCACCTCCTTCCTGCTCTGATGGGTGGGTGCAGGTACAGGGATGCCTTTCCACCTTCTCCTCAAGAGCAGGCACCTCTTTGTTGACTGAACTGACTTCTCCCACATCCCACCCGGCTTTGTTTTTCACCCAAAGAATCTGTAGGACACAATTCAGGCGTGGGATGTCTCCTTGGAGGACACACTGCTCATCCTGCTGCCGTTTGGAGGTGCAATGAGCTGGCCAAGGCTGGGCTGTGCTGCAGCTGGAGGGGGAGATGCAGCAGAGCCCAGAGCAGGGTGGCTGTGGGACTCTGAGGGTGAGGAAGGGACTCCCTGTGTGAGGAGGAGATGTTCGGGTGTCCAAGGAATGACTGGGATTGGCTGGGATACACCCAGGATTTGCTGGGCACCCATGCTCCTGTGGCACTGTGCCTTCAGCAGCCTCATATCCCCAGTGAGGAAAGGCTGAGGGAGCTGGGGCAGCCCTGACTGAGAGGGGACCCCATCGATGTGCCAGTGCCTGCAGGGAGGTGCCAGGGCATGGAGCAGGCTCTGCTCCCTGGTGTCCAGGGACAGGACAACGGGCAGGAACAAGGGCAGGGAGGTGCCAGGGCATGGAGCAGGCTCTGCTCCCTGGTGTCCAGCAGCAGGACAACAGCAGGAACTGGTGCCTGAGAGCTTCCACCTCAACATGAGGAAGAACTTCCCTCCTGTGCCCAAGCACCAGTCAGGCTGCCCAGGAGGGTGTGGGGTCTCCTCACTGGAGATATTCCAGAATTTTCTGGGCACAGTCCTGTGCCCTGTGCTCTGGGCTGGAGCAGGGAGTGGGACCAGATGACCCACTGTGATCCCTTCCAGCGTGACCCATTCTCTGATCCCACTGTCCTGTCAGAGGTGCCTCTGCAAGTGGTGCTGGCACCTTGCTGCCTGTGGAAAAGATTCCAGTTTTTGGGGGTTGGGTGGTCCCTGCCCCAGAACCCTGTGGTGTTCCAACACAACACAGCCATATCACAAACAGTGCAACAGCTGGAATGACTGGCGTATCTCAGGTTCCATGCCCTAGGAGTTAGGACTTGTTTTCCCTTTAGGGATGTTCTTTTTGGTGGAATTTTCCTTGTTCTTTTCTTCTCAGACAACCTTTGTCACTCTTGCACCCTGGTATTGGCTCTCCAGGCCCGTGCCAGATCCATGCTGGAATCCAGACTGGATAAAACAGCAGCAGTAGTGATAATCACCCATTGTGTCTCCCTCACAAAGTTGGGATGAACCTCCTGTAATGCCCTGGAATTGTGGGTGAGCTCTGAAAACCAAACCAGTCCTGTCCCATTCTTCATTGTCTTCCATCCCAGGGAGCTGAGTGTCATGGATGGGAAAGGAGCTCTCCTGATTTACACCAAGGCGGGAGAGGAGGGCCCAGTGCACCCTGAAGTCCAGAGGCTTTCCGTGTTTGCATTTCATTCTACATGGCCCTGGTCTTGGAATTGGGAAAATTCCATTTAAAAAGCCATTTGTGTGGTATTTACAACCCAGCTGGAAGTAGTAAATACCGGAAATCTTGGAAGCGCTCTCTCAAGCTCCTTCATTAGATAGATCATCAAATTCCTTGTGAGGGAGCCAGTTTCCACCCCATTCTTCAGGCTCCGTTTTCCTTGGATTTGCTGCAGAGCAGCTTCTCCCCGGGCTGGCAGCTTCCCCTGCTTGGCTGCACCTCCTGCTTTTTGAGGTTTGTGCAGGACTAGGGGGCTGCTCCCCAGGGCTGATCACCACCCTCGGCTTCCAAGAGTGGCCACAACAGTGGGAGATGGTCAGGATCACTCCCAGGATGGCCAACAGCTCCTCTGAGGGCTCAGGGGCACCTGGGAAAGGACAAGGAGCTGCTGTCAGGGAATGAAACCTGAGCAGGCAGCTCAGGATCTCCTGTGTCCTGCTTGCAGTGATAGGAGCGGGTCAGAGGACCTTGAGGGATGGGATCATGGCCTTGAGCTGCACTGCCCAGGCTCCAGAGCCCCTGGGATGAATTGGAACTGCAGCCTTTGGCATTGCACGAGAGATTTGTTTGTCCTGTGCTCCTTTTGCCGTTGATGATGTCCCCTTTCCACCCCGAGACCTGCCCCACAGAGCCTGGGGCTGCTCTCCAGCTGCTCTGTGCTGGCTCTGCTCTCCTCTGTGAGGAGCAGTGGGACAGGACCAGAGAGCCTGGCCCGGTGTAAATCCCTCAGGCAGCACCAGCTGGGGCTCCCTGGCCTGCCCCATCCCACCTCATGTGCACGTGGACCCTTCTCTTCCCTCTCCAGCCCTCCACAGATGGGAAAATCAGCGGGCAGAGGGGCAGGAGGACAGGCAGAAGCTCTTAGGGCAGGCTGAGATCCTTTGTTGGTGCCTAGGTCCTGCTTGGAGATGGGAACAAGGTCCCTACACACCTTAAAATCCCTTTCCACACAAAACATCAGCGAGCCTGGCTCTGGAGGGATCAGCAGAGTGATCCCGAGAGCTTTCGGAAGGACAGAGGGCTCCTATAGGGTTTGCACTGAAATCCTGCTTGGCTTTGTTTTTCCCCCTTCACCTGGGCTGGGTTCTGGAAGCGGTTCTGTGACACTGCAGCTCTGGCTGGGGCAGGCAGGGAAATGTCTGAGCTGAATGGAAAAATCAGCAAGCTCAGGTTGTAACTCAGGCAGTTTTACACAACGGAAAAACAGAGTTTGACTGGTTTGTGTTGTATATTTAAAAAAATCAAAATAAAATAAACAGTCAAACCCCAAGCCAATGATTTCTGGTGCCAGCAGAGTGATGCGGTTTAATGCTGAAAACTTTATTAGCAGAACAATGCTGCATTTTACAAGACATTGTTTTTCCACCCCAGTGTTCTTATTACTCAGCGGTGGGTTAGGAATCCAAACTTTTTACACTGTCCATAACAGCTCCAGCTCGGGCCGATCTTCCAGATGTCCCCGCTGTCATGGAGCTGGGATCAGGGAGAGCTCCGACCTGTGCCTCCCTGTCCCTCCTGTCACGGAGCGGGGATCGGGGGAGAGCTCNAGCTTTGACCTGTGCCTCCCTGTCCCTCCTGTCACGGAGCGGGGATCGGGGGAGAGCTCTGACCTGTGCCTCCCTGTCCCTCCTGTCAGGGAGCTGGGATCAGGGAGAGCTCCGACCTGTGCCTCCAGCTTTTGGCTTTCGGGGGGCTCCATCCTCTCCCCTGCTCCTACACAAAATGGACCTGAGCAGGGCTGAGGAGGGCGACACATTCCTGCACCTCCCTGCTTCTTGTTCCAGCTGGATTTAAAAATGGGATGGAATCCCTCATTTATCCCATCCTGCTCTTACAGGGAAGGCAGAGGAGGAATGTGATTGTCAGGGCTCTGAGGTGAAGGAGCCAGGCTTTGATGCTGTCAGGAGGAAAGGAAAGGGGCTGTGGCTTCCCAGCTGAGTTTGTGCCATTACAGAGCCAAAGGCCCCTGTGGGGAATGTCCCCAGGGTGTCCCCAGTGCCTGCTCTGGGGGGGATTGCTGGACCAAGGTGAACAGCAGCAGCTCTTCCAGCTGGACTTGGAAAACCCCTGGATGGGAATAATGGATTGTCTTACACACAGAGAGGGTGCAGCTTCCAGGAGAGCCCTCAGGGCTGCTCAGAGCAGTAAGGGTCATGTGCATGTGTGTGTTTAGAAGACACAAAAGGTGCCTGCACTGCCCTCCTGCCCCTCCTGAGGGTGGGACACGAGCATTCCCCTCGCAGCAGCCTGGCAGCAACATCTTGTGGGGCAGCTGCTCTCAATCTTCCTCTCTGTGAAATTGGGGTTTTTTTATCTCCTTTGTGTTTTGGGGGTGAAAAAAATTACAGCTCAAAAAATTGTAAAGGGTAACTTGTTCCAAATTTCTTTCAAATCTGACCCTGTTGAAAGGGTGCAGCCAGGAGGGCTCTAACTGAGTGCGATGTTTTCCTGCCTGCTCCAGAAATCTTGTTTTTGAAGCAGCAGCAAAGTTAATCCGTGTCAGAACAAGCTCCCCTTCCCTTGCCACGCTGTCCTTAAAATCTCTTGGTGAAGTGCTCGTCCCTGGGAATTCTGCCATCCATTCCAGCGGAGCTGGATTTCACTTGATGACCCTGCGGATGAATAAATAAGTGCACATTCATTTATTCATTTGGCTTCACCCTGGAGATTTCACCTAAATTGTTTATCTCCTTCCCTCTGCTGGCCTGGGATGCTGCAGGAAACAAAGGGCTCTGCAAGATGTGCCTTGTTGTTTCTAGCTGTGAAATTTACTTTTCTCCTTTGTTCCCCTTGGCTGCAGCACACGGCCCTGTGTGGATTTATGTGCCCACAGCCCTGTGTGGATTTATGTGCCCAGCTGCCTTGGCACAGCTGGAGGCTGGGGTTGTCAGACTCCAAATCTGATTGTCCCAACCGTGCCATCGCTGGCGCTCTCCTGGGAGGATTTTTATTGCCATCTCCATTTTTGTCTCTTTTTCTGGTGGAAATGTTTTGTTGTAAAGGATTTGAGTTGACAGCCCCAGCTCTGGGCCTCCTGGCCGGGAGTGGGGACCCTGGAAGGTGCAGAGGTCACAGGCAGATGCCATTCCTCAGGTGGAAGTGGCAGCGGGAAGGAGATGGGGAGTGTGTGTGTGGGGGGGTCACCGAGCAAGATAAACCCCAGGATCCCTCCAGCACCTCGATTTTCCTCCCGGAGCTCCGGGCTAACCCCTTCCCCACTCCAGCAGCCAGGGCCAAGGGCAAGGCTTGCTCTCCACAGGGTAGCTGAGATCAGTTCCAAGGGACTGGTGGGGATTTACGCCGAGGGAGGTGTGGGATTGTCCTCGGTGCAAGAGGCCAGCAGAGAGGGAGGCTGAGCTGCGGGCACTCCCTCCCTGGTGGCTACCGGGCCCTTTCTCTCCTAACAGATGAGGAATGTTCCACCACCGAGCATCCCTACAAGAAGCCCTACATGGAGACCTCTCCGGCGGACGAGGACCCTTTCTACAGGTCCAGCTACCCTCAGCAGCAGGGACTGAGCTCGTCGTACAGGACTGAGTCGGCGCAGCGCCAGGCCTGCATGTATGCCAGCTCCGCGCCGCCCACGGAGCCCGTGCCCAGCCTGGAGGACATCAGCTGTAACACGTGGCCCAGCGTGCCCTCGTACAGCAGTTGCACAGTGTCTGCCATGCAGCCCATGGACAGGTTACCCTACCAGCATTTCTCTGCCCACTTCACCTCGGGGCCGCTCGTGCCGCGCCTGGGCAGCGTGGCCAACCACACGTCGCCCCAAATCGCCGACAGCCACGGCATGTTCCAGCACCAAAGCTCTCACCAGCCCCTCGTCAGGCAGTGCGGACCTCAGGCGGGCATCCAGTCCCCTCCCGGCAGCCTGCAGCCCGCGGAATTCCTGTACTCCCACGGCGTGCCCCGAACCCTGTCGCCCCACCAGTACCACTCGGTGCACGGCGTGGGCATGGTGCCAGAGTGGAGCGAGAACAGCTAACCGGGGGCAGGGAAGTGCCAGAGCCACGGGAGAGCCCCAGCAAGCGGGAGAAGGAAAGGAAAAGACCCCCCTGTTGATAGCAAAGCGTTTTGCCAGGCTCCTTGGAGTGAGTGTTCACCGCGAGCACTCGGGAGGGACGGACACTGACTGAAAGCACGGCTGGGAGCTGGGACTTGCCCCGACCCCTTTTGTTTGCTTTGGTTTCAGAAGCAGAGGTTTCAGAAGCAGAGAGCCCAGCGCACGTCTCCCCCTCCACGTTCCCACCCCGTTTGTGTTGCTGCCACCTGCCCGTCCCCCCTCCCTCCTGCTCTTTTTGTTCTCCGAGGGACACCCAGCTCCTGCTGCCTTTCTCACCACGGTCAGAATGCTTGAACGAGAACAATTAGGATGATTCTTTTTTTTTTGCGGTGTTGATGTTGA
>VWZT01010740.1:570-32961 GCA_013397055.1 Pachycephala philippinensis | reverse complement strand
TGGGCAGAGGGAGACACGGGCACCAGCAGTGTCTGTGGGCAGAAGGAGAGGCAGGCACCGCGTGTGGGGCATGGCTGGCACCTCGCTCTGGGCACCAACAGTGTCTGTGGGCAGAGGGAGAGGCGGGCACCGCATCTGGGGCACGGCTGGCACCCCAGCTCCTGCACAGCTTTCTGTCTGCACAGAGCCAGCCCCAGGGACCCCAGCTCCTGCCCAGCTTTCTGTCTGCACGGAGCCAGCCCCAGGGAATCACCCAAACACCGAGTTCAGTGCCCCAGGGCACCTCCAGAACACGCAGCGGTCCGAGATTGATGGGGAAGCTGCACTCTGAGTTAGGGAACACAACAATCACGCTGCATTTAGCTGCCATCCACACTGTGCATTCCTGACCTCGTTATCCCACTGCTGCTCGTGTAATACCCAATCCCAGCCGGGGATTCCCGTGTAATTAGATGGGCAGTGGTTACCCTGTGAGTAAAGAGCTCTCCCCAGAAACGCCTGCCAGGCCTCTCCAAGAGGATTAAGGAGAACAGAACTCCCATGGAAAACTACTCAGGCTTCGGGAGGAAAGCCTCAAGCTTCCAACCCCACTCATTTCCTCGGAGCCCCTCAGGTTTGGGTTTCGGCTCTTTGGGGTTATGCTGAATTCCGTGATGGGTTTTGGTGCTGGAGAACCCTGGAGGGAGCAGGAAGATCCCTGAAGACACAGCCTGGTGGAGCCACACTGGCACGGGGAGCAGGGAGCCCAGCGGGGGCAGAATCACCTCTTGTCACAGAGCAAAATCTGGGATGGAGGCAAAGGCAAGGTGGTGGGAGGATCCACCACAGCCTTTTCCTCCTCTTTTGGAGGAGTTTGTTAATCTGGCAATTCCATTTCAGTGGGCAGGACTGGGAGGAGCCAGGTGGGATGTGAAAGGAAAAGGGGACCCCCAGCCTGGGTGTGGATGTGCCTGTTCTACCTCGAGCTTCTACTTTTCCCTAAGTGGTCCAGAACAGCACCAGCAGCTGTCAGAAGAAGGTTGTCCTCTCCCTCTGATTGTGATTTTATGTTCCAAAGAGCCTGATGTGACTTCTTTGATTTCTTTTCTTATGGATCTATTTCTTAGCCAAGAATAACAGTGCTGACGATAACAATAAACAGCGAAATTGGGGGAAAAAATACATTTGTCAGTGGAAGAATTGGACAAAAGGAATTGCAAAATTCACCCTATTCAGAGCTGAACTGGCAATTCTTCCCTGGGAGGGTGGGCAGGCCCTGGCACAGGGTGCTCAGAGAAGCTGTGGCTGCCCCTGGATCCCTGGCAGTGCCCAAGGCCAGGATGGACGGGGCTGGGAGCAGCCTGGGACAGTGGGAGATGTCCCTGCCATGGCAGGGGTGGCACTGGGTGGGTTTAAGGTCCCTCCCAACACAAACCATTCCATGATTCCATAATAAGAGGCCTTGAAACTCGAGGAAGACCTTCCTGAACAATCCTCGGGTGGTTTTCCATAAACCCCACAGAGGGTGTTGGAGTGGGCTGGAGCTGGGCTGCCCCTGGGGACAGGGAGCATGGAAGCAGAGCCCAGGAGAGCTGGATCCTGGGGTGAGGAGGGAACTGGGCTCCAAAGGGAGCTCCAGAGGAGGAGCAGGGCGGGTGAGGAGGGAACTGGGCTCCAAAGGGAGCTCCAGAGGAGGAGCAGGGCGGTGAGGAGCAGGGAGGAGGCAGAGGAGGCCCATCCTCCCCACGGGCAGGGAGCTTGGTGAGGAAAGGAGCCGTGGAGTGTCACCAGGCAGAAGGCAAACAGCCCTTCAGGGGTGAGGCAGAGGCTGAGCAATCCCTCGGAGGAACAAGCCCAGCCTCTGCTGAGAGCACCTTCTGAAGAGCCAGCAGCAGTCCCCAAACCAGCCTCTGGTCCCAGCGCTGCTTTTCCAGATCCTCCCCGGGCTGGAACACTCCCTGCTCATCCCTGCCGAGGATTTTGGAGCCCTGAGGGGCACAGAGAGCTCTTTGCCAGCCCCTATCAGCCACTCCCCATTTCAAGTTTCACCAGCCACAGCGCTGGGGGGGTTTGGGAGATGATTTCCCCCCCAGCAGCCCCCAAACCTGCACTGGTGAAGTTTTTCCTGCAGGCAGGGATGCTTGGAAGGGCAGAGTCACCCCTCTGCTGCTCAGGCTGCTCCCGGGGCAGAGACAACCTCCCAAAAACTGCTGTTGTGCCTCGAGGGCTGAGGGAAAAAAATACCCCAAACCTCAGGATCCTTGTCCATAAATCCAGCCCACAATATCATAGATTTTACAGCGCTGCCAACTCTGACAATTTTATGGCGGGTCTCATGCGATTTGCAAAAGTGTGGTTTCATTTTTTTCTCTTAAAATTTCCAGTTCCTGGAGACCAGTGAATGTATGAAGCTCTCAAAGAATTCTGAGTCTGTTCCCCACTGCCCTGTTTCTGACTTTTTGTTTGATTTTAGAACATACTGTAAACTTGGGGATTTTACTGGAGAGAAAAGTGAGGCAGAGAAAACACGACTGGGGGAGGTGGGACTAGAACTCATCATGGGACAAAGAATATTTAATTTGGGCGCTTTTTAATTTGTTTGTCTGTTTGTTTTTTTTATTTTTTTCTGTTAAAGTCAATGCCTTTGCTGCGTTATTTTTGAGTAATGAAAATGACAAAGTTTGAAGCGAATGGCAAATGTTCAGAGGGTGGCTGGAATAAATTCCCACCCCCAAAGGGGAGCGATACTTCGTTCACATTTCGATTTTCCTCCTTCAGAATTTCAAAGGAAGTTCTCCAACCTGAAGCCCTTTCAGAGGGACGGATTTCACCTGGGACCCACCACACCCAGGGCCTCCAACATCTCCTTTTTTTGGCTGGAACAAATCCCTCAGCCTCAGTGCCTGGTTCTGCCTGTGGGGTTTGGAGGTTTTGCCGTGCACCTGTGAGGGCTCAGCTTTGGAAAAGTGGATTTTTAAAGACAAATAAAGGTGACAAAGGTTCAACAGCTTCCACAGTCAATCAGAAGGGCTGCTGGAACATCCTGGCTCCAGCTTGTCCTGGGAACACCTGGGAGCAGCCCATCGCTGCCTTGGAGCAATGCCAGCAGCACCATTGGCACCTGGATGAGCCCTCCCACCAGGGATTAAAGGCAGGGCAAAGGGTGGGCTGGGCTTCCAGGAAGTTCTGCAGCAGCCCCTCGCAGTGACTCTGCTGGGAGCACACCTGAGACCAGTGAGTAAAACAAAAACTGGGAATGTGGTGGGATGTGGGAGCTGCTCACTGTGGGGGAACCTGGGCACTGCTCCCACTTGGGGCTCTTTGGCTCTGCCAGAGGCTGAAGAAATGAGCTGAAATCTGCCTCAGGGTGAGAAATGTAGCTGGAATTATGAGCAGAAAGTACAGCCCTAAACTGGGAGGGGGAGAGGCAAACACCTGCAGCAGTGTGCAGTGACCCCTTTAACAGAGAGGGACTGAGGGCTCTGGGGTGCCTGTGCCCATAAATGGGGTTTTGTGGTGTAAGGTCAAACCAGATTAATGTTACTATTATTATTGTCATTATTATTATCACTTTTATCATTATCATCATCCCTGTTGTTATTATTGTAACAATCTGCTGCCCCTCCGTTCTGTGGGAGCTGGCACGTGGAGAATGCCTTTCCCACTGTGTGTGTGTCCCCCTGGTGCTCTGTGCTGTGCTGACATCCCTGTCACCAGCTCCAGGGACCCTAAACCCACCAATATTTCCCTTCAGCTGCTACTCAGACCCGCTGTGCTGTGAATCAGGAATTTGCTGCCCCTGGGTTTTCCCGTGCTTCTGAAAAGGCCACGAGGCACTGGTGATGGAATCCCAGTTCCTCTTTTCCTGCTCTTGGTGTGTGCAATTCTAAAGCCTCCTTCCCAGCCCCGTTCCTGCTGGGTTTGTGCTCCTCCAGCTCGGGGTGCAGCTGATCTCTGCCCCGTGGTTGGCTCCTGCTCCAGGTGTTCCCCAGGGCCTGTCCTGCAGAGCTCCTTTCCAGCCCCAGCTGAGCTGTTTCATGGCATTGGCCATGCCAGAGGGAGGGCTTTGCCTTTGGATTTTGGGGAGTTCTCTGGTTTTTTGGGATCCATCTGAGCAGCAGCTCTGCCTCCCAGTGTGCTGCTCCCTGAACTGGGGCTCCTGTCCCATCCTCCCAGCCTTTAATATATGATTTTGGTGCCAATGCTGATCCTTCAGGGATGCTGCTTGTAGCCAACCACCCCCTGGAATTTTGGCTGCTAAAGACCCCCCTTGGCATCTGATGGCCCAGCCAACTTTCCACCCACTCTGTTGTCTGTTCACCCAGTCCCTGCCTCATCAGTTTGGATGTGGAGATCACTGTTAAAGGCAGTTTTGGGTCCTGATGTTCCTCCGAAACTCAGAGTGGGCAGTGCCCCAGCGTTTCCCATCTCTGGATCACTGCAAACCTGGGATGTCTGCGTGCAACTCCTTCAGCAGAGCTTTCGATGAGGAAAAAAGTGTCCCACAAACAGCAGGATGGCTTTTGTGGGGCACAACCCGGAGAGAGTGAGCCCAGCTGAGGCCTGGCTGGACAGCTGAGTGGAATGATGGATTTGGGGCTGTTCCAGCAGGGCTGGCTCCCCTGGGGAGAGGGAGAGGGACTTCCAGACTTGGAGAGAGGGACTTCCAGACTTGGAGAGCTTTTAATTGCAGGCAGGGGGTCCTGTGGAAGGTCTGTGCTGCTGGGGCAGTCTGGGGCTGCTCAGGGATTCAGGAGAGGGGGTGGCTCTGCACAGACACTTCACCAGCACCAGGATTGATACTGGGGTGGTGCCAGGGGAGGTGACAATGACAAACCCGGGCTGGCAGTGACACAGCCCCTGCCTACGTGGGCAGCAAACCATAAAACTCTGGTTTGGGACGTTTCCAGGTGTCCTGTGCTGGGCTCGTGCAGCAAAGCAGGGAGGCAGCAGCACCTTGTAGCTCTGGGCTGAGGCAGCCTGGCAGTGCTGGGTGACCTTTGAAGCCTCACAAACACTTGGCAAAGGAAATGAAATCCCCCTGTTGGACCCGTGTGGGTAACTGCCCTTTTTGGGTGTGTTTAACCAGCACCAAACACAGCTTTTAGGCTTGGATGACATGATTTGCTCACCTCACAAAGCAGCAGTTGTGCTTTCCCCTCCATTTTTAACCCAGTCACCTGAAACCATGAATTGTTTTTTATGCAAAGCATCTCCTAGAGGAGGAAGCATGGGAGCTGCTTAATTTTTGGCATAAAACACTGCTGCTGGCCACCCCAGCATCCCAGCTTGGTGCTCAGCTGTAAACAGAATTCAAAGAAGGAATGAAACACAGAAGCAAAAGGCTCAGCTCATTCCTAGCTGTGTTGTAGCCTTAAATAATAATAAAAAAGAAATCTCAAGTGTTTCCCCACTGCCTTCCAGATGCTGTGGTTCAGTCTGTGCCAGTCCTTGAGGGCTCTTACCCATGAGGAAGGGAGCTCTGGGTCTGGGCAGGGTTATCACCACCCTGGGGTATTCCTGAGCCTGATCTGGGCTGATTTTTAGGGTTGGTTTGCTTGGATTTGGATTCTGTTGACAGAGCTGTTAATAAAGTACAGGAGAGCTGTGTGGGAGGTGTCCTTCCTCACCTGGCTGGGCCAGTTTTAGGGATTTTTAACAACTTGACCAGATGTTGATGGACAGGGTAAGAACCCCTTGGATCAGCAGGTGAATCCTGCTCTTTCCAGGAGGACAGAATTCCAGGAGAATCCCAGGACAGGGAACCATGTGCCTGAGAGGACAGAATTCCAGGAGAATCCCAGGACAGGGAACCCTGTGCCTGAGAGGACAGAATTCCAGGAGAATTCCAGGACAGGAAACCCTGTGCCCGAAAGGTGCAGGAGGCTGGGATGGGACAGTAGCTAAACACAACCTAAATTAGGGCTTCATCCAGAGCCAAAGCTGGAGGGTTTGGGAGCCAGGAATAGTTGAAGAGGCTCTATTTAAAGGATGAATTGGCTGGAGAAACCAGCTCAATGTCACTTAACTGAGGACCCTCAACATTCAGCCTGAAATTCCTCAGGGTTTTTTGCTGAGGGTGGTTGAATTTTGCTCACGAAGGTCCCAAAGACAACTGCAGTGGCCCATTTCTTTAGGAAATTGAGCTACTCCTAACCCTTTGAGCCAGCTATCCCCTAACCAGGAGGTTTCATCCATCAGTCCTGTCCATAGTGGGGCTGCTGCTGGGAATTCCAGCAGGAATATTCTCTTAGGCAGGTTATTGATGGGCCCGTGCAGGGTTAGGCTGGAGAAAAAGGTCTTGTGGGGGTTTTTTAATTTATATTTTTTGCTTAATCCATCCTGATGGAATTCAGTGTAGCAGAAATGCATTAATGGAGTCCTGTGCTGGTGGGATCTGCTCTCCTTCAGGACAGAGGAGCGGGATAACGGGAATAAGTTCTTTGTGCATTAGGGATCAGAGAGAGCACAGCCATTGTCCAGACCTGGCTTGTGCAGCTCGCTGGGGATTCCAGCACGGCCCCGATCCCTGCCTGGAGGAGAGGGACTAAGGGGTGGGATAAAGGGAGCAGAAAGCAAAGCCAGGAAAGCCCAGGCTGCAGCCAAAGACAAGCAAAGGCTGCTCTCCCCTCACGCTTTGGAGTGACCCCGGCAGGAGCTGCTCCCTCGAATCCCAACCTTTCCAGAGCCCTCGTGGCGAGGAGCAGCTCTTGGTGCCGTGACCCTGAGCTGTCCCCTGCTCCCCTGGCTCGAGCTGGCGCTGAAGGGGCCCTTTCTCAGTGTCACTGATGGCCCTGACCTTTACATTCTGTCTGTGCTGGAGCTCACCCAGCTCCCCCTCACCGGGGAGGAACGGGGCTGGGAGACCTGGCTGCCTCCTCCCCATCCCCATCCCAGCTTTCCCCTGGATGGAAAATCCCTCAGGATACCTGCCTCCCTTCCCCGGAGCCAGGGGATGAGGGGAAATGGCACAAAATCCCTTCCACTGCTGAATTTTTGGAGACATAAAAGCTTCTCTTTGAGAGCAAATGATTTTTTTTCTTTATTTTCCACCCCCCCTTCTCCTTTCTCGTGGCACTAAGGCTCAAGAAATTCCTTGGAAAATAATTTGTCAAGGCCCTGCCTGATCAAAGACATATATAAAAGGACCCTTTTTTTTCAAGGGGAAAAACTCCCCCTCCGAGCTCAGAATGAATTGGCAATTCATTTACCAACTGTCAGATAAAGTAGCTCAATCCCTATCACGTCTTTAGCTGGAGCTGTGGCCAGAAGGAAGCAATTCCCGGCCCACTGTGCGTCCATGTTTGGGGTATGTTAGTGATTAGAGTATTCCTGCCTGGGGGATGCAGAAAGATATGACTCAGATTCACAAAAGAGCCATAAATCTCCCTCCTTTTATTCAAAATGTGTGTTTTATAGCCATTTCCTGGCCAATTTCTGCCTCGGATAAATATGTAACATATCTGTGTGTGTATGGGTTTGTAGGGCTGAGTGTTGGGCTTCCTCTCGAGAGCCAAGTGGCTGCTCAGAGCAGCAGAGAGCCACACTCAGACTTTTCCTTTCACTCCCAGAAAAACCCTTCGCTGAGCCTCCGTTGCCTGTCCTGGTGGCACCTGCTGCTGCTCTCCTTGAGCTGCAGGCCCTGGAAAAGGATTGGGTGGGAGATAGGATCTGCAGGACCCCAGAAATGCCATCCAGGCCCCAAGACAGGATCAGCAGGTTGGAAGGATGATGTGGAGCTGAAGGAAAAGGCAGGAGGAGGTGGACAGCACTGCAGGAAAAGTCAAGGCAGGGATATTCCCCTGGATTTAGGCCCCATCCCAGGCTGCATGGGCAGAGATCCCCAATATCTTTAATTGTGTCATCTTTTGGCACCGATGGGCTGCAGCCCCTCACTGGAATCAGCTGAAGCAGCTGAGAAACGCTCCCCAAGAACCCTTGCTCTTCATGTTCAGCCAGAGGATGAGCTCCAGGAAGGAGGAAGAACAACAGGAACAAGGGTGCTCCTGGAGAGCAACAGCCCTCGGCTTTCCCTTGGTGCCCTGCTCTTCCAAGTCACGCAGAAAGCTGATTCCCCTCTCTAAAACAACAGGAAAACCCATCCTCTCTGCAGGAAAGCAGTAAATTTGGGGGTCTGGCGTTGCTGGTACTTTATTTTTAGCTCTTCCTTCTAATCCCTTAAGCCTGTAGTTCCTTTCTGTTTCCCCTTGCCCTAAACCAGGAGCTGCAATCGCTTGGCCCCAGTTCAAAGTCTCAAAGCCAAGGGCAGAGCTCCCAGATCCCAGAGCAGCCTGCCAGGGGCCTGAGCTCTATCTCCCGGAGGGTTTGATCCGAGAGCTGCTGGAGCTGGTGGGAATCTCAGCCCCAGCCCTCAGGAGCTTTTTTTACCGTGCCCTCAGACATCCCCAGCCTGTCTGGCAGTGCCTGGGTACACGAGGTGTTTAAAAATAACACGTGTGGTTGCAAGAAATGGCCTCAAAATGTTTCCTAAACTTTGGCCCATGGCTAGAACTGATCTCAGGTACCCAGTGTGATGCCTTGAGTGAAAGATAAAGCAAGAAAGACGTGGATGAAGGACTGGGGATGATGGGAATTTCTCCTGAAGGCGGGTGGCAGAGGAAAATATCACTGCCTGGAGTGAAATTTGTGTTACAGCCGTGCTTGGGATGCTCTTCAGGGGAGAGGCAGTGCCAGGCTGCTCTTTTTTTGCTCTTTGCTGCTTTTCAGTGATTTCTGGGGGCTTCACATTGCAGGGTGAGCCCCTTCCATGAGCCATTGCCAACAGTGAACAATCCTGTGGCTCCCAGAGCCAGGAGATGTCGATCCTTTTGAATCATTTACCTCTGCCTTGGGCACTGCTGGGCCTGGGGTCATTTATCAGCCGGGGAAAGAACTTGTGGAGACCCCCCAAATGTTCAGTAATTCTGCACCCGAGGTGGCACTTGGCCTTCAAACGAGGCACCAGCAGATCTGAAACCTTCCACACGAGTGTCTTTGAGCTGTGACTGCAGCTCTCAGCTGGATTTATTTTTTTTCTCCTCACAGTATCTCCATTTCAGGCCCCCTCATGTAAACACAGAGCAGCACATGCTGCTTGGAACAATGATTCATCCCATTAAAGTCCAAGTGGCTCCTCACAGGATGCTTTCCAGAACCAGGCAATAGATATAAAAAGGGCAGGGACCACGACTTCCCTGGGCTATCTCAAGTGCCTGATACTTCAGACACAACAGGCCTGACTGCAGAGGAGCTGGGCTCTCTGTTAAAGCTGCTCAGAAACAGGATTTATGGGGTTTTTTTCCTCTAGGAAATCCACTTTGTTCAAACATCCCAGGCAGGCTCGGGTTGTTGGGGTTCCAGCAGCTCCGGTGGCAGCTCAGAGCAGGGGTCTCACAAGAGGGGAGGGCAGTGGGATGTGACTGTGCACAGCAGGGTTCTATCATCAGCCAGAAATCAAAATAATCAAGTTGAGAAATGCCATTTTCCCAGCTTTTGACCCAAACATTTGGCCTTCAATGGATACAACATGGACAAGGGTTTTTCTTTCCCCCAATTTGTGACACTTGCTGTGTTTTGCATGGCTGGGGAGGGACGTGGCTGGTCCCAGCTGGGCACAGGGATTTGGGGAGCTCCTGGCCCTGCCTGGGGAGGGATGTGGCTGGTCCCAGCTGGGCACAGGGATTTGGGGAGCTCCTGGCCCTGCCTGGGGAGGGATGTGGCTGGTCCCAGCTGGGAACAGGGATTTGGGGAGCTCCTGGCCCTGACTGGGGAGGGACGTGGCTGGTCCCAGCTGGGCAGAGGGGTTTGGGGAGCTCCTGGCCCTGCCTGGGGAGGGACGTGGCTGGTCCCAGCTGGGCACAGGGGTTTGGGGAGCTCCTGGCCCTGCCTGGGGATCACGAGCAGCCCTGGAGAAGGTCCTGGACCTGGAGAAGGTCCCTGGCTGCGTTCAGACACCCCAAATGTCACCGGGGAGTGGCCTCTGTGCCCCGAGGGCTCTATGACCCCGGCTGGGACAGCTCAGGTGCTGCCAGGGGAGTGTCCCGGCACATCCCAGCACATCCCAGCGCATCCCGGCCCATCCCAGCACATCCTGGCACGTCCCAGCGCATCCCGGCACATCCCAGGCACATCCCATCCCATCCCGGCCCATCCCATCCCGGCACATCCCATCCCATCCCGGCCCATCCCAGCACCTCCCAGCGCTGGGAGCGCTCTCCGGGAGCCTGTGGATACTGGGAAAAGCCAGGGAGCAGGGACAAGGAGCATCCTTGGGTTATATCCTCACTCATTTTTGTGAGACTGTCAGAGCTCTCTCAGGAATAGGGTTTTTGGTACCACCTTGTGCACTCGGGCAGAGAAGCTGGGGGAATTTTGGGGGATGTCTCTGGGAAGTGTTCCAAGCACCCCTGACCTTCACTGCCCGTCCCCTCAGCTGGCTGGAGCTCAGCCAGCCCTGCACGGCTTTGTCAGGCTGCTGCTGGGCCCGGGCTCTTCCCAAAAATAGAAATTAAAAATGCGCTCATTGATTTTTTTAAATGATTTTTTTTACGAACTGAACTGGAGCAGGGGTTTTACAAACACTGCGTTTTTCATCAGAGACTTAAAAGGCAAAAAAAAAAAATACTGTTCAGAACTGAAGCTATGACAAAATGAATCTTTTTCATTATGAGATGATTCAATGCAGAGAAGTGTTTTCCTTCTTTAGTGATTTATCAACTGTCTTCAAATAGACCAGGTAATTTAAGCTAAAAAATTATCATTCTGTTGAAAAATCACTTTTTTTCCCTGGGGAAAGGAAATGTTTCAAGAAGAAAAGCTTTCTCTGGGTACCTGGGAAGTGCTCCTGGAGATGTTGTGGAGACAGGGAAAAGTTAAGTGAGCTGATTTTATATATTTATATAAAATATTTTAAGNTTTTTAATCTGCTTGATTGGTGGGCAACCAAACACAGAGGTAGAGATGCCAACGTGATATTTCTGGGGGAAGTTTCTCCCTCATCAGACATTTGTAGAAGGTATCTATGGACCCTGGAGACTTCTGCACAAAGAGAATTGATAGCAGGACATTACCAGGGAGAAAAGAGAAAATCCAAAAGCCCTGAGCATGGCCAGGCAGTCGCTTTAGGAAAAAAACAAAGATAGAATTTCCAGGAAAAGGCTGGAGATGCTGGTGGTGAGGCTGAGCGAGGGAACACCTGGGGAAGATGGATGAGGAGGCAGCCAGTGTGTGCCTGTGATGGATGAGGAGCGGGGCTGGTGTTAGGAGCAGTTTTGGGGAGATATTGCTGCTGTGTGCAGGACACAGAGCTCCTGATGCAGTGGGGCTCCCCGACTGCCAAACAGCACTGGGTAAGGTTCCAGAGATTATTCATTCAGAGGGGAAACTGAGCAAGGGGTCAGAGGAGCTGTGGGGCAGAAACCTGCTTGGAGAGCTCTTTCTGTACATCCAACTCAATATAAATGTGTGTGCAACAATATAAATAGAAATATATATCTCCATCTGCCTGTCCATTGAATTATTTACCCCAAACAGTCCCTCCTGCTCCTCCTCCCTGGCAGCTGGGAGCAGTTCAGCGTGGCTGAGTCCTGCCTGCTTCAGCTGGGAGATGGCTTTTAGGGATTCACTCCCAGGATGCCCCTTTAACTGGAGCTTTGGGTTATTTTATTGCTCCCCTGTGGGCTGGATGGCGGAGCTGGGATCGGGGGTGGTGTTTGGAGATGCAGAGATCCATCCCTACTCTTTTAATTGTGGCCAAGGCAGCGAATCCCCCTTTCAGGACGTGATGGATAAGCAGCCGGTGCCCGAAGGATGGCTGAATGAGCACTCAGGGTTCTCCAGCTGGAGAAAGGCAGGGAGCAGATAAGAGAGGCTGATAACTTTGGCTTTTGGGAGTGATCAATGGCCCCAAGATAGCCCTTATTAATGTTGGCAAAATGAAGGATTCTGAGCATCCCTGGAGCTCGCAGAGAGGCTGGAATGTGCAGCCTCTGCCTTTCACATGGATCACTGGAGTTTTCTGTAATGTAATCCCTGGCTTTATTTGTTTCCAAGCAGTTTGGAATCCTCTGGGGAATCAGAAGGGCTGGGCTGCGTTCCCTGTCCTTTGATAAGGTTGTGTCTCTTGGAATTTCACTTTTGGAGGTGTAGGTTTGAAAGATGTGTCCAGAAGGGAGAGAAGCAGAGGGCAGCAGCTTCATGGGCTCTGCTCCTGCTCCACACCAGACACCCGGCTGCTGCTCTCTGCTCTGCTCCCCAGAGCCTGAACCACCAGAGCTCCTTCATCCCCGATCTATAATCGCTCTTTTTGGCACAGAAATGGGCACTTCTGAAGCCATCCAGTGGGACATCAGGATGGGTTTTGGGTCACATTGAAAAGGCAGGCTGTAGGACAAAAGAGAAAGGAGGAAGGCCTAAAGCTGCCTCATAAATCCCAGAAATCTTTTGATGCCTTCAGCTCTAAAGCTACAATGGGATAAAAACCACAGCTAGCAGAAGAATATGGGACATTGCTTCCCTGGAGCAAGGAATCAGCTGGGAATTTAGGCCAGATACAGTCGTGGCATCACCTTGGGACGCCAAAAAAGCCTGCCTTGGTTTGTGGTTGTGAGGGAGGATTTCACTGCCCTGTGAACTGGGGTAAGCCCAGTTCCAAAGTGTTTTCTTTGATGGGGTACCTGAACCCCTAAACTGAGGTTTTTCAGCTTAGGGAGAGACTCCACATGGTCCATGGCCCATACTCATACTGAGAAGGTCCAAAGTCAGTGGGACCATCAGAAAAAAAGGGAATTCCAGGCAAAACTCTTCCCTGGCAGCAGAGTCAGGGAATGGAGGCAGTTGCCAAGAGGGCCACAAAGGTCTCATGGGATTTTAGGACCCAGTTAGACCTTTTTATAGGAAAAGAATGTGGGAATGTGTGCAAAAGCATGTGGGAATCTGCCAGGGAAAGGAGGGCAATGAGGTGCAGTCACTGGGAACAGGGACGTGCTTTGGGGCTCACAGCTCTCTTTGAGAACTGTCATCTGTGATCTGTGTCCTGACCTTCTTAATTCCAACCTGGAAGGGGCTTTTCCAGCAATTTCCCTCTCTGATTTGGTTCGTATGAAGCTGCCTTGACTCAGTTCCTGGGAGGAGCAGGCCCAGAAGGAGCAGAGGCCATGAGCTGTTCTGGGGAATGTCCCTGGGAGCTGCATCCTGTGCTTCCATCCAGCTCCTGCATTTTAGCACAAGCCTCATAATAATTAAACTGAAAAAAAAGATTCTAAACCCACAAAATACACCTGGGAGCCTTTACCTCACGTGTCCCAGGATTTGCAGTGCTCTCCCAGGGCAGAACGGGATGGCTGCAGTGTGACCCCATCCCCACAGGTGCTTTCCTTGAAAATTAACTTTATCCAAGCCAAAACCAGCCCAGGGAGAGAACTCTGCCTCCGAGAGAGATCTGCTGTTCTTGCACTCAGGGCTGTGAGAGCCCTAATTCTAGCAATTTAAAATTTAGGCCTCAAATTTAAGCTCCTCATCCAGGCTTTTTTTAATAAACACGTGTCCTTCAGCTCCTGGAGGCTCGGCAGTCAGCAGCAAACAGGGAGCATGTGGTGGCTGTAGGGATGCCCCAGCCGTGCCAAACAATGCCCTGGCTCGGGGTGAGGACAGGGAGCTGGCACCCACTCAGCTTTCTGCTCAGAGCCTCTCTGGGCCGAGACAGAAAGATAAACAGCAATGGGGAACAGTGGCTGCAGCCACACAAACGCAGCTTCTCCTCTGATATTGGCTCTTGGGGGCGGTTGCATTCCTTCAGAGCCCTGAGCAAGTCAACAACAGGACAATAATCATCCCAGCAGCAATAGAGAGCGTGTCTGCTCGGCCTGGTCCCAAAATCCTGCTCTGCTCCTGCTCCTGCAGCCCGCTGGGATGTGATAAGGACACAGCAGCCCCTGCACTCCAAAGTGCCCTGAAATAGAACGAGATAGAGCTCCACAGCAGGGACCCAGCGGCCTCAGGCTTCCCCCGGGCCTGGCCGGGGCTCCCACACCCAGGAGCCCCCTGGAGCAAACTGAGAGCAAACTGAGAGCACATTCTCTCTTCTCTCTGGTGGACAGAGAATGGTCACTCTGCTCCTCCAAATGGGACAGCTCTGCTTCCACCCAGCCCGCTGTGACAATAAAGGTGACGAGCGCCCAGCGCAGGGAGCGCCCAGCCCAGGGAGCGCCCAGCGCAGGGACCATTGGCACTGCTGGATTTGGAGCCCTTTGGGTCACACCTCACTCTGATTTTGGGTGTAAGGAAGCGATGGACTTAGCAGCGGTAGAAAAATGGTGGATATCATACAGAATATACAGAAGGAATTGTTCCCTGGGAGGGTGGTGAGGCCCTGGCACAGGGTGCCCAGAGCAGCTGTGGCTGCCCCTGGATCCCTGGCAGTGCCCAAGGCCAGGCTGGACATTGGGGCTGGGAGCAGCCTGGGACAGTGGAAGGGGTTCCTGCCCATGGCAGGGGATGGCACTGGGTGAGCTTTAAGGTCCTTCCCAACCCAACCCATTCCATGGATTGTTTAGCAGGAAGTTCCATGGATTATCCAGGGACGAGGATAAGACAAACTCCTCTTTCTGTGTGGAAAGCAGGAGCTTTGGGTGGCTGTGGGGTCATCACATGTGGCCCCTCTCGGGCTCTCTTTCTTTTTCTTACTGTTGATTTCAGACAAACCCCTTCCAAACCAGCACCTAGAGACTGGGCCAGCTGAATGATGGAGCAGGGAACTTTTCCAGCAGCTGTGGCTTTCCAGACCCTGCTTTTCCTGCACTTGGTGAGGTACTCAGGAGAGGGAAAAGGCCTCTGTGAAGCCCAAACCTTTGCCCACAGACCAGCAAAACCCCACAATACTGAACATCAAACGTTTGTTTTGACCTCGAGGGAACATCCAGACCCTGGCCATGAGATAGGATGAGATCAGGGTGTTTGTCTGCAACAAATTTCACACCATCTCTGCTGCTGGGCATGTGCTGAGCATCAAATTCAGCCTGGTGCTCTGAGAGATGCCTTCCCGAGATCTGCTCCCGTGCTGGGTGTAGCTCGTGCTCCCTGTGCTTTTCCATCTTCCAGCAGTGAGTTTAGTTCTGCACCTGCTCAGCTGTTTTCCAGGGGTGGATCCAGGAGCTCGGCAGCCACATGAGGATATCTAATCCCCTTTTTCCACCCTGCTCCCACACGGGCTCCAAAGCAAACAGCAGCAGGCAACATGAGCGCTGCTTTCCATGAATTGTTTTGCTCTGTTTTCAAAGAAGAGACCTGGGAAAATCTGTGGAAACTTTCTCGCTGGCCCAAGTGAGTTGAGAGAAAGAAAAACATTGCTCCAGAGTCAAAACTGAAATGGGTTTGGTTTTTCTTGTGTTCAAAGATGAACAGGAAAGGCAATTCATGAGGGAAAAGGGAACGGCTGCTGTAGAAACCACAAAAAAGCTTTCTAGGACCTGGCTCCAATCCTGCTGTGCTTGGATGAGCTGCTGCTTCACAACCTGGATGTCACCAAGAGTCAGGCACGATCAGCTCCTCTGCAGAGCATAAAACTGTGGGACGTGGAAGGGGTTCTGAAGGTAAAATTCCCTGCTGGATGGGGCAGCTGCTGTTTGATCGGAATTACTTCAGCCTGGAGCTGAGCTTCCGAAATCTCTGCTAAAATCCAAGCCTTGTTCTTCCTCTTGCACCCCTCCCAGGATCAAAGACAGGCAAATAAAATAAAAGGAAGTGGTTGAAATGGTCTTGAAAGAGGAAATTCTTGTCTGATTCCAGGTCATGGCAGAGGCTGTGTGTTCTGCCTGGGGAGATGAGAGCATCTCCCAGGCCTGGAAAAGCCATTGGCAGTTTTGAACCTAGAACTAAAGACTTCCTCCCCTCTGGCCCCAGAGAGGGAGAGAAAAGAGGAGTGTTTTCGTGCCTGGGAAGGGTGGCTCGTTCCACGGGAGGAATCCTGTCCTGGCTGCTGCAGGACGTCAGCCTCGGGAGGCCAAGCGTTTATTTTGGAAAAGCCAGCTCCAAGTCCCTCATCTGCAGCACACGGATGTGCTTCACCTCTTTCTCCTCCTCTTTGGTGCCTTTCCTGCCAGGGTGCTGCCAGCCAGCCCTGCTGGGTGCCCTGTCCCCAGCCCTGGGGTACAGTGTCACCGTCCCTGCCCGCAGCAAAGCCCCTGGCACAGGAGGGGGAAGCTGGAGGCTGCTTTCCTCCTCCCGACCTCGTTGTGGAGCTTCCCTGCTGGAAAACCTTGGCTTCTCCAGGTTCCCACACTTCAGCTCACCCAGCCCTTCCCTGGGTTTCCAAGGAGCCTTGTGGGAAGCCAGAACACCTGCTCTGTGAGCTCGGGTGCTGGAGGAAAGCTGGCAGGGATGTCCTTCCTGCCCTGCAATGGTGATTCTGTTTTTAACTTGCAGGTAGGTGGGATTCCTGCTGTCTCCTGCAGCACCTGGCACTCTGCTTCAGGAGTTGTCTCGGCTGTGCCAGCCTGTGCCCTCTGTCCTGGCTCCCAGCCAGCGTTCCATCTCACTGCCAGGAGGTGCCAGTGTCACTCCCAGGGCTCTGCCCTTCCTGCTGCATGGAGCACGGCCCCGCTGGGCTCTGCCAGCTCTCATTCCTGCCTCGTCCAGCCGTGTGGAGTCAGGCCAGGAGCCTGATCCGGAATTAGGGAATGACAGTGAGGACTCAATCTGCTGTACAATTAGTGGTCAAGGCTCAGCTCCCGAGACACCAGGGAAGAGAGGCAGCTCCTGCTATTTTCCTTTTCAGCAACAGCCCAATAATTCCCCAAATCCAAACTCTGGATGGGTCGGCTATGCTTTTGGAAAGGGGAAGAAGAATAACATCACTAAGCCCGCTGCAGCCCCTTGAAGTGGACTCAAATGGAAATAAAAGCCCTTTGCGGAGTGAGCTTTGGATGGATTTTTTCACCGAGCGTCCAAAAATTCCTTGGAAAGACCATGTGGGCCAAAGGCCAGGGTCTGGGCTGTGTACCTGCCTCTGGCCAGATGGAGGAGAAAGGGAACAGATGCACCGAGATGAAGAGAAGCTTTCAGAGTGCTTTCAGAGCCTCCTGCTCGCTGAAAGGGCTGGAAAGTGATTTAGAAAATAATCCTTTGAACATGAGGAAAAAATTGTCTTGGACAGTGCTCACAGTGCCTTTCCAGGCTCCCAGAGGTGGGGAAATGGCATTTGCCTGCGAGGAACTCAACCCAAAATCTCCCTGGGGTCAGCTGCCTCCGTGTGAGAGGCTGCAGTGGGAGGAGACAGCTCCTGGGAAGTTGAATGAGGCTTTAAAGTATTTGGCCTCCCTCTAATGGAGGTTAAAGCTGGCAGTGCTTTGGTGGTTTTTTTTCCTATGACTTTGCCCAAGTGTCTGAGGAGATTTGGGATTGCTGTGCTTTCCCACGTTCAGGAGCTGGGGGAAAGAGGAAGGAAAATCCTTTGGTGAATGTGGATGGATAAAGGAAAACTCTGCACTGCCTGTCCCATCTTGCAAGGCAAGGCAGGAGGTGCAGGGAAACTCTCTGGCCACAGCACCAGCGTGGCTTCAGCTGCTGAGGGCCCTGGATGTGGAAATCAGACTCCATCCCTCTTCTCAGTTTTTTAGACATCCTTGTTTTTCCACTGCAAAGAGAGAAATTAAAAAAACCCAGGGATTCACGTCGGGTTGTTTCTACTCCATTAACTGTGGGCACAGAAAAAGGAAAACCAGACATCCAGGCAAGGATCAGCAATGATTTCCATGGAAACCTGGGGTTTTTAACCACTCTGGAGACTGATGGTGATGTATGCTCACTGAAGGTGAAGTTCTGGCAGCTGGAGCTGGTGCTGAAACCACCGGATTGAACATGGAAATCAATGTGGGACTGATGTTGAGCCTGATGGAAAAACATGGGGCTCACAGTGAGATACTCAGGCCAGACAAGCAAATCAGGTAATTTAATAATAATAATAATAATAATGATATGGAAGAAACTTGACCAAGAATAACCAGTCTCAGATCTATGGCCACCAGAGCCTGCTTTCCATTTAGAACATTGCTTTACAGCCTCCTGGCAGCACTCCCGAGCCTGAAAGTGGTGTTCAGGTCCCTTCCACTGCAGGCCTGTGTACTCCACCTCTGTGGGCTGTTCTGGGACAGCAGGGAACTGGGCTGGACGTGGCCTGGAACCACAGAGATGAGAAAGGCAGAACTGACAAGTGTAAAAATCTGGATTTACAGATTTACAGAGTCCAGTGATGTATTTGAGCTGCAGCAAGTTGTTGAAGGCAACAAGGAGTGAACTGATCCAGCTGCAGGCCTTTGTGGTGGAAGGTGAGGAAGTTCTTCACCTGCACGAAGGAAGAGGCGCTGAGGTTTAAGGTCTTACATCATATTTATTCTTTCATTATTGCTGTGACTCTTCTCTGTGGATTTAGGGACTTCACCCTTTATTTTCAGTGCACTTTAAATGTGTAAATTGGTGTACAGCTGAACCTGCGAAGAGAAGTGCACACATCCATCACCACTGATGTGATCCAAGGGTTTCTAGGCTTGAACGTGCAGAGAGGAAAGATCTGTGCCTTGGATGTGGAGCTGGGAGCAAGAGTTAAACAGAAAAAGGGGCTGCTGCCATGGAGAGAGGGCACAGGGAGGAGCAGGAGAGAGGGCACAGGGACAGGCAGCAGAGAGGGNGGAGGGAGGAGCAGGAGAGAGGGCACAGGGAGGGAGGAGCAGGAGAGAGGGCACAGGGAGGGAGGAGCAGGAGAGAGGGCACAGGGAGGGAGGAGCAGGAGAGAGGGCACAGGGAGGGAGGAGCAGGAGAGAGGGCACAGGGAGGGAGGAGCAGGAGAGAGGGCACAGGGAGGGAGGAGCAGGAGAGAGGGCACAGGGAGGGAGGAGCAGGAGAGAGGGCACAGGGAGGGAGGAGCAGGAGAGAGGGCACAGGGAGGGAGGAGCAGGAGAGAGGGCACAGGGAGGGAGGAGCAGGAGAGAGGGCACAGGGAGGGAGGAGCAGGAGAGAGGGCACAGGGAGGGAGGAGCAGGAGAGAGGGCACAGGGAGGGAGGAGCAGGAGAGAGGGCACAGGGAGGGAGGAGCAGGAGAGAGGGCACAGGGAGGGAGGAGCAGGAGAGAGGGCACAGGGAGGGAGGAGCAGGAGAGAGGGCACAGGGAGGGAGGAGCAGGAGAGAGGGCACAGGGAGGGAGGAGCAGGAGAGAGGGCACAGGGAGGGAGGAGCAGGAGAGAGGGCACAGGGACAGGCAGGAGAGAGGGCACAGGGAGGAGCAGGAGAGAGGGCACAGGGAGGGGCAGGAGAGAGGGCACAGGGAGGAGCAGGAGATGCTCCTGCTCCCTGGGGCTCCTCAGCAGAGCTGTGGGTTTGTCAATCAGGACTTGGCACAACCACTCCCGGGCTCTGCCCCGGGGCTGGGTTTGGCTGCAGCATCTCCTGAAGTGTCTTGGAACATCATCCTGGAAGGAAGTTGCCTTCTGATTCTGTTACTGGTTTGTGGATGTGAGCGGACTGGGGAAGCTGGAGCTGGAATTCAACCCTGTCCCACCTTCTCCTGGACTTTCCAGGCCCGCACTGAACCTGGAGGATGAACTCCATGGATGCAGAGAGCCTGGCTTGGATGGGCTCAGCCCCACTCCCCATGGCTGGGCTGGCCTGTGCTGAAGAGAAGGGCTAGAACAAGCCCTGAGCGTGGTGCAGGGCTTCACAGGAGCAGGGAGACAATTCCTCAGTGGATGCACAGCAGTGGGACTCTCAGGAGGGAAGATCTGTGCCTGGGAAATTGTCTGTCTGCAGCTGTCATCCCTTTAACAGAGGCAGGATGGAGAGGGAATTGCTCTCCTTACCTCCACAGCCCGTCCCTGCTGCAGCAGCACTGCAGCAAAGCTGGCTCAGAGTGCAGAGGGAGAAAGTTGTCTCTTCAGGGAGAGGAGCAGACAGACAAATAGACAGCGAGCCAGCTTCTCCTCTGCTCTGTGCAGGAACTCCAGAGCTATTAAAGGAGCTATTTGTAAGCAGGAACAGGATCCAGCCGCTGGCGGAGCTCCCCATGAAGCATTCCCAGTTCAGTCTCGGATGGCGTTTAAACGGGAACAGCTCCTCATCAGCAATGTCAGGGTTAAACACTCCCAGCGTGTGTGCAATTGCAGAAATGCCCCGAGAAGAACCAAGGAAATATTTCCATCTTAAACTCCGATAAGGAGTGAAAATGTGCAACTCGTTCCATATGGTGGCTGCGAGGCCGAGCCAAGCGGAAAAGCCGCGGAGTCTGCCAATCCCTGAGAGCTCGCAAGCCTGATAAATGAGTGCCTTGCTTTGGGAAAGCCAGAGACAAAGTCACACCAGAAAGGAGAAAACAGAAGAAAAGCGAGGAGTCCTTTTAAAAAAAAAAATAAAGCCAAGTCTTCCCCATTTGTCTTGTGGGATGGCAGCAAGAATTTCTGGAAATGTTTTACATGTCAAAGATTTAACCAAGCTGGGATGTTTGTGGACAAGCCGTTATAGGCAATGAATAAATAAATCAGGAAAAGAGTCCATCTCCTGCTTTACAAAAACGATCCTGGGCTGAGAGAGTTGCATTCTTCTGGGATACGCGGTGCGAGCCAGGATGGGAGCGCTCAAAGCTGGAGCGCCCTCGGGTTCCTGCAGCACCGACACGGGAGGCAGGGCTGGGCTTGGTCCTGCGGCAGGGAGGGACAAGCTGCGGGGACAGAGGGGCACCTGGGCATCCTCCGGAGGCGGGGTGCAGGGTCCCAGTATCGGGGTGCAGGGTCCCAGAGGTGGGTGCAGGTTCCCAGTGACAGGATGCAGGTTCCCAGTAATGGGGTGCAGGGTCCCAGAGGCGGGTGCAGGTTCCCAGAGGTGGGTGCAGGTTCCCAGTAACGGGGGGCAGGTTCCCAGTAACGGGGGGCAGGTTCCCAGTAACGGGGGGCAGGTTCCCAGTAACGGGGGGCAGGTTCCCAGTAACGGGGGGCAGGTTCCCAGTAACGGGGGGCAGGTTCCCAGTAACGGGGGGCAGGTTCCCAGTAACGGGGGGCAGGTTCCCAGTAACGGGGGGCAGGTTCCCAGTAACGGGGGGCAGGTTCCCAGTAACGGGGGGCAGGTTCCCAGTAACGGGGGGCAGGTTCCCAGTAACGGGGGGCAGGTTCCCAGTAACGGGGGGCAGGTTCCCAGTAACGGGGGGCAGGTTCCCAGTAACGGGGGGCAGGTTCCCAGTAACGGGGGGCAGGTTCCCAGTAACGGGGGGCAGGTTCCCAGTAACGGGGGGCAGGTTCCCAGTAACGGGGGGCAGGTTCCCAGTAACGGGGGGCAGGTTCCCAGTAACGGGGTGCAGGTTCCCAGTAACGGGGTGCAGGTTCCCAGCCGCTCCCCTGGACCGTGCTCACCCCCAGCCCCAGGAGTGGGTGCTCAGGGCAGCAGCAGTGGCACCGTCTGGCACCGGGTCAGGGATCAGGGTGAGCCCGGCGGGGCTGGGAGGGAGCAGAGGGTCAGGGCAGATCCAGCCTCTCCTGCTCGGGCCTGAGATTTGCCAGGGCTGCATTCCTGGCTGAAGGCATCTGGCTGTGCCATGCATTTCTGGAGACGAGTGGGCAAATCCTCAGCTCGGCTGCCTGGAGGGAACGCTGTGCCTTGGGAAAAATCCAGGAAAAGATTGTTAAGGGAGTCACCTCCTCCAGCCGAGCATGGTCCCATGCTAAATCAGAAATAGAGGAGGAAATCAACCATCCAAACTGATGCCTTAGGTTTTAACTTTTGTATTTTTCAAACTCTGCATTCCCAGTGTGTGACTCTGCAGTGTCCTGCAGCCTGGGAGCTGCTGCTCTCTCATGCTGAGACAGACAGAACAAAGCCTCTCCAGGCTGCTCTCCAAGGACACCCAGCCCGGCCTAGGCCCAAAATGTGTAACCCAGCATCTTGAGAAGGGGGGCAAGCTGAGGGGAAATTCCATCATTAGCTAAAGTTTAATTGGTGAGATTGGGTTGAGATGCAAAGGGACCAAACCTATAAAAGTGTGAAGAACTCGTAACTCGGGGTCCATCTTGGGGGCAGCCTTTGGCCTGCCCAGGGTGTGCCTCTGAAGGCCTTTCTAATAAATCCCTGCCTTCATTGCCTTATTCCTGTCTAGTCTCAGGTTTTTAGGTGGCCACTTCGGGCATCCAAACAAAATCCCCTCCCGTTTCTTCTCCAAACAGGGATTTTTTTAATCCAGGAGCTGCTTTCAAGCTGGCACTGTAGAAGCACTGAGGTTCCCTGCCATAGGAGGTTTTGGCTGGCTCGTTTGCCCTAGCAAATTTGTTGTAAAGAGGTTTTTCTGTTCCATCAGGACTGCAGCAGTGTCACCTGTGCCAGCTCGCTGACTTCTCCCAAGCCAAGGGTGTTTTGTTGGGCTAAAAAGAGCAACGAAAAGAGCAAACCCTGCAGGTTGTAAATTGCTGGGCAAGGAGATAAATGCTACGTGAACTGGCCACTATAATCTGTCTGGAAAGTTGAAAGGAATCCTGCCTTCTCCAGAGCCTAAAATACTTCTTTTACTAGAATACCTTATTTTCCATCCGTGTGCCACATTAGTCACTTGCCAAAGTATTTGTTCTCTGCTCTGTGCTTCTGCCTTGCAGCTGCTGGCAAACCTGGACACTCGGAATTTCCCTGGCAAAGGGGAAATGAGAATTTCCTGTATTTTGTGTGTGGTTCCAGGGTGGCTGGGTCGTTCTGGTGCTGCCTGGGGACATCCGGGTTACACCTGGGTTTATAACTAAGGGGGTTTATAACTAAGGGGTTTATAACTAAGGGGGTTTATAACTAAGGGGTTTATAACTAAGGGGTTTATAAATAAGGGGGTTTATAACTAAGGGGTTTATCTGCTGGAGGAGGCTCAGACAGAAGGAGGCACCTGAGCTCTGGGAGGAAGCTTCACTTTGCTGTTCCCCACCCCCAGTGCAGTGTCCCTGTCTCCCACTGTGGATTTTCCAGGACTGTCCCCTCCCCTCCCTTTGTGTTGCCCAATGTGCTGCTCACTGTCCCGGGCTCATGGCAGGGAGGTGCTGTGCCATCCCACCCCTCCGTGCCCTCCAGCCTGGCATTTACTGGGGTGCTGTGCCATCCATCCCACCCCTCCGTGCCCTCCAGCCTGGCATTTACTGAGGTGCTGTGCCATCCATCCCATGCCTCTGTGCCCTCCAGCCTGGCATTTACTGAGGTGCTGTGCCATCCCACCCCTCCGTGCCCTCCAGCCTGGCATTTATTGAAGTGCTGTGCCATCCATCCCACCCCCCTGTGCCCTCCAGCCTGGCATTTATCATTTGCTGAGGATTTCTTGAGCCAGCCCAAGACATTGCAGGGACCTCCTCTCCAGGCCTGGGCTGGCCAAAAATTCAGTGGGTGGGAAAAGTTCAGAGATGAAATGCTGAGACTGCTCAGATGATGGTCCCTTTGATTTCCATTTAAAAACAAGTTAGAGAGCGAGTTCTGGTTATGACATCTCTGTCCTTGCAAAACACCCTCCCACCAAAAGGTCTGGGCATGAATTATAGGGCCAGAATTTCCTTTGTGTTTTATTTTTTGCCATCATTTACAGCTCGGAAAAATTTCTGTGAATATGCTCAGTTTTCCCACGGAGCCTCTGTGGGGATGAGCAAATTCTGTCAGAGATTTCAAAGCTGGATGCATAAACATAAATAATAAACCCAGTTTGCTTCCCTTCAGCCCGTTTTTATTACATAAGAGAGGATCTGGAGCATCTGAAGAAGCCCCTGAGCTGAGGTCTGGGAAATTCCAGGTGTGTTCTGCAGTGGGATGCTCCCCGCTGGCTTTGTGCCGTGCCAAGGAGGCAGCAAGAGAACCCATCTTTATGGGATAGCAATCATGTTGTCCCCAGACATTTATTTTTTTAAAGCATTGCCAACTTGAGCAATCAGAAAACCCCGCCGAACATTGCAACATTTGTTTATCAAGGTTTTCCACCATAGAAAATTCCTTTATTGAAAACTCGCTTTTGAAGGACTTCCCGAGGCTGGAGCTTGGAAGAGATCCCAAACTCCTGACCTGAGGCTCTGGCTCAATCTTCTGGATGGAGAAGACACAGCTTTTGAGACAGGTCTGTATCTTGCAGCCCTAAACCACAAACTTTTGGAAAGAATAAATCTGTTAAGGTCCTGTTAAGGTCATGTTTTGGAGGCTTTGGCTCAGATCACAGACTCACCTCTCTCCAGATCCTGTCTCTGATGGTGCCAGCAAATGTTCAGGGCAAATCCACGGCAAATCCCTCATGTTCCTTTGGTCCTTCCAACTCCTGGCAATCTGCAGCTGAAGGATTTCCTGAGCCAGGGGTCATTCCACATCCTCGTGTGCAATTAATTGCCCAGGATGGATCTTCCCATGTTTTTAATTGTTATTTGAACCCATTTATGCTCTTGGCTTCCACAGCCTCCTCTGACAACGAGTTCTACCACTGAATTAGAAACAGCCTGGCTCTGAACGAGCCTTTCTTCCTTTTCTTCAAAATTCTATTGAATTTTGGCATCCTTGGGGCCCACTTGCCTCACCTGGAGAGTGGCTGCGAGTACAAACCACCCAACCCAACTCATTTCCCTTCAGCCAAGGTGGAAAACACCATCCCCAGAGCCAGGGGAGTGAGGCAGGGGCAGCTCCACACCTCTCCAAGAGGATCAAGGAGCCAGACACGAACTGACTCATTAAATATGAATAATTCTGGTTGCCCACATGATTCTAAAAGAGCAGGAGATGCCACAACTGGGCAGGGCAGAGATGTCCCTCCTCCCTCCGAGAGCAGAATCTTCCTCTCCAAAACTCAGTGACCTTCTGCTCATTTCCTCCCCAGCTCCTGCTGCTTGTGCTGCACGGAGGGGAAGGATTTGATCCCTGCCTCCCTCTGCAGGGGCCCAGCTCTGCGCCCATCCCTGCTCCCAACAGGGCTCGCAGCGAGATGCAGTGACAGGAGAGCAGTGGCACGCAGCAGCTCCTGCCTGGGCCTTGGGATTCAGGGACAAACATCCAGGGATTCTGTCTTGGGAACAGAGGGGCAGCAGTGCCAGCTGAGCTGAGCTAAAACTAGGCTTGGTTTTGTTATTTTTGTAGACATAATGCAGATAAAAACTTCTACAGCTGTGCACAGTCACCCTCTGTGTTCTCATGGCGCTGCAGTGATGTTGTACCTCTCTATATATTGCCAAAATTTGGGTGTTTTGCATATAAATAATAATAATTCCAAGGGTTTTTTTTCTTTCCTCAGTGGTTCCACAGCCATTCCAGCTTGGCTTCCTCCCTCTCAGCCTCTTACAGCTCATCCTTGCTCCCGCTGCTGGGTGCCATGAGGATCTTGGCTTCGTGCTCTGCTCCCTGGAAAGCCCTGCCCTAAAAGTCCTTTATGGGTGCCAGCTCCTTAAAATCTCTTTGCAAATCCTAGAAAATTTCATCTGTAAAAATGCAGGAGGTGTTTTCCCTGACCAGAGCTGGATTTAACCTGTTGCTGCCTTCACCTGCTGCTCTGGGAAGAAAATCAGGTTGAAAGAGAGTCAGGTGCGTGGCAAGTGTTCCTTTCCTCTCCATGTTCCAGCTCTAACATCGGTGGATTCCTGGCTGGGGGTTCAGTCTGTGCTTGCTGTGTGAAGGTTCTCATGCCACTGTTAATTGCAGAGCAAATGAACCTTCTTCAGACCATATGCTGCTGCTAGGATTTATGCAGATACGTTGTTGGTGACTATAAAAAACCAAAGATAAACCAAAGCTGGGCCGCTGTTATTGCCAAGAGATTAAATGCCGATGTTTAAAACCTTGGCAGCGCTTCCACAACGGGACTTTTGTCATCTAATGCTGTATCTGCTGGGATTATCCTTTTAAAAAATTGGCAGTGGCCTCCGAAAGCACAGCCTCTAGCTTACATTGTTTTCTTTTATCTCTTTTTTCTTTTGGCAGCCCTTGCAGAAATCCCTTGGCCATTTCTAGCCCCTCTGCCTTCACCCAGCAAAGTGCCAGATTCCTGCACTCAGCATCCTTGGGACACCCAGGGACCAGTGACAGGGAACTGGAGGGAGAGGAGGAAAATCAACCCCTGGGATCCAGGAAACATCCGCTGCTGGCCCATCCCCATGGTTTTGGTGGAGCTGTGCCAGGGTGGAGCTTGGCCCCAGCGTTTTTCACGTTATTATTCTTTCATTGATTATTTGCTGGAGTGTATCAAAAGCCTGATTTTCCATCGGCTTCCCCACGGATTTCCTTGCCCTCTGTGATGAACACACGTTGTTTCCACGCTTGGCTTTTGCTTTGCAAAGCCTGGGTTAATGATAAACAGGGTTTTTTTGGGAATCGTGGGCCATGTGCACAGGTTTGTCATTCCAGAGGCGAGCCAGCAACAAGGTATTTTTGTGGAGCTGGAAAAAAATCAAAGGCAGAAAAATCAGTTCTCATGTTTGAAATACTGAACTTTTTTCCTCCAGTTTATGGAAGTTTTAATAAATAGTCCTATATTTAAAAGCAGAAGTCAGTTGCAAAGACACAGACGTTTTAAGCCTGGCCTAACCTGCCTGTAGTTTAGATGACAATTTAGATAATGACCACTCAAATAGAAACAATCAATATTAATTAGAACAATTAAGTTAATTATAAAAGGTGATTGTAAACAAGTCGATTGTTTAGATAACAATTAATTATCTCCCTAAGGCCCCATTTCCCAGCACATTCAGCCCCGGTGACCTGAGCCGGGCTCCCTGTGCCAAGTTCACCCTTTCCAGGGGAGGATGTGCACTGGGAGAGCTCAGCGATGGTTTTAAAGCCCGGAGATCAAGCACAGCTGCTGAAAGATAAGTAATTTAAAAGCCTATAAAATTGCACGTTAAAAAAAAAAAGAAAATTAAATGCTTATCAACATTTCAAACCCTAAAATTGTAGCTGGGTATTCAGTTGCTGCGGGTTTGCCAAAAGCAGATGGATTTCGGATATAAAATCCTCCCTGCCCAGGTGAGGTCCCAAAGATGTCACAAATCAAGGAGACATTTGGGTTCCAGCCACGTTTACTTTTCAGGATGTGCAAAGAAGAACCCACCCAACCTCCTGCAGCAGGAGGAGACTCTGGAAAATTCTCTGGGAGAAAGTGGGTCTGGAGTGCAGGCAAGAGGTGTGGTGATGGGATTATCCAGGATGGAGTGTGCAGAGAGGGGACAGAACCTGTTCTGTCAGCACCTTCAGGGAGATGCAGAGCCCCAGCTGATCCCAATCCTGTCACGGGGCTTTCCGACGGCACGGCTGCTGGAAGGAGGAGCAGCATCCAGCCCCTCCTGGGAGAGCTGCTCCCATGGATTCCACAGGGATTGGGGTCCCGAGGAGCCCTCGGTGGGCAGCAGGGAAGGGCTCCAAAGCCCCTGATCCTCTGATAACAACTGTGGCTTGTAAGCACGGCCGGGGAGGGCTCATCCCTCCTCTGCACCACCGCTGCGCCTCGGGATGGAAATTCCTTCCAGCTGGAAGCTCCGGGACAGCGCTGATAAGCCCTGGCTGTCCCCCCAGCTGGGAATGATGGATTTTCCAGAGGTAACTCCGCGTACCCGGCTCCTTCTCCTCCACAGCGGGAGCATATGGAATGGATTGTGGTCTGACGGAAATCCATCCCAAGAATTCCTCGCGCGTCTCCTCGGGAGCGTTCGGGGTGGATTCCAGCAGGTGTCCAACGTGGAAGTGCCCACTCGGGGCGGGTGAAGCGATGGGCTCTGCTCAGCTGCACCCAAAATCCCAGCGAAGCCTGGCAGCCACAAGTTCTGCTGTTCCCTGGGTTCGGGAGAGGCTTGCAATGGAAGCTCCAGAAAGACTTTCCAAGGAGAGGGGACAACAAGGAAATATCCGAGATCTGCCTGGAAAAAGCTGCTCCTGCCAAGGGGCTGCTCCGAGGCTGTGATAAGCACTTTCCAGAGTGTGCTTTTATCCTCTGCTGCCCGAGGAATCAAATCAAGCACCCTCGTTACTCCTCTGCAGGGACTGCCTGGGAGATGCCCGTGGATTCCTGGTGTACTTCAGTTCTCAAGGTGTCCTCAATTGAAATTTTTGTTTGAAATTAACGGAAATTTAGGTTTTATTGGTGGTTATTTTTTCAACCAAAAGCAACAGGCCAAATCCTGCGGTTTTCCAGCACCAGAGAGGACAGAGTCATTCCCACAGGGTCAATCCTCTCTGGTTTTTCACTGGTGGCCACAGTTTACTTTGGGTAAAACGTGGGATCAAGCTGAAACCCCAGCATGGGCACATCCATTACAGACAGAGCTGATGGGAGCTCAGAGCCCAGATAATTCATCCCCGTGGGTCAAGGTGCAGGTTTTTATCCCCCACATGGAAAACCACTGGGTCCTGCTCCAGGAAAAGGCACGGCACACTGGAAACACAGAGAGGCTTGGGGAGAGCACTGGGAAAGTTGGAGCACTTGTCCCTCTGGAAGGGCTGGGTCCTGCTGCAGGCTGGGAGCGGCTCTTTCCAAAGAGCTTTCCCTTGGAGGAGTTACCCTGTGAAATTTTCCTCACAGCACCAAGTGGCCCTGATTTAGTGCCCTTGGAGCCTCCAGGACACAGGAATTGTGTTTGGTTTTGTGTCAACCCTGGATAAAAAGGCAGGGCTTGACTTAGGCCAGGCCTGTGCCAGTCAGGCTTTGCTGCTGCCTCAGGCTCTCGCTGCTGATCTGCAGAATTTTTTGTATTTTTGCCCCAATCCAGGAGCATTCCTTGCTGCTCCTGCTGCAGGGAGTGTGGGGAGATGGACACCTGGGAATGTCAGCAGGATCAGCTGTCCCTGGGCTTTTCCCTCTGTCCTTCCTTTTGTCTCTCCCGTGTTTTGCCAATCCCCTTCTTCCCCGGTATCCTGGAAAAAGGGACAACCCAGAGCACTGGGGTAAGACAAGGGAAAACAGCTCTGAGGAAACACCTGGGCAAACCAACCCCTGTTTTCCCTGGAAAGGACCTTCCTGTGAGGCTTTGCTCTGTGGGGAGAGGCTGTGTCGTGACCCCTCTGTGTGTCCCAATACATTTTGGGAGCGTGTCTGGAGCCAGCACTGAGGGATGTGAGGTGTAGGAGAGGGATTCTCCTCAGGGAACTCTCCACACCTCCAGAGCAGATTCCAGTTGTCCAGACTCCCTGCACAGCCCATGGAAGGTGATGAGCATCCGTTTTCAAACCAGGTGCTGTTTTTAGGGGGAAGGAAAGAGCTTTGAGGTGTCAGTCCCTTCCCGTACTCCTGAAGTGACATTTGGTGGCTAATTTGGGTAAATGACCCAAGCAGCATCACCCAGGGGAGGCATGGCACAGGCTCGAGGAGTTCCTACAAACTGGGCTATGAACAAATCCCTCTCACTTGGAGGTTGGTGGGAATTTGCTGCTGAACCAAGGGAATTTAAGGGCTGAGGAGGTGTCGGCACGTCCAGACACCGGAGATGGCTGAGGATGTACCCAAGTGCCACAGGAATACCTGACACCTGACCAGTGAGCCGTGGGTAAAGGGGCAGGCAGCAGAGGTGTCACAGGATCAATAGTGCTGCAGTGGGATCTCTGCAGGGCCGGCAGCTGCCAGCTTTGGGCTTGCTTTGGGTTCATTTCTCGTGGGTCATTGTTGCTGCTGGGTTTTTCCCCTCACTTCCATCAAAGTTTCAGTTCCCCTGTAAGTTTTTCAGGCTTAACCCTCGGCCAGACCCAGGTTTGAAGGGCGGCTGCCAGAGAGCTGAGGTCCATCAGGACACACGGAGCCTTTGGCAGGATTTGTGCTGAGAAATATCTGGGAGAGTAGAAAATAGGAGCCGTGTCCAGTCCCCTGGGGAGGAGCTGAGCTCTGCAGCCAGAACTCCAGGCTCCAGCCCCAAGCCCAGCCTGCCAATGGAGCCAGACAAATCCAGTGGCTGCTGGATTACCGCACCCACGAGGAACGCGTGCTCTGTGCTGATCAAAAGTCCCAAGGCCAGGCTGCTGTGCCTCTGATCTGCAAATACATCACTGGTTTTTATCACTGGGTTTGCGTTATCACAGCGGGGCTGCTCTCAACCCCTACAACCTGATTATCTCGCAGGAGGCTGCCAAAAGCATGTCAGGGATGGTTACAGGCAATAATAAAGGAAGCAGGAGGAATCAAGTGGTTGGAGGGGGAAATCAGAGGGAATTCCTGCCTGGTGAAGGCTGGGGCTTGCAGGGGAAGAGGAGGGGACAGCTCAGGACGCTGAAGGCCCCTCAGATTAGTGAAGTGTTCAAGGGAAATGCTGGGCTGGATTCCCCAGCCCTCATTAAGAAATATTCACACACATGCCTGAAATCTATAGGGAAAATAGCATTTAAGGCTGAGTGTCAGACCCCCCACACTTGATTTTAGCCCGTGGCTTTGAGCTCTTTGATGCTCAGAAGAACCAGTGTCAGTTCCGTTTGCAGGAGAATGAACAGCAGCACAGCTATATTTTATTCTGATGAATTAGATAACAAGCAGCGATATTCTTGTGCCAAAATCCCCTCTTCTAGTCAATTTGAAAAGAACATCATTTTGTACTCAAGAAAACTTGAGAATTACTTTTGAAGTAAACAGATGTTTTTAGCTTGAAGTGGTCTGTAATTAAATTATTTGCTTTAAAATAATCAAACAAAGTGTTGGAGTTTCCTCCCTCACTGAGCTTTGCCAAATTATTTGTGTTTAAAAAATGTGTTATGGAGCCGTTTGCTCTGATTGAATTTCTACTTATTTGGCTTCAAAATATAACTGTGGCCAACACAAAGCCCTTTAGCTCTAATCAAGATCCAATTAATCAAACCTCGTTTGCTACTGGTTTAGAGCTACCACACAAGCAAAGGGGATCTTCCCCAGTCAGAGAATTGGGGTTTGATGTGAACTCGAGGTCTGGTAATAAGGTCTTTTTATTGCTCTTCTCACAACTTTCACAGGAAAAGGATAAAACCAGAATGAAACCAAATCTGGGCAGGAATAGATATTAAAACCAAGCTGTCTTTAAGTAGGTAAAGTTATTAAAATTTTTTTCGCTCTTCAGTGTTTTTGTAGTGCATTTTGGCACCTACAGCCCTCCCTAGAGCTGGGTGGAAATCCTCTTTGCTGTCTTTTAGAGTCTCTGTTTTAGCAAGAGTGTTGGCATTTCCTCGCAATCCCAATCCTCTTGACGTCGGGAAGACTCCAGAATTCCCTGCCTTATGAAAGGCTTTTCCTTGTATTTAATTTTGTTTTAAGTTGCAGTTGATCCATGAGGCTCAGGGCTCATGGAGCTGGGTTTCCAGGGGCTCCACGTCTCAGGGCTGGATCAGCAGGTGCCAGATAAAGCGTGAGCTCTGACTGAAGCATTTCCTGACCCCGGGGCCTTTGGAAGAGCTCTCCCCTTGTGCCTTTTCCAGCACCTACCAGCCTTGCTGGGCTCCTGCTCCCAGGAATTCAGGGCTCACTCTCTGTCAGCTGCCTTCAGCCATCACACCGAGCCCACTCCTAATGCTTTTGGGGCTTTTTCTGTTTGAGTTGACTGAGGTGGACCCACGGACTCCGAAAGCTGTTCTGGAGGGATCCAGGTGACACCCATGGATGGGGCAATTCCTTGGGAAGGACTGAAGGAATGAGTTCCAGGCAGGACCCAGCTGGGGTGGGCTTGTGTCTTTGCTGAAATAATTCAGGGCTGGTTTGAGATGAAGAGGGGCTTCCTGCAAGTCATGGAGTGACAGGGCAAGGGATGGGGGGTCAGCCCGATGGAGGGCAGGGCTGGATGGGATATTGGGAAGGAATTGTTCCCTGGGAGGGTGGGAGGCCCTGGCACTGGGTGCCCAGAGAAGCTGTGGCTGCCCCTGGATCCCTGGCAGTGCCCAAGGCCAGGTTGGATGGGGCTTGGAGCAGCCTGGGACAGTGGGAGGTGTCCCTGCCCATGGCAGGGGTGGAATAAAATGAAGTTCCCTTCCAACCCAAACCATTCCAGGATTAGATGAAGTTGTCACGAGGTTTTTGGGTACCTCTAAGCCACTTGGAGTTTGTTACCTACCTTCGTCTGCATGGTTTTCCTTGAAACAAACCATGAAATCATTCCTGATCTCCTATAAAAACATTAATGCTCACAAATAATTCTCCCGTGCAGAAAGGAGACAATCAGGCCCTTGCTCTCTGCACACCTGGAAATGAGCCGAAAATCCTTCCCTTTCCACGCATCCCACCCTGAACAGCTCCATCCTCTGTTTTTCAGGGAAAGTGGGCCTTGGATCCAGCAAAGGGACAATGGCTGCTTTTCCTCCTCTTTTTGCTGGATGCGGGGTCCTTTTGTGTTCAGCTGGAGCTGCTGGCAGCTTTGGGGATGGAGCAGGCAGGGAAGAGGCAGGGAAACAGGGAAGAAGCAGGGAAGGAAGCAGGGAAGCAGGGAAGGAAGCAGGGAAGCAGGGAAGGAAGCAGGGAAGCAGGGAGGGAGGCGG
>VWZT01010739.1:328550-341873 GCA_013397055.1 Pachycephala philippinensis | reverse complement strand
TTTTGGGTTTTTTTCCCCTTTTCCCCCTAAACGTATCTAAATGGTGCTCTTTACTATGATTGAATGCAATAAGAATTGGACCTTTAGGTTCCATTCTTCTCCCTGTTATTCCTAAAATGACCATTTGTTTTACCATTCATTGCTTTGAGTGATTACTTTTGAAACCCTTGAAAATTCCCAAGTAGGGAAGTGACTAAAGACCAATTTATGTATTTATCATGCTTGGGCTGTTGTAAACCAGTTACTTTTTAAATGAAGATGAGTGTGTTTGACTAGAAATATATTTGTCTAAACTTTTCTTTTGTTCAGAACATGACAGCTGTGAAAATGTAACAGATCTCCTTTCCACTGCAAGAGTCACATCGACTCTCTCATTCATTTCCAGTGATAATTCAGACCCTAGAAATAATCTTCAATGTCCTTATGAGTGGGAGCCTGACTTTATCCACGAGAGTCACTGTGCTATAAATGAATATATGCACAAGTGATGTGAACGAGGTTGGACCAAGCCTGTGTAACAGACACGGGGCTTTTTTCTTACTTCCCAGCTTTAGTTCATATTTTACCATTACCCAGTAGTGACAGTAGCTTCTGATAAGTCTGAGACATGTTAGGAAGGACAGAACGTGTATTTAATAGTTGAAATTGTGTTTTCATACCAATTTTGAATAGCTTGGATCAAAGTTAATGCTCTTGGCACATACTTCATGATCAGTAAGTATCAAGGTATTTGGCAATCTTTCCACGTTTCAGGACATAAAATCAGCTGGAATTGGAATCTTGGGGGTAAAAATACTAGAAACTGTATTTACCCTTCGTATTGCAACTGAATGTTTTGCCAAAGGAGTAGTTGCCTGTTGGTGGTGGTGCCTGGGGAGCAGTTGCCTGTTGTCTTTCATAATGTGCATAGATGTCAGTTAAAAGTTTCCAGAGAGCAGTGCTGTGTCATTTAGGTAACTAATAAGTGATATTTTCTTAAATGACCATTCCTCCTGAATGGAAAAACAAGCTAGGACTTCAAAATGTATCTTTTCTGTGTCAGTGCATGTCGAACAATCAAACAAACAAACTTCAGGTATTATCAGCAGTTTTATTTTGTTAGTAGAAGTGTTTAAGGCGTTTTCAAATAAATTCGTAAAATTGTTTTGGCAGTAAGTCTTTGTTGTTTGATCTCTTTTAACCCTAATCACATCTTCCTTTCAATCTCTAATGTCACAGCTAGCTCACAGTCTTAATTCCTTCATACCCCATTTCAACTTCATGCTTGTGTGCTGCTAAAATGATTTTTTTTTAAATACTCATGTCTCTTGCCCCAATTTCTTAAGAATGTGTTTTCCCTTCCCCTTCTATAGGAATTTGTTTCTTCTTTTAACCTTCTATTAAAAAAATCAAAGGGTCATGCAGTTTAAAGTTCAGAGGGGATTATCACAATTAGGTCTCCTAGGCACTACAAGCAATGAATAATAATAATTATGTGAGCTGAACCTTTGCACAGTGCAGGCCATATAGCAGCATCCAGGAACTTCAGCATCAAGTTCAGAAGGTTGTACCTCGCATTTAGCAATAATGCTGCTCTGCAAGGATAGCTAATTTTAGGGATTTAAAGATGGACATCAGCAAAGAGGTTTCTTTATTTTACAGAATTAAAACATGCATGTATGCTGTCAGAAAACTGAGGCATTGAGAACTAAGCCCACATTTTAAAGACAGCCAGACAGCTGTATATAGAGTTTTAATATAGTGTATAATATAAAATTGTGAATGTACTTAACATTTGCCACATGCTGCAGCCCATGAGAAGGCTGATCCAGGGCAGTGGCAAAAAGTAGTATCTGGTAGCTTGAAGAGAGCTCAGGTTAATTCTCAAAATTGTCTGGACAGGAAGTTGAGGTTGGAAAATATCTTGCTAAGTATTTGAGGGAACATCTCATGTGCTTGGGGCATCCATCTTTTCAGATGACAAAAAGTTCTAAATAATTTGAATGAGGGTTACAGCTCAGAAATACAGCTGCTCAATGAGGCTGTGAAGTGAGTAGGTGGTGTCATGGAAGGTGTGTCTCAGCTGTAGAACAAGAGGACTGAGCACAGCCAGCTAGCTTAGGAAAAACCAGTTTATTTTCTGAATTTAGGACATTTAAAGTTTGCCAGTAGTATTTCACGTAAGTTATTTGGACTAGCTGTAGTCATCAAGAATTTATATAAATGAAGTCGAATTAATTGGGGTTTTTTTTGGATTTTGCTTGATGACACCTTATGATGGATGTAAATCTGGGGGAATGAGGCTGTAAGTGCTTAGTTGGGGAGTAAAGAATCCAAATGCCTTTCTGGAAGTGGTGCCGCTTCCTCATATTTAGTGCCTTATTTTCCCAAATGAGATGTTTTTACTAAATTGCTTTGGTGAATCATCTCTCTGTTAAGGTTACTGTCTGCTTACAGATTCTTTCTCTTGTAAGTTTTCCTCCCTCTGCCATTTGAAAATACATAATAGCCAAGTAACACATTAACTTTGCATTTACTTATCCAGCCACTTAATCTGTCGAAGTAGTTACCTGTTTCTCCTTGCCTCATCTCTCAAACTGAACATAGTGTTTACATTAAAATATTCATTTAATCCCTAGATACATTAAGTTCTTACTCCACCTTTCCAGCCATGAGAGGCAAAATTCATGGAGTTCAATCTCTCTTCTAAATACTGAAATGAAAGCATTGGAAACATCAGAAAATATGTTTGCTCCGTGTTTAATATGATATAATCTTCTTGGTTTGAACTCTTATCAGCAAAATGTCACCAAAAAATTGCACATTATTTTCCAGATCTAAGTTAATTTGAACAATTTCACCAAGCTTTTTAATGAATATATTGGCACAATATTTATTGAGTGCTACAATACAATGCAACCCATTTTTGACATAGTTTAAACTGGGTTTATTTGGGTTCAAACACTGTTCCATACACTTTAAAGCTGGATGCATTAGTGGCATTTCTGTACATAAAATGTGTTTAATTGTAGAGAAATGGTACACAAAAACTCGGCATAAAATTTTCTGTTGGTTTTGTGTGTGTGTTGTAACTCACTGATGAATTCTGCTTTGTATGTGGCTGAAGTACAATGGACATTCAGGTTGTTTTAGAGCCCTTTGGGAAGGCCTGAAATTGCATATTGTTTTTAATTTGAAAATGAAACAGTTCTAATGAGAGGGAAGAAAATACTACTTTCATGACGTGTGCACGTTTTGGTGCTTTTATTTGTTTCAGTTTTATTTGTCGTAGTAGAATGAGCAAGTTATGTATTTTGGACATTGAATTAAAATCAGTTATATTAGAATATAATGCATTCCTATTCTGCATTAAACAAGAAACAAGGTTTCAAAGCTTTAGCCTACTAAATGGGAAAACTTAATAAATGCAGACCTGAATATTTTCAGAGATATTAAAAGCAAAAATAGTAATTTAAAGGAAGAGATATGAAATAAAAAATTAATTAGAAAATGTATTTTAGTAAAACACACAGTGCAGTTCCTGTGCATTTTATAAAAGTGCTGAATCATGACTGACTTTTGGCTGATACGCTTGGGCAGGTGAGGTTTTCTTTTGCATTCAATATAGATTTTAAATATTTACTTTGGAAGTGTATTTTTTCCTTTAGATTACAACAGAGTGAATTGAGTATATGTAAATGTAAATAGCATAGTGAGCCTTCCTTAGAGAATTTCAGTGGTATAAAATTTGCGAGAAGCAGATGCTGTTATTTAAAAATAGCCCAATTCTGACATCTTAATTCATTAATTGGAAACTTCAGTCAGCTGCTACCAGAAGAGGCAGGTTATCATTTGATGTCTTTAGAATTGCATTATTATTTCTAAAGTAAAACTTACAGTAAAATTAAAGTTTGATGATTTAAAGAACCTTTGTTTTTTATGCTTTAGTATAGTTTGTTATATTATGTATTGGAAAGAGAAGAATGCAGACAAAATTGCAAGTGGAGCAGATTTATAACCTTTCCCTTAAATGAGTCTTGGGTAAAGTAACGTGAGAGTTCTGGTTTGGGTGTTAGTGTTAGTGGTGGTTCACACAGTGCCCTGCATTACTGTATATGAATATATCCTATCTGTGGGTAGCTTGCTAAAAATTACTTTTTAAGTTAAGAAATTCAGAAATTCTTTCTCTCTAGTTTTGCATCTTTGTATTTTTAATAATTCTTGTTAGTTCGCAGTTAACTGAAATCACTCTTATCTAACCAATCTTTGGTTCATAGCTGTTGATAACATCGTTATCTTTTCAAATTCACCATTTTATCACCTTAGGTGATTCTCTGTGCTTAGGCACTTGCTTAATTCTGCCTTTGCTTCCCATCTATTCCTGCCAGATTCCCAGTGCTCTTTGCTGTCTGTTGGAATTTTGCCTGGCAGGGATGTTAAATACTTTCATCTATAATCTTTAAACCTATCGCTTTAGCTGGGTTTGCCTCCTTTCTTTCCGTCTTTCTTCACCAAAATGCTTCTGCTTACTTTGGAATTCTTGCTGGCACTGCCCTGCCCTTATCATTGCTGTCTGCTAAAAATTTTGGTTACTTGTCTTGGCTTCTTCTCTGTTACAATGTCAAAGTCAAGATTTCCACTGTACCATCAGTGCCCCATGCAACCTTGGACCGTCTGCATCTGATCTCATTTCCCTGCATCCCCCAACTCACATTCCACATTCCTCACAGTCCTCTGACTTTATTGCTCCTTTTGTCTGCCTTTCATGCACTCATTTTTGCACTGTCTTTCATGCTGCCTATGTGCCTGGAACAGTCTTTAGCATCTCAGCCAATTTACAGCTTTGCATAAATTATATTTAATAATAAGACTAACAAAAGTTCATTATGTACATTATTTCACTTAACTTTGTACCTGTGTAAGCGGAAAACAGCCTGAGGGAAACTACTGTTAAACTTTGTGATTTGTTGTGATTCAAAGATACAGATTCAGGCATGACAGTTCTTTGATGATTCAGCATAAATTTAATTTTTTTAATCATTTAGTAAGTGTTAGATTTTTGGTTTTTGACAGTAGGTTTCAGATTTTTCTCATTCAGAGATGAGAAAATAGCTACTTATTCTTGCTAAGTGCAGTCACCACAAGGTCGTTGTCATCAGATTACCTGGTGCAGACTTTTTTGCCCTGTGGTACATTTTGCTTCACTTTATCCTTACTAATGTGAATGTGGAAGGACTTTGAATGTTGGATTAGCTTCATATCTGCAAACAAAGTGTATCTCTTGTGTTTAACTGTACTTTTAAAGCAACATGTCCATCTGCTTAAAGAAACCAGTGAAAGACAGGAAAGTAACACTCTGCCTCTATCTGGGAAGTTTTCTGAGTGTATTGGCTACTTTTACGTACGGGTTTTCTTAAAACATTAGAAGTTGTTTAATATTTAAAGTCCCTTCTAACACCAGTGAAAATGAGCTGAAGGTAAAACTTCACGTGGTTTTCCAGCATCAATGTATAGCTGCAAGGCAAGGCATTCTGCAGGAATTATACAGAATTTTCCAAGTAAGACTGCATCTGAAATATATGGGGTATTTTTTTCATTTTTTGTTTAAATGGTTGTATTGATACTGTTTCCAGCTGAGTTGTGAAACCAAATAGATGTGCCTTTAATTTGTTTTTAAATGATCTCTTATATTCTGGAGATGATAATCTGAAGGGTGGCTGCCATAGTAATGTGCCAGTCACCATGGCATCTGAACATTATGAAAAGACATTCTGGGCTGCACAAAGACAATGCCACCAATTCGTATTTCAAACTGATCAAAAGTGGGGGACCAAAAAGTTTGCCAATAAATGTAGCTCAGTGGATGGCACTGCAATTTAGAGGCTGCTTTACACAATAAAGATTTCGGTCCTCCTCTCAATGCCAAGTGAATTTATAAGGAAAATCCTTAACACAGACTTTGTCCATTTACTGTGCTAACTTTTTTCAGTTGTGTGCAGAGTGCAGCTGTAGATTTTTATTGGCCTAGGGAAGGAGCAGCTTATGGTTATGCTTTATATGAATCTTTAGAACTTTTTCTTCCTCATGGAGTTTTTCACCTTAAACTGAAATTAAGTCAGTTAATGAAGAAAAGGGGTTTTCTGTACTCAATTGGTAAATATTCTAATCTCTAAAACATTTTACAGCGTGCTTTCGTAATAGTGTTCTACTTATCAAAGAAACCAAAAATCAAATCGTTATTTAAAAGCAAGCTTATTTTATCTTAAATAATTGATTGTGGCTTGTTGTTTGGAAGAGGACTACTTTGGCATGAATTCCAAATCCAGTTATGATCTTAACTCAAGCAGTTTGTTTAATCAAACATTACTCTAATCAGTCTTACATGGTCCCCTACCCAGCCAGGCCTGCCTATAACAACTGGTTTATTCTGCGACGAGTTGCTCAACAGATGTCATTCTGGTAGAATAATGCAGCAGAATACTTGTGCGTTGGCTAAAATTACCGCAACTTTGATCACTTTTGTCCAGCACATCAGTCTGGCATTGTGCTTTATACCAACATAACACTTTACCCCGAGCATGCCTTTCAAGCTTAGAATAGCAGAGGAATGTTATTGAATTCAGTGCAGTTACAGATGAGTTAATGAAAGAAGGGAAATACTGTTTTTTTCATAATGCCTTTCTGTTGTACTTTGGAATTAAAAGGGAATTTGAGGAATGTGACTTCCGAGTTATTTATTTTTACTTCTGAGGGCTTTTTGAAAACAATATTATGTAGTCCTATTGATCGCATGTTTCTGTAAATAAGTTTCACTTGTTATTTAAAAATAGCGCACTTTAGAGTTTTATATTGTGAAAATAATATTATTTCTGGTGTGTAACTGGAAAATAAATATTTCACAGGGACAGTTTATCCTGGTTTTTAATGCAAGAAAACTAAACCAGCAAGAACTGTGTTCTCGTGATCACACACAGCTCAGGATTGTTACATTTTGGGCTGTTGTGGGGTCAGGATGAAGCAACATTCCTTTACAAAGCCATGAAGGACGCTCTGAGGAAGCACTAAAATGAAGTCCACTTGAATTGCTAATAGATACTTCAGTGTTCTGTGTCTTAAAAACCCAGTGTTCTTGTTTCAATTTTTTTAGTTAAAATATAGTTGTGTTTTTTTTTTTTAAATTGAAGCATAGTTACCAGGTCAGTCTCCCTGCAAAAACTCCTGAACAAAACCAATATTAACATAAAGGTTATCATGTGTACATGTAATTTACCAGTTATAGGAAAAAATGGAGAGATATCTTAATGATTCTAAAACATGCAGTGAATGCAAAGCTGAGCTGAAACTCTAAGCTCAGCTTGTTATGATACTGAAATGTCCAGGTAAGAAACCCACATGGTCTAACTTTCATTCTTTAGTGAGATACAGACCCAAGAGTTGGAAATATTGTATCTTACCCTTGGAGAATAAGTTGAAGCTCTTCTTCCCCACTCACCTGTGCAGAATATTTATGTTCAGAAAGCTTTAAACTGACAGTATTGAAATTATTATCTGCATAGCTTATATATTAAATCTATCCAGAAATGTGAGACCGTGCTTCACAGTTTTTCCTAAGGGGCACTTTATTAGCATGGAATAACTGCTAGTACTTGAAATAATGAGGAAGAGTGACAGTAATTGAATGGAAGATCTGAAAATACAGTAAGAGCACTGTACTTTGTGTCGGATCTCAATACACCCTGAATTTTCTCAGTTGTGGGTATTCGTTGGCAACCTTGTGGCTCTGCCATGAAGAATCTTTTGAAGAATGTTGCCCAAATCAACATTTGTGAGGAAGACTATGTGTGGAAATCCCTACCTTGTCCCTCACCCTCCTTAGATTATATTACAGTAATTAGAACAGTTATTTCACTGCTTAATGTCTGCACATGTATTCTTCATCCATTTATTGTCGTGCAGAATTTAAAAGAAAGGATCCATGGGGCATTTGTCTCTAAAGATGATTCAGGGAAAGAGTTTTGGTGCTATTTCATTATGCAAAACTATTTTTAGATGAATATCTGTCGCCAGATGTTTCATATACATCCTGTACTAAAAATAAATGTCAGATTTTAGAGGGAGCCTATGTGCATTCTGTATGTTTATATTACTTTACCATGGAGTTGAACTTCAGCTGTGCCTCAGTGCTGAAGATACGTCAAGTACTGATTCATAGGTAGGATCAAGTGGTATAAAACGTCTCTTTTGTTGTATTATCTTCCTAAGAATGGTAGTTTAGAATTGTCTTTCATTCATTTCTGGAATAGGAAACCTTTATATGGGTTATGTTAGCATTTACCATTTTGGCAAATTTCAGCTTTCTTTCTGATTTTGGCAAACTGTTTTTCTGTTCAGAAAAAGTTGTTAACTCAGGGAAGGTGCACTAGACTGCAGGCAAGGTGCTAGCTTAAAGATCTTTTTCTGCTGACGGCTGTAATATAATAAATATAATTTTTTTCAGTTCATGGAACTTTTAGTAATTCTCATAGCAGAAGTTAGAACACAATTAATAGCTGTTTGTTTGCTGTTGACAAGTGAACAAGTGAAAATCTAAAGAAGGCATCAAAGGACAGGTTTTGGAGTAGCCTTGTCATTTGCTTTAAGTCAAATATTAGCCATCTGCCTTAATATCTTTTGCTTTAATGGGTTCTTGTGTCTGTTTGTGTTGGACTGTGCACCCTCTTGGAGCCAGCATCCGGATGCAGAACTTGTGACTTGCTCAGATATTTTGCCTAGAGAATGGTCATACAAAATACTATTAAAAAGTATCAAACCTTTGAGAATGTTTTTCTGGATGCGATATAGGTGGTTGGGATCTGTCTAGACCTGTAAAAACGTGGGAGGACCTTGTATTCCCACACAGCAGTTTTATGAAAGGCAAACCAAAAAAAAACCAGGTTGGATGGGGCTCTGAGGAAGCTGGTCTAGTGGAAGGTGTCTCTGCCCAGGCCAGGGGGTTGGAATGAGAGGATCTTTAAGGTGCCTTCCAACGCAGACCTTCCTGTGATTTCTATGAAAAGCCACCATGGCTCACTGGAAGATTTTGTTGTTCACAGTTATGGTCCAGCTGGGCAATATTTACATTATTTGTGCAGTCTTTATGTTCAGGTGTAAGAAATGTTCAGAATTTAAGATATCACTCTCTATCCTAAGTACCAAAATATATCTTTCTGTGATTTAAATAATTGTTTATCACAAAACCTCCAATAAAACTTGTCTGCTTTTCTGTCTGTGGTAATGTTTTCATGGAAGGAGTTTTCTAATTCTTATATTTTGCAGTATTCTTCCTGTGTTTGAAATTTTCAACTCTTTCTTCTTTTTCCCCTCCCTTCCTTCTGTTAACCATCATGTGAGATGATTAACAGTAGCGACTTCTAATTTAATAGCATGAGAAAAGAGTTGATGTAAAAATTAGTCACTTAGGATTTTGTTAATAAATATTTGAAATGTGTTGTCTTAATTGAAAATGTGCCTATTAATTAATATTTTCAGGTTTAATATACTAATTTTTATTTTTGGATCCCATTTAAGAAACTTATGCAAAACTAGTTGTATTTCTCATTTGATAAGATTTTCAGCCAGTATTTTCAGGTGAAAAGTAACTAGCAAAACATGCAGCAGCATTTTTGTTGTTACCTTCTACTTCGCTTAACTTTTTTTCATTACTTTGTAATACTTTTTACTTGGAAATTTTCTGTTATGAATTTTTTTTTGCACTTTTATAATGATGAAATAATAATGAATCATTTTGAACGGTAATTTTTAGATTTTAATTTTTTTTTCTTTAACACAGTTTCTTCAGTTGCTTTTGGCTGTGTAAACCTGCTGACCACATCTGAATTTAAGAGCGTTGAAGGAACCAGTTTTACAATAACCAGAAAAAATAAAAAACTCGGGGCTGTGATGAAAACAATGCAGTTTGGCTGCCTTTTTTAGAGCAAGTTCTGATTTATTTTAATTTTTTTTCCAGGTAAAGCGGAATGTGTATGACCTGACCAGTATCCCTGTCCGTCACCAGTTGTGGGAAGGTTGGCCTCCTTCTGCCACAGACGACTCGGTGAGTTCCTTTGCTCCTCGTGTCATTCCTTCTTACAAATGGCTGGTTTTACATGGATTTTTGATTGGAATCACTCAGTAGCATTTACTGTCTCACATGTAGTACCAAAACATTACACATGCTTCAGAGTTTTGTCTTGGAAGATACAAATGCTCGGGATTTGGATGATTGAAGCACATGGAAATGATTCCTGTGTATCAGATTCAATGAGAGGATTAGACAAGAAGGGGACACGTTCTAGACTGAAGCAAAGCTGCACAGCATTTTGGAAGTTGAAGTCTATTGAGTGATTGAACTTCAGGAAAAAAGCCCTGATTTATGTATGCTCTGAGTACACATCTGGATATTTTCCATACACAGTGCATTAGCTCACCCAGTTCATGCTTAAGCCTCTGCCTGGCTTCAGAGCAGGAGGTGTTCCTGCTGAAATCAGTGAGGAGTCACCACCGGTGACAGAATCCACTGACTGAGAATTGCCCACAAATTCATGACATTGTGGGACTTACCTGCAGTATCCCATTAAATACTAGATTTGCTTCCTTGCATGGTCGTCCTTGCAGTGTGTTTTACAGTGTGTCTTTCACTTCTGTTCAGATAATTTTCTTCTGCTAGGATGTTCCCAATGCCAGCTAGTGAGGTCTGCCTTTCTTTAGAAAACCCCCCAACCAATCCACTAAAAAATGCCTAAAAGGCTGAAATAATTATGTAGTTATGTTGTATGTAGATTCTGTGACCTGAGAAAAATGTAGAAAAATTAAGTATTTAATTGAACCTGAGTGTTCTACACAGTGAAAATGGATTTGGAGTTTACTTTCTTACATATTGCCATTATCTGCCATGCATTACTTTCCTGTCCATTTCTACTCTCATCTTCTAAAGGGAGAATTGCTGTTTGAATATGACTGCTCCTTTTTTTTGCTCTGGGTAAAGGATTTATGCCAATTAAAAAAAAAAAGGCAAAAGCTGTCTGAATTTCTAATGTACTTGTAAAATATATCTGTGGTGGTGTTTGCAGAAACAGTATTTAAGTTTGAGAAAGGTGGGTAAATCTCTGTCCATGTATTCAAGGGCATATCTGAGCCGATAGATGTAAGGTCTGAAATAACACCATGGTGTCATGTGGTAATTACAGTCTTTGAAATGTGGATCCATTTTAACATTTTATTAGTTTACATTAGCCCAAAAAAGAATTGGAAACTCAACACTTCTAATCTGTTTTCCCACAGCTGTTAGGTTTTCACATGTTTTTTCCCCTCCTTTTCTTTTGAATAGGACACCTCACATATGTAAAACCCATGAATCTGCTTTAAGTCTGTTTTTACAAGTGACATTGTTGCAGGTGAATTTTTCCCCTTTTCATCTTTAATGAAATTGGTGAATGTTGAGTCATCTGCTCTGAAGCAGAGGAGTCCTCAAAGCTCACTGCTGGAGTCTGGTGGAGCTGGAACTTGTCAGCTGTGTAAACAGATTTGAATGTGTTGCCAACAAAAATATAATTAATTTCTGTCTAAAATTAGAGGCCATAGCTTACTATTTATAAAGATTTAATGATAGCAATGACTATCTATGCTTCTGTGATCTGAACTTTTTTTTCCCAAATCAAAAATATTCAGTAATAATTACTTAAGTAATTAATGATGATCTCTTGAGTTCAGTGGCAAATTTTTAAGAGCACTTTTTCCATCCTGAGTTTTTAATTTGCTGTCTTGTAGGGTACCCCATTGCAATTAAGGAGTTAAAGAAAGACTTGATTAAAATACTTTTTCATTTGCATGTTATGCAGCATAAGAAATACTTTGTAATACCACAGGAGGTTTTTTCAGTGCAGTTCTCGTTAACCTTTGGCTTAGCAAACAGGACAACTAAATAGACTTGGCATAATTGGATTCCTGTATCATCTTGAGTCTCTTATGAACCTGCCAGACTACAGTCTTCTGACATTATCAGGAAATTTAGTGGAGTCAATAGTAATTTAAAACATTGTTGCTTCGTCTCCCTTCAGAGTTAAGATATGTTCTCTGCTTGTACTATCTAATGGAATATGGGATACTGTATGAATTGTCAATAACTCTTTCAGATCCTTTTGCACACTTTCACCAGGGAAATGGGTATCAAAACCTCCCCATGCAGGAGAATGTTTTCACGCTGTGACAGTTTGATTGTGGGAAACAAGGCGTACACAGGCCGTGCAAATCTCGTTTCACCGTTCGGCAAGGACAAGTTTTAGCTTTTATTGTGCCTGAATAACTTCAATGCCACAAATTATATCTGTTCTGCTCATTAAAGTTCAAAGTAAATGTATGAGTTTTAACTCATTCTCTTTTCTTTAAATGCATTTACGTAAGTAAAACTTTAATATATTCAAAATGTTAATTTATCTATTTTTGCGAATATATCATCAAGTGATACAGTGAAGTCTTGAAAATAATCCTAGAAAATAAAAAAACCATAATTATGATTTACTTTAAATACATTCACAATATGTTCTCAATTTTTATTTTGGATTTTGTAAAAATCTTAGCATTGCAGAATTTGTAAAATGAGGATCATGCCAGAATAATTTAGTAAAATTTCTGAAATTTATTCCTTTTTTNNNNTTTTTTTTTTTTTTTGCTGTATTGGCTGAACTTCTAGACTTTCACTGGTAATTACCACTAGTGTCAAGTGGAATGAGCAATTTTCAGATATGTGTTCACTGAAAAAAAAAATCTGAGATCACTTGTAGGTAATGTTTTAGTTACAGTTTTTACATGGAAGCATTGTGATTTTATTTACATGTATGGGTGATTTTCTGGATGTTAGTTTTACATGTGTATGTGTGAGGTAAAACTCTTTTTCCCCCATGAGGTCACTGATTTTTGATTTATTTCAGTAAAACGAGCTGTTGTCAGTGATATTTCTGTGGTTTTTTGATAACACAGAACGACACCCAGTAGAGGAAGAAGGAGAGAGGTTGCTTTCGTGCTGCTTTTTGTTCTTGGTATTAAAGCTACAGATTTTTTTCTTAATTGGTTCATTGTTTTAAGTCATTTCAGTGCAGCAGTGAGCTGCTTCTTTGTAAGTAACGACAGTGAGCTTGTCAAAATGGAATATATTTCTGCATCAAAAAGATGTAAAAGTTCTACGATGAGGTTTAAGGGGGGAAAGGGAAGAGGGACAAAGGCAGAAGATGAAGTGCCTGGTGCTGTAACTGTGCCCCAGCACACAGATGCCATCCAGGGGAGCTCAGCATCCAGCCTTCCTTCTGCCTG
>VWZT01010739.1:253550-323550 GCA_013397055.1 Pachycephala philippinensis | reverse complement strand
GTAATCAACCTTAGGTTTTTAGGAAGAGCTGGTAGCGAATTTTGAGGTTACTGTTAGCAATTAATTTGTTCAATACTAAGTTCTTTTGTCACTGTAATTTTAAAGCATAAGGAACAGCAGCGATGCTATAGACATAATTATTTGTCATCTTTTACTGCTTTCTTCTTTTGCAAGAGACTGACAAATCTGCTTGATCTGTTGAGACGTTTTTAGCTGTTCTTGCTTTGAAACTCATAGACATGAAAGTTATTTTCATTAAAAATGTCATGTTCATGGAACTTGTTAAAGGGAGTAGAGTTTAAAATTAGTAAACAAGGACTGACTGATACTTTATATTTGCTGCTTCAACATTGCTTCCAATTTCTGTCCTTATATTGACAGAACCTGCATATCAAAATGGGATAGAAATGCATGGAGAAATATCTCTAGGGTAGATCAGGGCAACCCAGATCTCTGAAGAAAACTATGGGAAAACTCTTGGGGGAGTATATTGTATCCACATCACCCCTCCACCTCTCCATCTACATGCACACAACTGCATTGGAGCTTTTTGTGTCCCGACAGAGGCAGCAGGAGGAACTACTCTTCTTCCTCGAGTTTATACCCAAATCATGGTAATCTTCACTGGACAGGGTTTTTACAGGATCACTAGTGTCCTACTTTGTTTGAAGCACCTACTTATGGACAGTTGCTGGCCCTCACAACCCCTGGACATCACCAGGAACTGAAGTAGCCTCTTGTCTCCTGCATGTGTTTACCCTCGTCGCTCCTCCTCTGCCCTTGATGCTCAGCTGGGCTTGTTTCCAAATAATTATATGTTTTGTCATGTAGTAATAGCACCTTCTGTACATTAAGCTGTATCCCAGATTTCATAGGAGAGTGCTTTTGCTATTGGTTTTAGAAATCCACTCCTAAGATAACTCCTACTTGAGAAGCTGCTTTGAAAATATGCTAAAAATTGCCTTTGCTGATCAATGACATCCAGCTGTGGTTTCACTTACGAATGTATCTTGGTAAAAAGATTTCATTCTCTGCACTTTTGGAACTCCATCTTGGAGATCCTTTTGTGCCTTCATCAAGCACTGGATTGTCACAGAAGCATCTCTGAATGATGAGGTGATTCATGGAGCAGCCCTGCAGCCCATTTTTGCTGCAGCAGGCAGAGTTCCTCTTCAGGACTACTCACAAAGGGCACAGTTTGGCACAAGGCCGGAGGTGCTGAGATTCTTGGAATGTTCCATGAAGGAACATAGAGAGATGCTTCTGATTGAGTTAACAGGAGTGGTCTTATTTAGGTGCTTTAACTCATTTTACAAAAACCAAAATACTCATTTCAGTGCCAGGTTGTTATAGAAGGACTACATTTGCTTCATGCCCTGCTGAGAGATGCTGGCAGGAGCTGTTATCAAAGACTCCTCTTCCCCTTAGTCATTTAATAGTAGCAGCTTCTCTTTTATTCTGTGCTCTCTGAGAACAGAATAGGAAGTGATAATCTCCTTGGAATACAGCAGACACCTGTTTGATAAGTGGTAATTGCATTATTCCTGGAGGATTATCACAGTGGTGCTTGTTTCTTTGTAATGAAGCTCCACTATTATAAGCAGAGCAGAACTTCACTAGAAGATACACATTCCAGGTAAGAGAAACAGAAGATAGGAAACAATCATCCTTTTTAGAAGCTTATTTTTAGAAGTCAGTAACGCTGTGTTTTCAAGAGCTAACATTGCAAAAATCCAATTCCTCAGAAAACGATACCCATGAAGAAGAGGCAGCATAAAAATCCTATCAGTGTTTGAACCATTTGTTGGAAGCAGTCCTGCTAGCACAACTGCTTGAACTGTGCCAAGGAATTATATAGTGCTGGAAACACATCCAGGCACTTCTCTGTTTGCCATCCAAAGCGTTGTACAATGTTGTGAAGTAAATGGCATCCCACCATAGACCAGAAACGTGCCAAGTATTTGGCTGATACTCTTTGTGAATGCAAAGCAGTTCCCAAGGTGTATCTGTGAATATCTAGGGGCAATATGTGATGTGGATGAATTGTTGTTAATTTATGCTGTTTATTATTTTACTTGTTTCTGAGCTTAAAAACCTGTTAATTGTTTTTGTGTCTCTTTTGAATAGCAAAAAATAAGTGGTTTGAGATCAGACTTAGTAAAAGCAGTTATTATACTGTATTCTATGGCAGTTACATAGTTACTTTAAAAAATACCAGAAATCTAACAGATACTGTGTTTCAACATACAAGCCAGCAGATAAAACAGGACGATTTTGAAGAAAGGAAATATAGGAGGACAGGTTAACTCTGTTGAGTATTTTTGCAGGTGTTCTGAGTCTGAATCCATGTTAAGTGCAGTTGAATTTTTCATGTTAAAGTATCAAAACTAAGAGTACACAGTACCACAAAACACTATAACCAGACTTCAGAGCCTGTGGTTGTCCACAGAGAACTGATGGATGAGTGGACACTGGCCATTTCCCATGTTTTGAGGTGCTAGAGGGATTCTTGTCCTTTTTATTAATTGACCTTTTCGTTTCTTTACTTTGATCCTTTTCTCATTTGGCAAAATAAAATGGATGAATGCTTTGACTCCTGGTTATTTGTTGTCAGCCAAAGACAGTCTCTCTTTAGCTTAGGAACGGCTGGGAATCTCAGTTTTATCTATGAATAACACTCTGTTAGTTGTAATTTATCTTGTTTTAGTGAGAGAATTGTTTTTTTCAGTTCCAGAGACCTTCAGGAATGTACAGTGAGTTATGTATGACCTGTTCCCAGGCATGTGTGTTTTATAGATCAGTTCACACAGGTGTACTTATTAATAAACTCACTGAACCAATTTACATGCATAAGTTTTAACCACTGAGTAATTAGTGAAGGCATTGCTGAGGAACTGGAAATTTGGGAAATGTGTCATTATTTGCATATCAGTATAAAGCAATTACTAAATTAAAGAGTGCACGTTGTGACAAACATGAAGCTCCTTTACTGTTGCTTTGTCAGTGCACATTAACATCAACTTGATGTGAAAGCCTGGCTTTCTCTGCATGAACTAAAAATCCTAAGGCAGAAGTACACAATGAATCACCCAGAGTTTGGAGGCTAGCATGCTGAATTGCCTTGGGGTTCAGACTGAGGAAAGAAAAAACTCATGTAAAAGACCATTGAGAAAACGTATCAGTGGAAAGTAATTAACTCAAGATCCACAATTAGCCTCATGGTCTATACTTAACTGTGTTCCAGGTCTTTCAGCGTTTATTTAATTCTGTTACCCTGTGTTTCAAATAGCTGCAAATGGCTTGGCAGATTTTTCATCCTTTTTAATATTTACAGTTTTTGTCTAAGAAGAAGAATGAGCTCTGTAAGTGATCATGGGTATTTATTTCAGTCTCTCAAGTATATCTCTTTTTTAGCAGAATCTGTTGTACGCGGAAATATTACTTTCTTTTTGTTTCCTTTAAATATATTAGTGGTTTGAAGCAACATTAAGTACTACAGTAGCTGTCCTTCTGCTTTAATTCCTAATTTGCCTAACTAGGCTCAATCAAATGAGAAATAATCAAAACCAGGGATAATTTTCATTCAGCCAGCAAACGAGAGGGGTAGGTGCACAGTAACACGGCCGGTGATTAACAGGGGCCGTAGCAAAAATTGGCATGTGTGTTCAAGCAGCACACCAGGGCTGGGTGTTCCCAGAGCACCACGCACCACTTTTTCTCAAGCTCATAAGAAACTCACGGTGTTTTGTGGAGCTGCCTTTAGGGTGGTTGTTGCTGCAGCTCCAGCACCCCTCGTCTGGTGTCTGAAAGACACGAGTGGCCTCCTCACCGTGCCATGGATCTCCTCCAGCCTCCCGCACCATCCCCAAGATGATTCCAGAGCTGCTTCACCATACTTCTGCCTTCAGCATGTGTAAAGATCTGCCAGGATTGTGCCTTCACACTGCAGCAGAATAAGATACATACCTTTTATATGCAGCCTTTTGGAATTTCAGAGAATTAACACAGCAATCTCTTAATCCTAATCTAAAGAATTTATCAAACTTTAAAACACGAGTAATAGTTCAGACACTTTTTTTTCCCTTCAGTTCATAGCTTTTTTAACTTTTGGGCTCTGTGTTTTAACTCTATAGCATTCCTTTGTGATTTTAAGCTTCATTATAGTTCAGAGATCTACCATGGGAACATGACTGAAATCCCTGGAATGAATTTCCTACAACCTGTGTTGACAGGTTTAAATTACGTACTCTGACACTGTTCTTGTGGCTGGATTAGAAACTTTTTTTCAAGTTAAACCTGCGATAAGTAATTGTCACAGCGCGCTGGCACAATGCTAATTTGAAGTGACGTGTCCAAACTGGCCTCAGTAACATGAAGAACCCTAACAGGTGTGAGGGGTGGATCTTCCCATGGGCCCTGCTGAACTTCTAACAGGGGAAAAATAGTAGAAAAAGTGAAATGAACCTTGAATAAAGCTGTCAGCAGTAATTATCTCAACAACACTTTGTGAGGAGTTAAAATAAGCATTACTGATTTATAACCTGAACACACTCCATGCTAGAGATGTTTTTTTCATCCAGTTAGTGTTTAAAATGAAACGTTGAATACCTGTCAAGACTTTTTTCTCTTTATGGAGATGCATAATGAAATGAAGTTATTTTCCAGAGGAAGTTAATTTCAAGGGCTGTCAAATTTTTTAAACTCTTCTGTTCATTTTCATATTTGTGCAATAGTTTAATAAAACAAACAAACCTCAAGCATACTTGACTGTTTTTCCCAGCTAATGCTATTTGATGTCAAAAGACAAAGTGGTTAATGTGGAATTACATCCACTTTTTATTGTTGTTCAAGGAGGGATAAGGGCTTACATTGCAGTAGATGAGCTTTGGGTGTTTGATTTCTTTTTTTTTTAATATTATGTACTGAACTTGGATAACAATGTCTAGTTGAGCAGTACAGACTGAACAGAGCCCTTCAGTTCTGGGTAAATCTTTCTGAGTCACTTAATTGCACAGTACAAAAATGCCCTTGTTTCAGGTAACTAAAATAATGTATTTAATAGATTTGGGTTTTGAATTGCAATGTACCTTCATTTTACACTGGGATACTTGCTCTTTGTTGGTGTGATAATGCGTGTTTTACGTATACAATGTATTTCAGTATGGATAGAAGTAATTTTACAGTCTGTTACTACTGAAAGAATACTTGCTAACTTTTGAGAAAGAGCAAGCCAAAGGATAAACATTCATTCACAGAAAATCTTTAATCTCTTGAAGCTTTAAACATTAGTTTTAAAAACGAACATGCAGGAATTCTTAAATCATGTATCACTTTGACTTTGTGAGATTATACACTGAAAGGAAGATAGGTTATTTATTGAATAGTTATGCAGTGACAAGTGATGGGTTGGGAAGTGTTGATCACCTGTTTGTTCCCAAGGAATTCAGTAAGGGTTTGTCTGAGCACAACAGGCTGCCCATGCACTCTTAATAATGCTTGGTTGAACACCAGGAACTGCAGCCATGGCAAGAAGCTCATATGAAAGCTCTTTCATGTCATAGTGTCATTTTTCTTGAAATGATGAGACTTTGAGTATCCTCAGAAATAGCATGAGTTACTTGGGAGTCCACCACCTCCTTCTTGCATGGATTGGTTTCTCTGCTTGGATCTCCAGCCAGGAAAGAGTGTGGAGCCATCTGATAATCTCTGGAGAACTGCAGAAGATTGCCAGAGTTCCCATACTCTTATTTCCCCTGCTTCAATATTCATATGCAAGGACTATGCTGAATGCACTTAGAAACCACAATACTATTAGACTGTTTTTTTAATGGAAAACTTCCCACTCTTGTATTTCAAGTGCAAAAACAAAACTTCACTCACTTGCTCTGCCTTTCCCCCCTTTCCTGTATACTTGGATTTTTCCTATATGCCACATTAATTGTTTTATCCTGTCCACCACACAAATACTCCTTGCTTTTCCTTGCTTCTTCAGTCCTGAAAACAATAGGTTGCAAAAGGAAAATGGAAATGCGAGTGAGCCTCAGCTGTGGAGCAGCCTGACTAATCTTTAAGCAGCAAAAAGAATAACTTATTTTCAAGGTGTTCCAACTAGATTGGTATATAATTTGTTTTGCCTTATTTCCTTACCTACTGTTGGTGCACTTGGGCTATGAAAGCATTTGATCCCTAAAATACCTTATATCCAACTCCAGCTAGTAGTATCATATACATAGAAATTATGATAGAAAAACTAGGGCAGAAATGTTCATCCTCAGAGTTTTTGCTTCTTCTCAAACTTTGCATAGTTGTGTTCAAAATGAAACCTTTTTTCCCTGGATCTTCAAGAAAATCCATCCATCCATCCATCCATCCATCCATCCATCCATCCATCCATCCATCCATCCATCCATCCANAGAAAATCCATCCATCCATCCATCCATCCATCCATCCATCCATCCATCCATCCATCCATCCATCCATCCATCCATCCATCCATCCATCCGATAAAGTGGCATTTATCATACTCAGGGAATTAGCTTATGCTATAATAAAAGGTCACATAACAGAATAGTAAATTTAATATGAAAATTGAAATACTTGATAATGCTCCTTGCTCACCCCTCTGTCCTTACCCCTTCTCTTATCTGACGAGGGGAGAAAAACATCATGGTAATTACTCCAACAAGAAAAAGGATGGAGTTATATGGGAGTGAAATTTTCACAGAGGAGACACCTGCCAGTCATTGAGTATTTTGCTACGGGCACCTCTCTTAGGTTATTTTGAATAATTAAGTGTTGTGCAATGTACTTGGTCATGTTTGTTTCTTTATTCTTAAACCACGTATCAGTGAGTAAACCAGTAAATGGAAAAGGTAAGGAACTCACATTTTGGGCACGGTGGAAGGGCTGTCACATGGCGTATTTGAAGCAGGATTAGGTTTCAGTCTATAGGTAACCCTGCATTCATTTCTGATTAAGAATGTTTTGTGTGATAAATGTGTATTACAAGCCCCCATGTGTGTACTGCAGCCTGCTGAGCAACCTCTGGTAAGAGCCCTTTTTATGGGAGATTTATGGGGGAGAGTCAAGTATCGGAAAACATGCTTTTTATTTTGTACACCAGAATCTTGTTTGCTTACTTTATCTCTGAGTATTAAAAGCAGAAAATGGATTTTTTTCCCTTTACCTCAGGAGAAAATTATGCTGTGAGAGTTCCCCTATTTAGTTTCCTGTTGAAGCAGATTATATACAGCCAAACATGATTCTGTATTAGAAGTGCAGCTACTTGAATAATTTGACTGATTCATAGCAGTGAAGTTATACAGAAATTACATTTCTTTTTATGATCTTTTTACTTTATATTAAAAATCCATAAGGTTTGTCCACTGCAAGGTTTTGGATTTTGTTTGCCATTGTCAGATAATGCCTGTTGCTTCACTTGCTGTGTGTGAAGAAGTGAAATCTGGCATCATTGATAGATTCTTCTCCCTTGTGTATGGATCAAGTGTTCTCTGAATTTCTATCTGATGCTTTGTAAGATTTACAGTTTGACCTTTGAATTTCTGAGAACAAATGATCAAGAAGCTCTACTTTATGTCCAAAAAAATGGTATCAGCAAATATTTTGTCATGGAAAAATACCTCTCCAGTGAGTTGGAAAGAATTTGTCATTTGAGTAACTCAAACAATAAAATCACCTTGTTACAGTAACTGAAAGAGTTTCTCCTTTTCAGTGGTCTTTTAAACAGCCAAAAGCTTTTTTTTTTTTAAATTGACAAGTGTTGGGTAATACAGCTGAAGGGCTCCATTTAATAACTTGCCCCGATTAACAGCTAAGTGTCTGTATGTTCAGAGAGATGCATTAATGTACATTAAAGCAAATCAGAGTGCCCACATACTCTAAAACATCAAAATTCTCATTGCTCTTGTAGCAATCAAAAGGTTAGCAAAGAGCACAAAACAAACCAGTATTCCTACCTTCTGTAAATATTATAACTTATAGTATTATAATGGGTAATCAGGTACTCAGGCTTGTTCTGAATAGTTCTTGTTTACAAAAAGCTTTATCTCTTTACAGAGAAGGGATCCCTAAATGGCAAGTATCCTGTGAACAGCACAAGCTTTCCATAACTGAGGATGAGGAAGAATGTCCAGTTCTTTACAGGTTATTGCCTTAAGCTGGACACTTTGGGTGTTACGTAAGGTGTCTAATGTAAGGCATTAGAAAGCTCTTAGAGCTTCCTTCACTTTCCTCATTAGGTATGGTTGCCATTCAAATCTCTTTTGAGATGCTGCCTTTCTCCCTCAGTGTGTGGCTGAACGTGAGGAAGGCCAATTTGTCATATCCAATTAGTCTTTTCCTGATGCAGTCCACCGAGCTTATAATTTTTGTATCAGCATTTCTCAGTGGAGTGAGTTCTGCAGCTGGAGTTCTCTGCTGGTATCATTCCTTCGTGTTCCTTCAACTGTTTATCTTTCTCACGTCTTCAGTATCTTGATTAAATATCTCTGGACTAGTACAAGAGACTGAGTTTGTTCCTTCATTAGTAATTTCAGAAGTCTGCAAGAGTGGGATTTAAGTTGCGCCAACAAACTCTTTCTAGAAGATAAAAGCTTTTGAGATTATGGGCTTGTAATTTTTCATATTATTCTGAGGGTGAGATGGCCACACTCTGGAATTACATGCTCTCAATGATTTCTTTCTCTTCTGCAGACATGTTTGTATCATGAAGTATTTGGAAAAATGATAGTTGGTTTAGATTGTTCTGAATGATATTTCTAGAAGCTTCTACGTAAAAATAATACTTTCTAACTAAGAATAATTTATTGTCTAAAGCATCTGGTCTCACTCCAGATTTGGCAAATATTTCTGGGTTAATCTGGAAGGCTGACAAAGAATCCTGCATGTTTGGATCAGAAAAGATGTTGCTTAACTTTATCCCTCGATTGCTAATGCTGGCAATTGAAAAACAAATCATCTCACACTGAGCATTTACAAATAGTATTAGTGTCTTAGAGTTGGAAAGCACAAGTGAGCACCAGACTATTTCTTTCCTCTCTAAATAGTTAGATTTTGTAGTGAGCTTTCTCTTATTAGTTAAAATCTGTTTCAAGTACCCTTTGTGTGCTTTTAGTCCAGGTTGTACCATTACCTTTTTAAATACCAGAGATATTGAATCCATTCAGTATCTCTGCTGTCTCCTAAAAGGAGACTCTGCTGCCGCCACTCTCCCTGAAATGTTTGAAATCTTGAATTTCATTGTCCTCCTTAAAAGTTACAGGAAGCCAAATAGGAGACTACTTAAATTTTTCAACAAGCACAAGCAGTGTCTACACAGTGTTGGACAAGGGATCAGGCTCTGGAGTTACTTTTTGCGAGTAACTTTACTTATTTCTGATTCTGTTTCACTTTCCACCTCATGCCCCTTTCAGTTCTGAGACAGTTTGATAGGCACATGTGTACATTTCCTGCCTAGAAAAATAGAGTAACCTTATTTATTTTTGCTTTAGTGTGTTATTTCTTTCGTAACCTGTATCTAGCTTGTCATTTGTGCATGAGTCCCTCATATGCATCTTCCTATGTCTTTTCTAGTGCATGTGGAAGCCATCCCATTCAAGCTCTTATACCCACACAGTGGTGATTTTCATGCAAAAAAAGAAAAATTCTGAAAAATGACTGAATTTGAGTTTTTGCACTGCCAGATGGGCTCACAAAGTAGAGAATATGGGTAATCAGGTACTCAGGCTACAAACCAGTGTTTCCAGTTATGGGGTTGGTGTAAAGATTTTGTTCATTCCCATGGGAAGGTGGCTGAAACACAGTGATAATTTATTGCAACGATCATGTACTGCATCTCTGTTTGGGAGGTGGCAGGTGCAGTGTTCAGAAAGAAAAAGGTCTCCAAGAGCAGTGTGAGATCTGCAGTTCTTGCCACTGAGACGCTTCAGTGGGTGCTCCCATCAGTACCTGGGCCTGCATTCCCAGTACTAGGAAAAGGTTTGCTGAGCTGCCTGGAAAACAATCTTTTGCTTAGTCTTGGTGTTTTTATTCAAAAGAAAGCTTAAACTTTTGTGGTGTGAGAGTCTTTCTTTGCAAGAGGACTCTCTATCTTTGAATGAAGATAACTTTATTCTAGAAGAATGTTGATGCTGCTAGTTTATTTTGGAACGCAGGCAGAGCTGCTATTTCTTTTGCAAAAAAAAAAAACTTCTCAGAAAGAAAAAAAAAAGAAAAAAAGCAAAGGGAAGGGTGATTTCTCACACCAATATGCACAAACCCCCAACATTCCAGCAACTGTCTGGAGAGTGGGATGAAACAGGCTCTGATGTGGAACCCCTTCTGCTGTTAGCTCGTGTTTGAGAGACGCTTTGACACTATAATATAGGGTTGCAAATTGGAATTGCAACACCCTGCAATTGGGCCAAGTGATGAAGCAGCACAATAACTGCCTGCTTGATCTTACCACTCTCTCTTTAATGTGCACGTAAAAGATACCGGGAGCCTTTCCAGGCATCTGTCAGGGTATTTGATGCTGTGAGAGAGGGAACTGTAGTCTGTGTGTGGTTAATGTGCGTGTGTGTGTTTTACCAGCGTTTTATATAGTGTGCTAACTACAGGGCAAAGTTTCAGGTTTTATAACAGTTGGGTTTTGTTTATTATTAAAAGCTTATAAAAATAATAATTGAGGTGGTGGATTATTACAGAGAATGCAGTTCTTATGCTCTTGTCACAGGAGTTTCATAGGTAATTGGTCTTGACCTGTGTGTCGTCTTTAATATTTCATTTGCTCCAGAGTATTAGAACTCACTTCCTTTAAGACCATTGCTGGGCTTTTTACACAGCTAAACTTGTGTTTAACCTTGCTGTGAGAATGTGACAGTAGGCTAGTTCAGACAGGTTAACATTCATTTGGTAACCAGCCTGCTTAATCATCCTGCTTCAAATTAAATCTTTGTGAGTTCTAGCAGACAAGTGATAAAGTCGCTCTGAATTATGTATAAAAAATAAATGGGGTATTTTCAGTGCTCATGGCAGTAAATGGAATTTAAGGCGTATGATTTATTCTTGGATTTTTGTTGAGAATGATTGAAATGTATTTTACCTTTATGTTTTTACAGTCCAATTAGGAGAGTGCTATATTTCTGAAATGTATAATGTAAATCTTTCATTCTGTGCCCTGCAAAAATACTAATAAGTCTTACAGGATCTGAGTGTTTTTCTGTCCTCTCCGTGTTTCATCTGGAGAAACCATTAGAAACAATATTTTAAACATACAACCAGGACTATCCTCCTCCACATCACTGAAAATTGCATAGCATTAAATACTTTGTCAGTGCCAAAATAATCAACTATACTTAAGAGCTACTCACATTGTAAAATCAGTCCAGATAGGTCTTAGGTGCTTCTGAAAGTCCTATTTGTGGTCATCAACCTCACTTCTCCTGGACTGATGTGCTTTCCAGAAGAGGCAGGAGGCTGGGCAGAAGCTTTAAATGAGGGATGGCACCGGTGGTTCTGGTCACAGAGTGGGCAGTTCTCATTTTGAGGCATTATAATTAGTGCATTTTTAAATGCAATGTAGGATCAGATTTTCAAATATTATTGCTGTGTGTTTGCAGGCATCATCATAATTTTGTCTTTCAAATGACACCAGAATTTTTCCACTTCCTGCCTTGATAGTTCTTGAAAATGGAGATTTAGGCATACAGCAATGGGGAAAAATGGTGTTTCTGTTGGCATTGGTTGCTGAACATCCATCCTGTGGATTGTGCTGACTGCAGTGTCACCGGCACTGTTTGGTCTGTGTGTCTTTGTTCACATGAGGAGCATGGCGTGCACCCTTGACATTAAAAATGACTAAAAAGGAGGTGAAATGTATTTTTTAAGTTGCCAATGTGATTGTGTCTATTGCAATGTCTGCTGGTAACCTGTTCTTTCAAAATACTATTCTTTTCAAGATGACTTAACTGTTTTTAATTAGTTTTGTCAGCACTTATCATCTTCATTTCAACATTTGCCTCTTGATAAGCAATAAAAAATTTACATTTGCATCATCAAAGCATAGCACTGTAGAAATTGCTATGTACAATAACGTTTCAAACTTCAGTGCTGATTTAGGAGAAAATAACAATTCAAGACACTTTTGAGTTTGCAGTTCCATGGAGTTTGTTGTGATACTCTGTGCATACACCTCAGTAAAACTCAGCTGCTGTTTCCTTGAATATTTTAATGTCAGGAATCATTTTAGTTTTTCAGGCTTCTTAATGCATGTTTAAATAATGCAGTCATTAGTTTGAGTCGCTAAACGACCTTAAAACCCCCCCCAACTTTAATTGAGACCGTGGCTTTAATGAAGGACCCTTGCTTGCTTTGTAGATGACTCTAGCTGTGTCGGGAGTGACTTTTCCTTGCCATCGACTTACGGTTGGAAGAAGATCTTCACCTGTACAAACAAGGGAGCAGTCAGAGGAGGTAAGGACATCATCTTTATTTTACCAGGCTGCTCTAGGAAGAAGCAGGGACACCTTCTTGTGCAGTGGGCACCATCCCTTCTGTTGTCAAGTGTGTCAATAGAATTGCATCTTAAAACAATCAATTTACAGTTCCTGCAACACAAAATTGTGACAAAGTAAGGAACTGGGCAAATGAGTCATTGAAGGAAAAGAGGAAAAACACAGCAAGCAAATCACAGCAAAGGATCTGACTGTGGGAGATGAGACCTTAGCTCCTTGCACAAAAACGTTGATTTTTCTCCTTCATATTGGTATGCCAAATACCAATATAAAAGCCACCATTGTGTGGCTTTTCTCACTCTTTCTTATGCAGTTAGACCAGCTCTGGTGCCATTAGATGGAAAACAGCATTAATTCTGGATAAAATTTGCTCAACTATGTGTATGCAGAGAAAGTTCATTCTTTAATAATGCATTTGGTCCCATAATATTGCTGCCAACTGGACTTCACTTAAAAATTACCTCTGATAATGCTGTATAAAATAGTACAATAAAATGCAGTATATTATGTTTTTATAGAAATATATAAGAATGTGTCACTGTGTATGTATTTTGTATTTCACTGAAGCTGTCTGTAATAGAAGCTTACAGTGGATTTTGGTTTTTGTTTTTATCCAGCAGTGCACTGATGTTCATATGGTTAGTGATAGTGATGGAGATGACTTTGAAGATGCTACTGAGTTTGGAGTTGATGATGGAGAAATGTTTGGAGTAGCATCATCTGCCTTGAGGAAGTCGCCAATGAGTAAGAGTTGAGAGTTGATTTACACTTAACTGGAGGTTGTACAGCAGAGAGGTGTGATGAGTCTGCAGAATTAGAAACTGGAAAGTATCTTTTGGTAGGAATGGTAGAATTGTTTGAATGTCATGTCTGGTGGATGCATCAAATGAAAATACTGCAGACATCACTGACAACTATGATAGCATCTTCCCATGGAGAGAAATTTTTAACCTTAACAACTGGAGAACAATAATTTAACTTAAAATTGAAGAGTAACAATTAAACTCTGAGAAATTGTGATGTCTATGCAAATGTGCCTGTAGACAGCTAGATCTCCACTTCCCCGTTTTGAAAATTCTACAGATTCTATTTTTGGTTAATGTTTTAGTCGTTATGTTAATTGAGTTTCTCAGTGATTATTTGCTGTTTTATTATGAAAAGGATTGAGCAGGAGCAGTCAGTTACCTCCTACATGCAGTTCTTGCATGCTCTTTATTTGCTCTAGGCTTGCATTAGTGTTACTACGTTAGAAGTTTTTTGACAGCAAATAGATGTAATAATATGGAAAACTTTCTAACATTATGTATAGGAACGGTTGAGCCTTTCAAGCCTTAAAGTAAGTCCAGAGTGCTAACTCTGAACAAGGAATATATCACATTACACTGGACCTGAGGATTTTACTGTTTGGAAAACCTGAATATATTCATGAGACTCTATGGAAATTTCATGTCTTTCCAAAGGTTCATAGTTGATAGTCTTTCATGAAATCTATATGGTCTCTTGGTAACACTTCAGGAAGCTGGGAACATGAAATACCTGTGAAGCAAATGCGTTTGCATATTACAACCTGTTTCCATAAGGTTGCATTTCTTTTTTTTTTTTTCTTTCTTTCATTTTTTTAAGTGCCAGAAAATGCTGAAAATGAAGGAGATGCCTTATTACAATTTACAGCGGAGTTTTCTTCAAGGTAAGCATAGCATGTTCACTGTGCAATTCTTACTACAAACTAAGTTAAAGTTAGTAAATAATGAAAATATAAATAAACCAAGTGTTCATGTTCTTGTGAGATTATAGCATATTTAGACATCCTAATCTAATTTATTTTAATTCTAACTTTGCTACTTGAACTGCTTCTTAAATAAAACTTTCTCAGTCCAAGCTGGAGTGGCTGATTCTTGTCTTATTTAATTTGTCACTATTTAGTATCATTACTTAATTATGTAAAGGTCCAGAAGGATGAGAAAGACTGGTTATATATGATAATTTTATTATGCTATACAGGAACAGAAAAGCTGAAACTGATGAATACTGAAAAATATATACAGAGTTGTTGTAAGAGTTTTCACAGTAACAAAGTGATTGGGTAAATATTGACTTAAAAAATATAGAAATTCTCGATTTTTAAAGAACTTTATGCTACCAAATCATACACTGTTAAACAGTTGCTTGTTTCATTGAATAGGTAGAAGCTGCAAAGTAATGCAAAGTTTATGTGCCTTCTGTTTTCACTCCTGTGATGAAATGTTCCTCTATGTGTATGAGATGCATTAATGTGTAATTCAAGAAGAGCCTTCAATTAACCTTTAAGAATATAATGAAGGGAGGAAATAAGTTATGATTGAAAAACTTTATAGAAAGTTGTGTAGAACTTAAGGTGTTTATATGTATAAACAGAATGTTTTCATCATAAAGTTTGTAAGGTAGTAGTTCATTACTTTGAGTTTTTTAGTGTTGGAAAACAAATGGGTCCTGAATATTTCCCTTCTGTCCTTTAGAAGTGTAATACTTCATCTTTCTAAAGGTTTAGCTGATGCATTATATTTACAAAATATATGAAAAAGTAGAATATTGAAACGACTTAATTTTGTACTTTTTTATTAATTGGAAATTTTATCTCAAATAGATACGGTGACTGCCATCCTGTTTATTTTATTGGATCATTAGAGGCTGCTTTTCAAGAAGCCTTCTATGGAAAAGCTAGAGATGTAAGTGTGTATTAGAACTACTTTATTTAATATAATGGGGGGATGGAAATCAACTTAAGGGTTTCATTGTTATTTAAAAAAAAGCTGGGCTACATTTTGGAGTTATCCTGGTTTTATTGCTCAGGAAGAGCTGCACTCATTCAGTCGACTGACTGAAATACTTACCTTGGTGGTTGCTGAAATCGCAGTGAATAACTGATGCTTTCTAATCATTCAGGCTGTATTTTTACTGGAGTTCTTTAGTTGTCAAAGCTACTCTTTTTCTTTTCCCCTCCTCCCTTTTCTTCCTGAAATAATGGTGTCCTAGCACCAGATAACCCTGCCTGTGAGTCTTGTGGTTGACAAGTTCACTGTTGCATGTTGGTAACTCCTTTGAAGAATGGCTAATGAAATTGTAAATTTAAATTGAAAGGTCTCTGAAATACAGTGTGGGGTTTTTTCCCCCCTTTGTACAGCCTTTATCTGCCAAGTAAGTTCCAGTACTAAGGTTTGGTTGTTTAGTTTTTCTGTACATCCAACCAGGCATCTCAAGTTTCTGTTATTCCATGCACAGTTTTAAAATCAGTATTTTAATAAAATTAGAATGGGGACAGTTTATTTAAGTTTTGGTGACTTGATTCGCTAAGGAGAAACCCAAAACCCTGCATAATTAAGCACAGATAAAGCTGAAACACAAACAAGAAAATCATGCTGTTTAAATTTACTTTTTGTTTTCTTGATGTTTAATTTTAAAATGAAGAACGTAGTTATTCATATTGGAAGGAGTGTCTGTATCACGTTAGGGGTTGTTCTGATAAGTGTTAGAGTTATAAATCCACCCTGTATAGCTGAAGTTAACACATATTTAACACTCTTAAGTTTAGTGAATATTTTCATGTCTTTGCACAGAGAAAAAAATCCTATGAATTGAACAAGGAAAGGGTGTGAGTTGGGAAGTTCATTTTGTGTCATTGCATCAGAAATGGTTGACAGTGGATCAGTGTAAGAGTGGACAAAAGCCCAGTAAGAATTTTCATGAATAGTGTTATACCTATAAATCTGATATGAGTGCAGTTCGGTTACTTAGTTTTTTGTTACTCAGAGTACTTCTTGTACTGCATACCTAGCACTTCTGAAATTCATGTCACCTTATATTTTTAATATTTTGTGATGTATTCAGACCAGAACCTCATCATAGAGTTATTGTGTGTGTATGTGTGTGTGTATATGTATATATGTATACACGTACATACATACATATATATATATCAGAGTGTGTGTGTGTATTTAGGAAAGTATAATTTTTTGTTTGTGTTGTTTGGATTGTTGGGGTTTTTTTCTGAATATTGCCTTATTTTTAAAGCTCTCCCTCCCACCTACCCTGTGGAAAGGCATTATTTTTATTGTAACATTCTGATTTTAAGCAAAGGTATGAGAATGTTGAAATACCATATATTTTTGTTGCTTTTTCCTGTTACAAAGTAATTTTTTCAGTACTGGCTCCTGGAATTCAGAATTGAGGAAAGGGACACATTATTTTATATTTTTATAATTGCCTTTCATAAAATAATTAAATACATATATAAGTATAAAAAAAGCTTAGGAGAAATTGCAACCTGTATATCTTGTCTTCTAATTTATACTGTGGAGGGCACTTAATTTTACCAGGGCAACAGATGAGCTTCAGGCACCAGCATTCTTCACTTGAAGTGAGAAATTGAGTTCCAAGAGTAAATAAAAACAAGATTGAAGGTTTAAATCCTCTACTAGGCTTTTTGAACTTATATACTCATTAAATGTTTATTGGAGTGGTGGGATTACGAAGGATTTGGGCAGCTTCATCAACTGGTATATACTTAATCACTAAGTAAAACACTACATTTGATAGAGTGTTTCTCACGATGCCACACTCAATCCATCTTAATGAAAACCGCTTCAAACTGATTTAATTTGAGAGCACTTGGCAGCTTGAGTGCTCAGAGATCTTGGCCTTTTCTTGACAAATTCTCAACGCTGTCCAGAGCAGAAGGTGCACTCTACAGTTCATGTCTAGTGAGACAGCCATCAGCTGTGGTTTAAATCTGTATTGTGGATACTTTTTGCCTCAAAAAAAGAGAAAAAAAATCCCAATATATATAAACACGAGGCTTTTTTCCAGAAATATTTTAATTTGGGTTATTTTAAGTAAGTTAACTTCTGTCAGAACATGTGTTTTGGATGCAGAGTATGAGTTCAAAATCTTTTTAAGAAAATAGATGTTTCCTGTTAAATCTCATTGTCTTCTCATGTGTTGGAAAGGCTGATAATTCATAGTTACTTAACAAAATGTTGCTTGAAAAAGAAATACCTTGTAAAAAAAGTCGAGGTGTTTTTCTGCTGTGTTTGAGTCATTAGACAGTGAAGATTAACATACATGATGGTATCTTTTAACCTTTAGAGCAACTGCTGCCACAACAATGCCAGTTTTTGGTAGGAGAGGTGGAATGAGGTCAAATGTAGCTCTGCTTTAAAACCTGTATAACTCTTTAGCACAAAAATACAATACCCAAGATACAGAACCTTGCTTTTAATGACCAGTGTCCTTGGCCATGGAATTCTCAGCTGCCTCTAGCAGCCTGATGGTTAAGGGTGTTGTGTATTCACTTCCAAGGCTTGTGGTATATATGACAAGAAAATATTTTCAGTATTTCTTTTAATGGGGTCAGGAAGAGAGAGTCAGAGGTTTATTAAATTAACAATTAAACTGTTTTTTGTGAAAGTCTTCCTCTGTCTGTTGGAAAGAAGAGTTTCCCTGTCACATTAGTTTCTGAAGAAGGAGCTTAGTCTTGCTCAAGTAGCTACATTGCCATAGGAGTTGCTACACCTGATGCCATGGAAGAAACCCTATGATAGACATTTTTTAACAAGGTATTTGGGGAAGGTTTCTTTGTGTCTGAAAGCACTTTGTGGGTGTCTTGTGTTCCAACACATCAGAGGGTTTATCCTAACTTAGGGTGGTATTGTTATTAATACTGGATTTTAATTGCTAAATTGAAGCTTACTGAGTTACACATGTGAATAATACTGAAGTGTTTTCTTTTATTGGAGCTTGTTTGTCTTTTCATTTTTATAGGTGGTTGCTACTCTTTTATTATGAGAAAGAATAAAGACATTGGGTTTGCCTTTTCAGGAGCTTTGTCTTTATATACCTCTGTCAGCTCACCTCCTGCTCCTCTCTCAACCTTTCTGTCCACTGACTTTTAATAAATATGTGAAACATCTCTCTTAGCACAGATTGGTATTGTCACCTCAATATATATTCCTGCATTCTGAAAATGAACCGTGTTTTTCTTCTCCTTGAATTCTGTCTTTTAGGTTCAATTTAGAGGCAGCACCATCTCTCTCACATATGGGTTCTTTATTTCCTGAACACCTACAGCAAAGTATGCTCCTTCCATGATTTGGTGTGTTCAAATAAAAGGGGTTTTTTGCCTTTTCTTTTCTTTGGTGGTAGCAGAATATTCCTTCGTACAGGGCTTTCTGTAGCATCATTTTTATCTGTGTAACTCAGAAAAATGTCCCTTATTATTCCAGCTGGTTAAGTTTATACTGAACTTATTACAGATTACAGGTGGATGAATTACCACTTTACAGATTCTGATTAAACATAAATAACCTGACCACTAATCTGCATGGTCTGGTTGAAGCTGGAAGACAGGTATAGAAGTATAATTTTAGGTTTTCGGGAAGAGTGAAGCAGCTGCACTATGGTAAATGTCAGTACATAAGCTCCAGTTAAGTCCCATGTTAGTCACCATTTTCTTTCCAGTCTTGCCTGAGGTGTGTTAGCATTTCTGTCCTTTAATTTGTAAATTATTGCTGAATTTGTGGATAACTATGGTTTAGAAATTTCTGCTTCTCTGTTTGCCTACACACCCTTCATTTTTCATGTCTTAAGAACAGCTTCATCTTTCTTATCTGGAGGGTTACTCCTGGATATGGGTCTCTCTTCAGCATCTTCTGTATTTGATACTAGGTAATGGATGTTTTTTGAAATTGTCTGCCACACTCCACATTTTCTCCTCTTTCAAAGCTTGTGATTATAGATCTTACCCGAGTTTGGTGTTAATTACTGGATACTATTTGCATTATGTAAGATATCACTACAAGTGCAATTGATTGAAATGGAGATACAACAGTATAATAGGATCAAATAGTTGGAAGATGAAAGTAGACTTACATCAGGCTTTAACACACCTTTACCTGGGAGAGTGGGTAGCTGTTTGAACACCTTACCATGGTTCCTATGGATTCTTCATCACTGATGGATTTTTGAGACTAGATGTATTACTGAAAGGTAAAATTAAAGGAAGGTTAAATTAGGAACTGGTTTGGCGATGTCTTATGCCATGTATAGTACAAAATATGGGATCAGAAGGTTGCAGGGATCACCTCACCCCTACTTTAGCAACCTTTGGGATACAATTTATTTCAGATCCCTTCTACAAGGCTAAATAAAGTAGCTGTGTCCAAGGCTGATCCCATGAGCTCCAACATCACCTTGGACAGGTGGATCATATTGTGCACTTCAAAGATTTAAAGAAGTGCAAATGTGTCCCTTTGTTTATTTGAATTAGCTCTCGTTGCATAAAACTTGGAGGAAAAAATTAAGATTTTGATTTGTTGGCCTGCCAGCTTGACAGAACATACATGCCTCTGGCAGCTGTTACATCATGAACTTTTCTGTCTCAGTCATTACTTGAACTTGTAAACTTGAAATTCAAAAATAGCCATTCAGGTCTGTAGTGTTGCTGATCCTTATGACTGCATTACTATTCCTGTTCAAGTTCATATTCTTTTGAGTTACCTTAGTTATTCACAGTATTAGGAACTGGCTGAGAAGCTTGGAAATCCCATTACCCAGTGATGCCTATTTAGTCACCTCAAGATCTATGGTTTTTTTGCCTCAGTGACAACTTCTCCTTCAACTTTGCATCAGTGACAACTTTTCTTCTAATTCTGTACAAAGGGTGTTAACTTCTCTGGAGCTCAAAAATGCCTAGTCTTCTATGCACATACTCTGAAAAATAAATCCCTTGTTGGCTAAAGTTCCTCAAGTCCTAAGGTCTTTGGAAGTCCGTCAGGTATTCAGTGCTTAAAACCTTTCTGGTATCCCATACCATTGTAGGGACTAGTAAAAGTTTTTCCGTGTTGTATTTCTTTTTCTTGGTTAAAATTTCATGCCAAGTGTATAACCTCTGAGTCATATTTTTGAGAAATCCAACACAGAACAGTCTAGTGCTCCATTAGTAGGCTTCTTTTGTGGAATTCTAGACTGTTCAACAGTTTTGTAAGGCTGTTTTAATAGTATTGACTGAAAAATACCCAGTATTGGTCATAATAGAATCCTAGAATTTACTCTGACTTTTCAAAGGCTTGAAATAAACACAGCAAAAACTTGCTTATAAATATGTACTACCATGGGTTAGTAAAATAAACAAACATGAAAACAAATCCACACAACAGCAGCAACAACAACAAACTTCAAGCTGTGAGCTTTTGCAATCATGCGTTTTTCCACGGAAAAAGTACTCCTGGCTTTCACGAATATTTTTCAAAATCATGTTTTAGCACTTCAGTTCCTCCTGCTACCTCTTTGCATTTATCATAGCAGTATGCCTGTGCCCACCCTTAGCATTTTGGATGAAGTATCAGAAACAAGTACAGTCTTTTATATGTGATGGAGTTTAGTCTTTGTACGGTGAGATTCGTTGATGCAACAAAAATTACATTCCCTTGGGAAGTAACTCAGTGTAAACCTCCATTGTGTCTGTGCCTGTTCTGTTTACTAAAATTTGTCCCTAAATCTTTAAGCCTAAAACTGTACATATTTTGAAACATTCTGTTGTACGGAATCTCATATTTAACAGTTTCATGGGGTTGTTTCTTTGGAAGTAAAAGTGTTTCTCAAGAGCCTTTTTTTCTGTCCGCTCCCAGTGAAAAGAGGAGAGCAAAGCCATCCGCTTACCACAAAGCAGTGCCACCACAAAGGAAAGATTAAGGGTTTAGAGAGAGGTCAATGTGGGTTTTTCTTTAACTAAACACTTTCCTAAAGTTTCCTTGTGGAAAAAATAATGAAGTCATCTCAGAGTTTTTAAAGAATTTTTATTTCTTTTTCACCGTCTGCATTCGCTTGTCTTCTCAGCATGGATGTTTAATCTTTCTAGGCTTTGTGAATTGGTCCAAATGAATAAGTGGTGAGCTGTCTCTCTAGGAGCTAGAGGCTTATTCTAAGGCCCTAATCACTGAGTAAACACATCTTTGCCCTCCCTCTCTTACAACTGCTATATAATAGTCGAGATTCTAGCACAGTAACCTGGATATTGCAGGGATCGACGCTTTGAAATGCAGAACGGCTGATCCTCAAAAACAGACAGTGCCTGATCTTCCCCTGCCTCTTTCTTCTTTTTAAATTAAATATCACCACAGAAATGCTGTTTTATTGCATGATATTGTGCATCGGTGCCCTGGATTTTCAAGTTTAGTTTCAGTCAACATTGTTGGCTGCACTTATATGGATCTCTGCATGTTGGGCTTATTAATGGCCCTTCCTGGCACATGTGTATGTGGTTCTGAAGAACATTTAAATTAAATTAGACAAACAGTAATGCAAATTACTAATCCCTTTCCCAAAGTCGAATGTTCAAATGTTCCTTCTATAAACAGTCATTAAATTTTATCCAAAGCCAGTCTATGAGGCGAGAGCCATGGAGAGTTTTTTTGCAAAGACAGCTTGTCTCAAAATTGCATCCCATGTCTTGCTGTATCAATACACATCAATATCTAGGGTTCAGTGTTACTTCTGATGAAGAGATTTGAAATTACTTTAAATAAAAGTCTGAAAATAGCACCATATCATCTCAGCAAATATGTTCAAGTACTATTTTAAAATAAAGTAAGTAATTTATATGGGTATGGGGGAATGGAAAGCTGTAATTTTCTAAATTACATTTATAACTCATTGAATGCCAGTTGCAGAATCACAGTCCTTAGCTAGCTCATAGTCTCCCTGTATTTTTGCAGCCTGCTTTCTATATTTGCATGCACACAGACTTGCTTTCCAAAAGCTGGTCTGAGATTTTCACGGGGACACACCTGCTGGCAGTGAAGCTCAAATTTTACTTGATAGGGTTCTAGAAGAACAGCACAGAATATTTTGTTTCAAGAGACCACAGACACCATCTCAACATGTAGTGATAGAATTGTTGAGGTTGGAAAAAACTTCAAAGACACCGAGTCCAGCCATGAACCCGGTGCCACCGTGCCCACCACTGACCCATGTCCCCAGGTGCCACATGCATACCTTCTGAAGGGATGGGGATTCCACCCCTTCCTTGGGCAGCTTGTTCCAATGCCTGGCCACGTTTTCAGTGAGGTGAGGTGTGGGCCCCCACGTCACTTGGCTGGATGGAGAGCTGCCAGAACATCTGGCATATTGAGCTACAGCGTTTGGGTCTGTAGGCAGCTGAATTGTTACTCATTTGCCTCTTTATTTCACTGCAGAGGTGGTGACAGCAATGTGCTATCATTTTTTTCAGGTGGTTTGTAACTGGTTTTTATGGTAGATGCTGTCCTATCAAGAGGTGTGTTCCTTGCTCAGGGAAATGTTCCACATGTTATTTTTATTGGGCAGCAAGCTGAAAAAGTTCACTCATTTCTTTGGTCTGTTAATCTTAGGTCTGTTAATAAGGTTTTCATTTTTCATTCATTTGTTGTTCTTTTCATGTTCTAAGCATATAATATATTGTATTTGAGTACTCAAAATACTAGGAAGCATCACGAATATTTAAAAATTTGCAGGGACAGACCATTTGACTTGAAATCTGCTGGTTCTTTTTTGTGCGCGTTGAGATACTTGTCACCCTTGATAAACCCCCTCATTGGTACTAACACACAGACCTGCAGCAGGAACTTTAAATTGCTGAGTAGCCTGAGGAACTTTTCACTCATCTCTTGTCATGTCTTTTCCAGAGAAAGCTTCTTGCTATCTACCTCCACCATGATGAAAGTGTACTAACCAACGTCTTCTGCTCACAAATGCTTTGTGCTGAATCTATTGTCTCCTACCTGAGTCAGAACTTCATAACCTGGGCGTGGGACATGACAAAAGAAGCGAACAGAGCAAGGTAAGGCTCTCTGGACTCCGAGTGAGCAGCTTTTCTCAAGGAAGGCCCTTATCTCTGGCTATCAAATCTTTTGGTGCTTAATATCTTTTTGAACTAAAACTTCATGCTCATTCTCAGCTGATCAATGAACCTGTGCTGGTTACATCCATTGAGAATTGGACTGGCCTTGTGTTCATCACAAAGTGGCTTCTTATTCCTGTGCAGGAAAAAATAGTTGAAGAAATTATTTTCTTTTTTTTTTTTTTAGTTTCTTTTCAAACATAGTTCTGTATTCAAACATGTTCCTTCACAGTTTTGCATTGCAGTGCCATTATATTACGTGACATTAATTGTGTGTATGTTGGTGTAACTGCATGAGAGCTGTCTGGGGTAATAACTATTGTTTTTAATGAAAATCTTATTTAAAAAATAACATTCATGTGATAAATTAGTATTAAGAACAGATTATGCAAAAAGTTAAATGTTTGCAATTCATATGAACATTTTTGAACTACAGTTTTCTTACAGAGCATTCCTTTGGGAATGTTCAGATGTTTTGGTTTTAATAAAGGTTTTAATATAATAAAAGCTATCTTATGTCTTAGAGAGATCATAATTTTGCTGATGAGTAAAGAAATTAAAACTGTAGATTCCACCTCCTTCTACATCTTCTGTAGATTACCAACAAATTTTCTTAGTGTTATGCTAAAGCCTCTCTCTTCTTCAGCTATTTGTCAGTTGATCATGATCTACTGAAAATAATGATTTTAATTAGTAGTATTATTATTACATTTAGAAATCAGACTTGTTTGTTCTCTAACTCGGACCTTATTATTTCATAACCTTTATTTACCTGAAAGATGACTGATAATGTCTTGCCAGGATAACGTCTTATGTATGTTACTATAATTGGAGTTATTCTAACTTTTGACTGAAAAATGCAACAGTCATTTGGCCTGGAATAAGGTTGACACTTCTTTACACAATTTAAGTGATTATTGAACAATGAAAATTATACATTTATGTTTCTTTCTCTTGTGGATTATTAGAATAGAGCATTTATGCATTTCTAGTCTTCACTATGTAAGTTATAGTTAATATTTCTTTACTGAAGTGGCCTTGGAGAATGGAACAATCTCTTTTTCTAATGCACTTTTTAAATGACACTTGTGTTTCTCAGGAATTCCTCACTTGACCTTCTGCATTTTGTCATTGGAGGGATCAGCAGCAATGTTTCTAGTTTGAGTTATTCTAGAGAAGTGTAAAAGGTTATGGAAAAAAGCAGTTGTGAAAACAGATTAAAAGTTTCTAAAAAAGAAAAAAGTAAGAGAGGAAAAAGAAACATCTAGGTTCTTTCATGGGACCAAATACATAGACTGGAAAGTTGCTTAAGTCTTTTGGTATTGCCATTCATGGGCAGTAAGGAGCCTCCTCCTTTTCTTTTATCCCACAAGTTGGTGTAGAAGGAAACACTATTTCTAAACCATCTGTAGTGGCTAAGTTCAGTTGACTACCTGCTGTTCTATTGTCTGCTTTTCTATTTAATTCTCTAGTTTCTTTTATTTTACAATGACAAAAAATTGCAGTGTAGTTTCTTTTGAAAAACGGTGTTTGAGGGGTTTTTTATGACTGACGATCAACAGCCATGTAATTGCTTTGTTGTGTTTTACTAAAGAAATCTATTAAGTAGCACAACTTTGATACACTAGTAATAAGAGTTTGCAGGTTACACAGACACCTGTGGTGACCAAAGCGACAGAAGCTGCTTGTTAGAAAGAGCCTGTACAGCTGTGTCCTATTAACTCCTTATGACACTTCTTAAAACACAAAATAAAGGGCTTGTTTAAGGCTTTATAGCTGCTCTCAATGAACTTAGTCACCGATTGTGCTGGACGATAGGGTTTTTAAGCCTTCATTTTTTTGCTTTCTGTTAACAACAACAAAGAAACTGTCATATTAACAGTGAGGTCAAAAAATAGTAAGGGGTAAACAAGGCATGCTGGCTGGAATTAGAATAATTTCTCAGTTGTGTTTAGTGTCACATCCTGCTCCTCAGACTGTGATTTCTTCAGAGGGGGCATGATGCTTCCTTCTCCCTTTGCAAAGTGCCAGTGCACTGTGGGCATTCCCATAAATAAATACTCAGTCCCTCTGTTCAATCACTGCCCTTCATGTGACACAGTGACAGTGGTCTTGGAGCCCATTCTGTTCTGTGTCCCTGTGAACACAGTTAAATGTAGCTTTTTATTTGACGGGTGAGAAGACAACAGCAACAACAAGAGGAACTGGGTTTTGCCTGCTGATGTAGCCCAGGAGCAACTCATTTGTACTCTTAAAATTGCATTGTAAAAATGCTGGAAAAGCCAGGGTGGGACACCAGAGGAATCAGGCCCACTTGATTTACAGCAGTCTACAGGGACACTTCAATGTCAGTAGTAAAAGACACAGTTTCAGTAGTGTAGAATGGCATATTTGAAGAAATTCAAACACGTATAAAGACTTCTTGTATAAGCTGAAAAATCTTCTGAATGTTCTGATGTGTGGATGTCATTCTATTCCAAAATTAGTTCTAATAATTGTTTCCATTTTTCTCATTAATGAGATAGTTGTCCATCCTGAACACTAGAACAAAACCACCTCCAAAATCTTGTTATTTCCCCCAATTTTTAATGTGTTTGTCAGCTGACACTGATACAGGAATGTGCTTTAAAACCTGCATTACTGTACAATAGCACATTTCTTCTGGAATCTCTCAGTCTTCAATATCCATTCCAACAGATTGAAGAGAGTCTCCAGGAAGGAGTAAAATGCTGTGTGAGCACTGAGTGCCTGCCAGCAGTAGTGCAAGAACATAAGCATTACAGCTTTGGGAGTCAGATACTAAAAAATTTCTTTCTGCAGCCACCCAGAACTGTCACTTTGTCAAAATGAAGGAGAAGTCTGGTTAATACAGTTAAGGGGAGGTTTTGTTTTGGCTTCCATGGATTTTAATTGCCTCTGACATCAGGTTTGCAGTGAAGGGAGCAGTTGCTTTGAGTAAATTCCGTTATTATGAATTTTTTCATTAATCATAAAATTGTAATAAAGGGAAAATAAAACAGCCTTCATTTAGGAAAATAATGTGGTGCTTTTATAATACTGTTAAGGAACATACATGAAATCTTTATCTCCTATAGGTTAGACTTCAGTTTAGTGAGCAACTCTTTCAAATATTCTTGTGATCTGTTCCTGATCAAAGGAGAAAAAAGGCCACAAAGTGACACATATATCTCTAACTTCAGCTCTTGTTATATTCCACTCAATTTGAGGTGGATCATGAGCTTAAAAATCACTGTTCCCTTTCAGCTGCTTGCAGTGAATATTGCTACCATGCCCCTTCAGAGAGCAGAAACATGGAGGGAGGTCTCAGGGCAGTGGCAGTGGGGTTTGACTGCAGTGGTGCTGCCAGTTCTGGCCCTGCCATTTGGCCCAAGCTCTCAGCTGCTTTGGGCCATCACTTGGGCTGAGCAATTCCTCAGGTTTCCAGAGGGATTCCAGGATAGATAAGCAGGAGAGCCAGACATGAACAGCTACAGCTCTGGCACTTTTTGACTTCAAAGAGTTGAGTCAATACTATTGTTCTAATATATTTGTTAATTCATTAATGTGCATTAATATATTTGTATCCAGGAAAGATGTATAGTGATATATACATACACATGCACACATACCTTAAATTTGTACACACAGCATTTACAAACATAGATAATGCATAATATTAAGAGCTTTCCTGCACACATAGTGCTTGCCAAGCAAAGGGAAGCCAAAACCATAAGACAGTGACTCAAAAATCTGTAGCAGCTTTTTAGCTTTTGATATCATTGCCCTTGGGCACCGTATTTCAAGGCATTGCCAACTTTGCTCTGATGACAGGTACTTGTTAGTTTTAATGGTCAAATGATAGTTTTTCACTTTGCTTAAGCTTAGGAAAGAGTTAATTCACCGAAATGCTTCTCAGCAGCAGGTTGTCTTCACCTGCAATTTTCGTCATCAAGTAATTAGCCATATTCACAGTTGCTGACCCTTAATTCTAACCTACTGAATGATGCATGCCTGGATGAAGACCAGTTGACCATATTACTCCAGCTCCCCAATCCCGTTTGATCCTTCAGCAAATATATTGCAGGTGTGGGGTCTGTGAGAGCGGGAGGAGGTGAGTTAATTTCTCACTGCCTCTTCAGGAGTGACCACAGATTCTGTATATGTTGCTTGCAAAACTGTTGGACATGTTCTTTAGGCACTAAATCCTTAACAGGTTTCACAGAACAGTGTGAAAACCTTTTCCATTGTATTCTGCAATTTTTTATTTAATTTACTTTAATAGCAATACAGTGCCAGTCAATAAAAACAGGTCAGAAGTCTAATTAATGTTTTAAAAATAAAGGTTCTCAAACACCAGGCGAGTTTGTCATTTTCTGTATGGTTTGTTTTGAGGAGGAAGAGGAAAGAAGGTGAGGAGGGAACCCTTCTGTTCCATGATTACATCCCACCCGCTCATTTTCTCCTTTTCTCCTTTGCTTTTGATTTTAGTGGCGGTCTTAACAGAATGTCAAGATCAATTTGCAGCATGGTTTAACTCAAGGTTTGCATTCTGCCAGCAGCAATTGTCCTAACGAACAATGCCGTGTGTTCTTGTAACTTCAGAAGCTTTTAGAAGGCTCATGGCAAGGGCAGCATCTAATGACTTTATTAGTGTAGGGTTTCAAAATGGGCTCGGTAATTGTTCGCATCTCTTTGTCATTTAGTCATAATTACTGCACAGTATTGTTCAGGGTTGCACTTGTGAATAGTTTCCTAATAGCACTGAAACGAAGAAAAAAAAGGGAAAGGATAAAAGGTGATTGTCTCTTTAGATGGAGAACAAAACAGCCTGTATATAGATGATGGTTAAACTGTTTATTATACACCCACCAGAAAAGGTAAACTATCCCTACTTAAATATTTATGTGCTTCAAGGTAATTTCGTGTTAGTAATCTAAAAATGTCCAAATTTGGAAAACTAAAAATCAGCAGGGAATGCATTTTGATCTGCTTGTGATTAGGAAGATATGGATGTCTATAATATCCAACTATAAATAGAAAGCAGCCTCTCTGATGTTATCAAGGTTTTCAGTGCATCAGTTTGTATGCCTTTAGCAATGTTTTAAGGTCATCTGAGAAAAGTAGTTGTTAAACCCAAGGAATTAATTAAGCTGATAGATTTGTAAGCATATGTTTTAAGTCCCCACTAGAAAACCAAATCTCAAAGAATGTTCTATCCCACTGTACCCAAACTACAACCTAGTTGATTAAGCTTGTTGAACAGAAAAGGTGAAAAAATAGAACTTTTTTGTGTCCTGTGCAAAAGAGGTGAAGGCAGAAGAACAGGTGATCAAGACAGATTCATTGGACTGTTTTGGGGAAGGATCTGATTGTATTCTCTTATTGCTTGGTTCTTCTGCTGTATTTGTGAGATCTTTCCTCCAGTTTGGAGACTCTCATTGACCTTACAGAACTGTACTTTACTTGTCAGGATGATCCTTGTGAAGATTAATCTGAATTCTCTGACTTCCAATGTGCTTGTAGCTTCCCCCACTTTACCAACATCTGTGAAGTAACTGAACACACTCTGTTCTTATCTAGGCTATTATTAAATCTGTATATTAAATCTACCTGTGGCAAGCCTTGGATATTCCTTAGGAAATCATACAGGACATGATAGGTGATGATGCAAGTGCATCTTGTGTGTTCCATTCTTTGTGCAGTGTCCTAGCAAGGGCTCGAGGTATATTTTATTTATACTTTCACCAGTGATTTTGCCTGGTGTCCAAGGATGGATTAATGGCTTTCTAGACTGCTGTGTTTTAGTCTGAACAGGGTTATGAAGTATTTATCTGTTCTGTTTGTACCTTTCAGGGTGGGAATCAGATCTTCCAAGTTTTGGGAAGAGATAGATAACCCACTCATGTAGGCTTTACTCTTGCATGAAGAAAAAGTGCATGAAATCATTTTTTTTAACATCTGATCTGATGTTTAGCATGTGGATCCTGAAGAGGATCCACATAATTTGATCTGGGCTGCTTTGTACATCTTTGAAACATGCTTTCTTTCTGTTGCTCCTTGTGTTTGAGTCAGCAGTTATGACCCTACCAATGTGGGTAAGACAGTAACTGTATTATGGAGACCAAGCTTATTTTAATATGCCAATTCAGGACCTCAGCTTTTACTCTTTTAAAAATGTAAATACCTAATACAAAAATGTTATTTTTACATTAACATTTTAATGAGTCTTATGTTGACTTTGCACATTATGTAATTATTATTTAAAATAATCAGAAATCTCGCATATTTAATATTCATAATTGTTTTCTTCATGCTCAACAAAGAAGTTACTTTTTTCCAAACCTATTCCCAAAGTGTTGAAGTCTCTTTAAGGTTGGCTTTGGAAATTACCTGGTCATATCTGGAGAAGATTATCATTCTTCCCCCAAGAAAATCTGTGGCATTCACACCAGAATTGGCATGAGCTACTCTTGTCACTGGTACGTGAGTGAGCTGAGCAGGTTGTGACAGCAGCAGAGCAAGGGAGCTGATTGGCAAGAGCAGGACAGATGGCACCAGTGGCTGTGATAAGTGACACCAAGAAGAAAAAACCCACCATGAGGGGAGATGTTGGCATCTGTTCTGCTGCTGCTCAACCAGGAAAGTGTGTGTGCCCTTACAGCAACCTGGCATGACATATCATCTCCTGAAGCCAGGGAGCTGAAACCTTTTTCCAGCCTGGATTATAGAGGACCCCAAGGTGTCATAACTTGTTAGGTGCTATGTAGTCAGCCAGAAGTTCTGCATATAAAAATTCATCTCTCAGAAAAAAAGTTACAAGATCTTCTTAGCTCACTTAAATACTTACTTCATTCAGAATTCTCTGCATGAAAAACCTATACCTATAAAAGCATATTTTGGGACTGAGTTATTGGTTGACAAAATACAAAATAGATTTTTAAAGAAAAAATTAACAAACCAACACCTTTGACTAGTACAACTGGTACTGTAGGAGTCTCTTTCCTTTTGTTCCTTCTAGCATTATTCTCTACAGCACTTCTTCACTCCAGTTAAATATTTTGTTTTTCTGTGAAAGTTGAGTGCTTTTCTTCTGTGGCGTGTTGAAGGCTGTTAAACAGTTTTAATACACAAGTCTCAGGAATTCAGTTCAATTGCCCACTGTCTTTATTGCTTCCAGAAGTGAAACCTTGAACTCACATAAGTCGTTTTGCTGTGGAAGATCACCAGTGACTTCTGTGAGGCCAATACTTCACTTACCTGTTCCCACCTTGAAAGGAAAACATCAAAAACCATTCTTTATCTGAAGAGTTTAAATGACCAGACTTTACAGACACTATTTTATCCTTAGCAGATGTTATGTGCCTATGTCACTGTCTCTGATAGAGCAGTTTGTTCAGCTTTTTTGATGTCTTCTTTGAGTGTGATTGTTCTGAGTTGCAAAATGCAGAGAATCAAGGAGTAACACTTATGGCTTTGAAATGCTTGCCACCCCCACCCATTGCCTTGCATCCAACTACAGCCAAAGACAAATTCTCTCTGAGGAGAGCTGTTTTAGTACTTCAGGTGCCTCAAATAAGCCCAAAGCTCTACTTGTCAGGCTTATCTACTTTTAGCCATTTTATTGGAAACAATATATATTGATTAAAAAAATTACAATTTTGGATCTTTTCAGTATCTTTGAGAAGAAATTACTTGGAGCACTTGACATTTTAATGCAGTTTGTCTTTTCAAATAGATTTGGCTTCTAATGCATGTGACAATGGGACTTTGCTCTTCAGTTAGAGCATACATTTCAGAGTAGTTGTTACCTAAAATATTATCATAAGGCATAAGAAAACACACGATTTAAGTTGCCTTTCATGAACATAATTAAGAATTAATAAGCCTGTAGCAGTGGCTAGTCCCCAGAATTTCCACTGTTTTGCCTTTTGTGACCTGTGTTATTAAAAGTCCATTATTTTTACAGACTTTATTAAATTGGATCTTATTAAAGCATTCTATATTTGCATTTGGTCTTTCATAATTCATTATTATTATGACATTTACTTTTTACCATCAGATCTGAAAACATATCATAAGCTACCCTTTTCTCTTGAAAGAAATGCTAATTTCAAACAGTCCTTTAATGGAAGAGAAAAGCTTTATCAGTTTTTTCATTTATTCAAGATCGTGTTAAGAATACTAATGTTAGACTTCTGTATGCTAATATCTAAGAGCTTTTTTTGGTCAAAAGCTTAGAATTATTGTTTTTTAGACCACACTGCTAAGTATGTCACTGGCAGGGCACTAGTACAAAAGAAAATACAATTCTGAAGTACCATGTTTTACCTCTGTGGCTGATAAAACCAATTTCTTGATCTTTCATTATTAAATTATGCTTTTGCATGAAATTTACTATTTTTATACTTCAGTGTGTTTTATTAGATTGTGACTTTTCTTAGTGTCTCTTTAGAAGTTTTTAACAATTGGTTTAACATTATTATTTTGGGGAGTGGTTTTGAATTACATTCTTTACATTGTGTAACAGGAAATGGAATTCTCCATCAAATAAATCACTGTCTCAAGCAGTTGTTAATTGATTTAATTTGGACAGCCTGGACCCTATCATGTTTATAAATATTGTAATTATTTAGTCATAAAAAGAGATAAAGAGCTCAGTTAAACTGCTGAATTTAGCATAATTATTTTTTAAAACTTCAAAAACTTCTCTACAATGTTAACTATTTTTTTTTCCCCCACAAGGTTTCTGACGATGTGCACTAGACATTTTGGGAGTGTTGTAGCCCAAACAATTCGCACTCAGAAGACAGACCAGTTTCCACTTTTCCTTATTATTATGGGAAAACGATCATCTAATGAAGTGTTGAATGTAATACAAGGTACAGTTCTCCCTTTATATTAGAAGTATTCCTTATATTGAATTGAGTATTGATACTGTTACAAGGTATCTTTGCTAACTGTTTCTCTTTTAAGATGTCCAGAATATGAATTTATTGCACAAAACACACTTTCAGTGGCCAGGCTATAATTATCTACTACTCATAGATGTATTAATTAGCATGGTGTTAGAGATTGGAGTTGCCATGACTGTAGTAGAATTACAGTGTAAGGTTTTTTTTAAAAGTGGAAACTTAATTTCCTAAATAAGGAGCTACACGTAGTTTTCCAAATTTATATCCAGATACATTCCTGATTTCCAAAAGATTTTTGGCTGCACTTTTTGCATAGTGCCAGGATGTGTTTGGCTCTTTGTGTGTAGTTCCTTGTTAATACCTGGGCTCCTGTTGCTGATATTTGGACATGAGTTGCTTTTTCAGACCTGCCTGCAGCATGGAGACCCCCACATCAGATCAGGGTTTAAGTTCCTAGTATAATATCACATAAATGAAGCTTTCTGGCTTACATGAGCAGTTCTTTCTGGTGTAACCATTCCTCTGATTTCTCTGACAGCAAGATGACTTAGAAGTGCAGTGTTGCCCTTTGCCTGCTGTTCTCAGTAACTCTTCAAATTAGAGCACATCAAAGAATGGCTGCCTCTCATTTCTTCTGCTTTCTCCACAAGTTTGGCTTCATGACACTGTGTCCTCATTTTTTTATTGCTTATATCTAGCAATCTTTATTGTAATCTCCTTACTTTCCTGAGGAAATTCAGCTTCTTTGCAGACAAGCATTAGTGTTTCTTTCTGCATCTGGGATTAATAATTTTCTTGAGGAATCTGCAGTGTTCCTGTGAACAAAATGGTTCATTTTTGCACAGATTTTGTCTCCTTGGTGCAAGGTACAGCATAACACTAATTCATGGTATGAATGCTTGTAACTTATAAAACTTATTTCATAGGAACAGTCTTATAGCTTGGTTTTCTGACTCTGCAGTTCAGAACCTTTGCCATCCCACTGAAGTCAGTGGTGCTACTGACTTAAATTACTTAACTGCTTTAGCAACAATTCAGTCAGAATACAATGCATCTTTATATTACAAAATAATGCAGATTATTTAATTGCATTTATTAAATTTTAATGATTCGTCAGGTATTCTGCAATCTTTTGCACTAAACTAAAAACGCTCACCTATTGTAGCCTTACTTAAATTTATCCTTTAACAAAAATCAAATAATCTCTGCTTGTTATTTTCCCAGGAATGGGGACACTGGTATCTTTTAACAATCCTGCCCCAATGAATGAAGTCCTGCGTGTTGTAGCATGTGGGATAACATTTTCTGCTAAGGTAGCAAATGTTAGAAAGGGGAACAATGAGGGCCTTTCAGGGCTGGGCAAGAAGGCATGTTGACAGAAGAGATACAACCATATAGAAACCTAAGACCCCAGTGGCGTTTATTGAAATGCAGACTGTCTAAGTTTGCTTTTGATTTTTATTTTTTTCCTGGCGTTGGAAACTATGGGGACAGTCTTGTTTTCTTTAGTGGTACTTGTTCTGCTGGGGTCCAACAGCTGGTTAGGCTGGCAGATGTTAAGACTTTATAGTTTTTGACCATTTCTCATGGTTTAAGACCTTTTAACCACTATGACAAGTGGCTTTAATGGGTAGTCTAGTCTTCAGTTTAGAAAGAGAAACCGAAGAATGCATCTTGGTAGGAAATTAAAGTAATCTTTCAGTCTTTTTGAAGACTGGAGGCATGCTGGAAGAAAAACATGGGGAGGTATCTATTTTCCTATGTATGTGTTCTATTTCATGATACACACATGGATGACATACTTTTACACTTCATTAGCTTTGCAAGTTTTATGAGTTGCAAATACACTGAAGAAAATACAGTATTTGAAATTTTATTTCTTTTTATACCCAAATAAAATGTGTGCACACACATCCATTCAGTCATTGTATTCTGGATTTTTCCATTTTTTTAAACCAATCCACTTGGATGCTGCTGCCAACATCCTGCTTTTTGCTGCCTGACTAAACAATTGCTTCAGTCTCCCTGATTATACCTGCGAGTTCTAAAACTGTAAAATCAGCTTCACATAAGGGAATCCCACATCTACTGCTTTCCTTTAACATCAGTGACTAAATGACAAAATAGAGTTAATTTATGCAAGCATAAAAGCAATTATTCAGATTTGCACCACCTGACATTTTAACCTATGATCAACATTTGTAAAAATAATTTTGAGTTTTCAGTAAAAAGGTGAACTGAAAGCATTCTACTGAGATATTTGCATTTTCTACTCTTGTCTTTTTTTTTTTTTTTTAAGTCTGCCTATTTCTTATGGATTAATTCTAAAATGACTTCTTTTTTGTTTAATAACTTTAATGAAATGAAGTTCAGCTATCTTCCTTTGTTGCTAGGTAACACAACAGTGGATGAGCTAATGATGAGGCTGATGGCTGCGATGGAGATCTTCAGTGCCCAGCAGCAGGAAGACATAAAGGATGAGGTGAGCACTGAAAGTTGCTGGAGCTACCTCCTGGCTTCCACTAATCACTGGGGACATAAATTAACCAGATATTTTGTCTTCCACTGGAGTTGGGTGTGCTGTGTTTTAGTGTCTCTTCCATTGTCACAGATTAAAAAGGTTGAGTCTCCTTTGTGTATTTATTTGGGTCTCTCAAAACAACTCCTCCTTTTTGATCTTGTCATTTTCAGTTTCTTTCCTTTTTCTGAACATTAGTCACCAGTGACTGTTTACATCATAGTGACATTATAGAGCTTAATATGCTCATACAAGGAAACTGCAATCAGATTTTTTTCCTGGTGACCAGCTCCAAGTCATAGGTAGAAAACAAACATAGATTAATATATCTTAAATATGTTTGTTTGAAAGGGGGCTGAAACCAACTTTAACCAGTACACCAGTACTGAACCACCATTCAGAATGATGCAGAATGCATAAATGATGACAAGACTTCTCAAAACCAGTGTTTCAATTACACAGAAGCAGACACAGTGAGTTACATAGCTGAAAGATCTTTATCTGTTACTCTATAAATTGAGTGACATTTTGAAGTAATGAAGTACTTAGGAATTTGTAATAATAGGTGTGTTGCCATTCAAGATTATTCTTATCCTGTTGTATAGACATTGATTGACAATAATTTACTAAACACATTCTTCACATTTAAATCTTGTATCTCATTAGTGCAAGATTTACTGTCTGTAATATGAAAGCATAGTATCTGCACAATATCTGTCATTCACTTTTTCTTCTTTATTTATGCTACCTGTAATTCATTGGTAAAGAAATTGACTTTAATTTTGTTAATACTGAACACAAATTTAAATACGAGGATTACAACAAAAATCCAATGCATAATATAACTGAATTTTTTATTGCATTTTAACAGGAGTATGTTGAGTATTGGAATTTCTTTAATGCTTTAACAAGAAGGTAAAATTTACATCACAGATGAGCTCCAAGACAGGTTCAGAATTAAAAACTGTAAAAGCTGATAAAAAGGAAGAAAACTGAGGGAGACAAAAGCAGATAAAGGCAAAGAGATACGAGCAAACAAGGGATAGGAGAAGAAACTAGAAGTGATAGGATTGGAACACAGTGAGGAACAGGACACCAGACTGGACAAAGAACCAGGAACTGGCTCCTGTCCTGGGCTGCTCCCCGTCCTTCACTGGATGGCCAAGAGCAGGGACAGTGACAGTCCAGACCCCACATGGGATTGTTGTCTCCTGGCTTCTTTCCCCAAGTCCTCTTCCTATGTAGGGAGACTGGAAATTTAATTTTTTGATATTTCTCCAAAATCTACCTTTGTCCAAGTCTTCTATAGTCTTCTCCTTTTGTTTTTCTGTCACTGAAAGCACTGGTGACATTTCTTCCCCAACGGGAGCTTTTTCTAACACACTTTGACATTCAGAAAACTGATGGAAAATTTCCTAAACTTTGGGGGCAGCTTTCCAGACACTATGGGTTCTCTACACAAATAGGATATTTACTTACACCTTGGCTCCACTCGTTACAAGCACACTGAAAAGGTGATCTCAGACACTTTTGCCTCTGAAGCAGGAAGTTTGAAAACAAAAAATAACCTCGCTTTATGAAATTACTATTGCAGAGAGGGAGTATTTGACAAGCAGTCTGTACTCAATAGAGGGCTCCAGCCTGAAAACAAAATATTGCCCTTTTGTGGTTTGCTACATAACGTGTAGCTTTCTTGTAAGCCTTGTACTTGACAACTTCAAGTGTTCAAACATCAACACCTTTTCTGTTTTAAGATCTTACTGCAGTTGGTGCAATTTTTTCCCAAGTATTACAATAGCAAACAGGATACAGAGTCCGGTTTCTGTTACTGTTTTCTTAACAGCAACAATAAGTCATCGTAAAACCACAAGAAGATAAGCAGAAAATTCTTTTGTGCTTTAAAAAGAGAAGTCATCAATGTGGCGTTGCTGTAAACAAAAGTGTGTGTGTGAGAGAACCAGAACTGGAAACATTTGTAAATGACAGCATGAAGTCAGTAATGAGTGAGTTTATGCAGCTGAACTTCTCATGCACATGAAAGCTTCCAGCACAGCCACTGCATAATCCTGTTTGGCACAGCATGTTTTGCAGTGCCCTCTGATGGTTATTTGGGTACAGGAGGACTGGTACCACTCCAGCTGCTGGTCCAGGTGTTCAGCTGATGTTGGCTGTAGCTACAGGCAGCTCCCTGTCCCTGAGCATCCGCTGGGGGTGCAGGTGGGATGCTCAGAACAGCTTCACCAACTTACCTCACCTGAGTGGCATGAACCCCCTCATTAGCTGGTGGTAATAATAGCATGTTTAGCTAAATCCTATGCTTTTGTGTCCTCGTATTGGTAAAATTTACCAGTTTAGCCTTTTAATGGAACAAATCTGTTGCATATTTTTATAGCGTCAAATGCTAAAATACCATCACTTAACTAGCAGTTGGATTTAATTTTTTAGGTTTGTATATTGCATTCCATTAAGCTTTTTCTGACAATCTCCAAAGAAATACTTTAAAAACATTGAGATGCACATGTATACTCACAGTAACCCAACATGCCTGTCCTGGTGTGTAACTTCTGCACCTGCTTTCTCTCCCAAGCTTTCTTAAAGGGAGATCAACCTGCTGTTCCATTCTTTTCCCTGCCTCTCCAGGGTTCTGGGTTAATCATGAACTGTTGCTGTGTTGACCAGATGGCATTTTGGAAACCTCCTGACTCTTTTGGACCATGCTGGTGATGTGCCATTGTACATACATGGTCTAGGTGTCCTGCTGTCTGTTTTTACAACTTTACTCCTAAAGTTGCTGTAAGAACAAGCCACAAATAGCAAAATTGGATGAGCAGCACACTGATGTACTCACATGGCTCTTCTGATAAGAAGTGGCCAGTGGACATTTCAGTGGTGGGCTCAGTGACCATCACCAGCCAGGCCAGTTGGCCAGGACACAGTCCCACCCTTCCCAGTGCAGTCAGGGCTGGGGGCTGAAGTCCAACCTCACGCTGTGTATGCAGAGTTATTCTGCAGCTGCAGTAATGATTTCATGCACCTAATTGAGATGTTTTCTTTTTATAACCATGTTTGCTTGCCACTGCGACAGTTGACACCTCAGCTGCTGCTCAGGCAGTGAGGCTGGGGATTTTTGCAGAGAGGGAATAAATGTCATTAAGGAATTTCTCCTGTAAGCAAGAGAGGGTATCTCAGAGCAGGGATAACCAGCCTCTGCCACTGTTGATCAAGGTGTGCACTGAGATTTTTCAGGCACTGACTTTGAAAAGAGTGTGTAGTATCAGTTCCTCTTGAGTATCAGTTCCTCTTAAGTGTCAATGCTTGCTGCTGGGCTTAGGAAAACAAATAATAGTTGTAAAATATTGTACGCCCTGGAATGTCCATTTTTAAACACCCTGTGAGCTTGCTTGCTTTAATTGGATAGTTAAATAATCATCTCAGTGTGGCGTGATGGGCCCGAATAGATCCGAGTTAGTTCCTTTGTGAGATTAATGTGAAGAGATCTGTGATTAAATCCTGGCATTACAGCACAACACACCTGTTCTGGGCCCATCCTCAACATTTTTTCTCCATTGCCTGAGGAGGAGGCTTCTCAAAGGATTACAGTAACACTTTTTGACAAGCTTATACAGGGCGGAGTTTCCATGTAATGACAGGGCTCATTTGATGATGCCTCAGTAATGCATTTTTTATTTTTGCTGTCAACATTTATTACTGTAGAAGCATTGACTGTTACACAGCTGGTCCAACTTGTCCACATTTAAGTAACAGTAGGTCTCTGATCGTGTTTATTTTTGTCGTTACGCAACACTGGCACTCCTGCTCTCGGATTAGACTTCAAGGTGGAATTGTAGTACCCACAGTTGCTTCAGAGACCTTCTTATTTTTACAAATACCAATTAAAACCTTTAATTCACTTTAAACTATATCTGACAGCACACTGGTCTTTAGTGTAGAAGAGAGACACTTAAGAATTTTAAACTGGAAAAACTGCTGTGAACAGACTCTGACTGAAGGTAAGCTGTAGAAAAATGTAGGCCTGCAGAGTAACCATCTTTGCTCTCTGTTCTTGGGTGACATCTCTCCTTCCTAGATACTTCTCCAGCATGAGGAAAACATGGGTCCTTCCTCACGAATATCTGGATGGGCATTTAAAAAACACTTGAAGGAAAACCAAAACTCCAAAATGGCAGCATAAATTCTTTTTTGTCTTTTCTCTGCCACAGCACTTTGGGGCTTTAGTGGCCAAGTGATATTCTCACAACTGTGCAGTGAGAAGCCTGGTATCGCTATATCTTTTCCTCCTTTTCTGCCTCACTGCTGCCAAATGTAAGGGAAGTGCTTCCATCAGCTCTGCAGGAGACCTCTGCAGTTTCTTCTAGGGACTGAAGCTCACATGTAAGTCAGTAAAAATCAGGCATCTGAACACCTTGGATAATCTGTGTTCCATCTAACACTGTCATGTGTATCATGGTGTATAGTATTTGCACAACAAGAGATTATGAGAATACACGAAATTCATTAAATTCCAAAGCGCAGAAGCATTATGGTGATGACAGTCGTCTAGCGAAGATTGGGATTTAACCCCTCAAAAATCTAATTAGCGCATTTACTACTTATTACTAGTTATAACTAATGAAACTACAGTAATAAAAATTTATTTGATTCAATTTTCCAGTTTTGTGTTTGTAATATGGTAGCAGCCCAAACGATGGGCTCCCATTGAGCACTTTGCTGCACACACCCCCGTAGGTGCAAGTGCTGCCTTCAAGAGTTTCCAGCATGGTTAGAGCTTTGGCAAAGGGCAAGGCAATGACAGAGGAAAGAAAGATGGAAAATGTTTTATCTTTAGTCCCTATGGCTTTTAGCCTGTCCATGTTGATGGCTCCAGTCACTGAATATTCAGCCCAGCTGGGCAGATGTATCAGGACTGGCTGGCTCGTTTCCCACAGAAAGGCACTTCAGGATTCCTTGAAACTTTTGGGGTTGGTTTTTTTCTTGTCACTTGAGTTAATTCCCAAAAATCAGTATTTGGAACAGAGTTTCCAGCCTTCAGTGTGAACAGGCAGGATCCTGTGGTGGTTCTGTGCTGTTCTGCCCCCTCACCCTGCCCCATCCTGCCCCTTCCCATGGTTCTGCCACAGCTAAAACGTCCATTTGCTTTGTCCTCATCATTCCCATACACCCAACACGCTCTGTGTACACTTTTTCCTTCCATATATTCCCCATCACGTATGTTTAGGTTATACAATGTGCAAGTCTGTCATCTTAGTGAGTCAAATTAATGCCTTTCTTGCACTGGTTTGTTTGGACAAAGGGGTGTTTCTCTTTAACGCTCCCATGAATAGCCTTAAGCATTTGCAGATTTTAATTTCAGGAGTGGTTCAGTGAAATGAACTGTCTTTCAGATAGGCATTCAGCATTTGTAAATACACTTTTTTTCTTTCTTTCTTTCTTGTAATAGCCCTTTACTTGCTGGTGCTCTGAGAAATGTCTTCTGCTCATGGTTCTCTTCTCAAGTTCTGTCTCATCTGGTTTTACTTCACAGTAAAACTGGTCCCAAAGGGCAATGGGGAATAATATAACACAACTCCCTGAGACAAATCAGGTGCAAAGCTAATTCCTGGGGTTAAATCATTAAATCCTACCTCCAGAAATGACAATAATAAATAGAAAAAAAGAGAAGATAATAATAAAAAAAAGAAAAAAGCCTAGAAGAGCCAATGCTGACTTTCCCAGCAAAACATCCCGTTCAAAAAGCCAAATATTTTTAACTTGTAGAATCTGCTGTCCTAAATTCAATCAAGAGTCCCTCTTTGTCCATCATCCTGCATCTGAAAATGCCTGTCACTAGGTGTTTGAGGATTAACTTCAACAAATGGTTTAGGAAATAATTATTTGAGAGAGTTATCCTAAATTTGCTCTTGATCTTATCTGTCAGTTTTTCTTAGTCTTGATGCACTGGATATAACTCAGCAGAAGGTTTTCTCTGGTTGATTGTAGCTATCTCATAAGTGTTTGCTATTTTTGTGATGACTGCATCTCTAAGAAACAGAATAGCAAAGAAAAGTCATAGCTAAAGAATATATTCTGTCAATAAAAGCAATTTTTTTCAAATTTGCAACCTTCCGTTGAATGAATGTCCTCCCATTGTCTCATTGTCAAAACAGGAAAGCAGAAATCTGTGACTTTTCCCCTTTTTAGGTGCAAAGGAGAGTTGTCCCCGTGTCTCAAGCCCAAAACCCCTGGCATGTTGATGATTTACATTCACACCAGCCTTCAGCCACTGCTGTGGAACTCACAAATGCAGTATAACCCCTGTTTCTGATGAAGGCTTTTTAAGTTACCCAGGATAAGCCATGTCTGTTTATACTTTGATTGCTTGAAAAAGGAAGGTGGCAATTCTGCCTTCATTTCAAAAGCACTGTGGAGATGCATTTAGTGGTGTTCAGTCAATACTGCAATTTATGTAGGGTCTAACAGGAAAGTTTTAAGCTACCTCAAATTTTATTGATGGATAACACTTCTGAATTTTTTTATATAAATTATTAGTGCCATGACTGTTCTTCACATGTTCTTTGTTAGTGCGGTGAAAGATTCTCTGCAAAATATTTTCTTCCGCTTTTCCTGTCACTGCTGTGAGTTTTCTTTTGTTGCTTTCTGGTGAACTTGAGGCATTCTCATTCTTCTCTAGAGGAAGAGATGACTAAAATAAGAAACTGCATTACAGAAGGGAGAACTGCTTCATCTAATGTTTAAAATTTGTCCAAGGTGTAACTCTGAACCAAACAATACCACAATTTAGCTGTAAACTCTGTGGAGGAGGTGGTTCCTGTCAGGTGTGAGCAGCATTAACAAACAGAAGTATTAACACAGAAGTAGGTACAAAGAGGGATTACATCTGCTGCTAACCCAAAGAACTCTGGGTTCCAGGTTTGTTTTTAAGGTCTGTTTCAGTAAGAACAGTATTATTTCAATGAGGTGTAGGGCTCGGTGGCAGGGTCATTTACTTTTAGATGTGGCTCACATATTTCTATGAGGACCAGGCAGTCATGCGTGGTAATTCTTCACATTCCTGACATCTTTTTCATAATCCACTTCTAGGATGATGATAACTGCAATGAATAAGGAAGAAAGAATTTTGACTTTTTTTAATGGCTGGAATTTGTTTCAATTCTAGTCGGAGAATCTATAGCAACAGTATTTTTTTTTAAATTTTGTTTTTTGATAAACTACAATAACTCTATCTTAATTGCTAGCAATCTTTGATAGAGAGAATAGCCTGTAGTTGCAATAGTTGTATCTAATATTTCGGAGTTCTTTTGGGCATTACCAGACATGTGTGACTTTTGAAATTCAGTGTGTGAAGTTAGGTGTGATACACAAAGTTGAAAAACATGGAAGTTGAATAGGTTCTCTCTGAAATAATTCTAAGTATTTTTAAAGGCTTGTCCTCTGGCAGATTACCTGAAGTAATCTTCCTTTAGTGAGCTGATTTGGAAAGGTTATTTTGGTTCTCACTATTCTAAGATAAATTTTCAGTATGCTTACGAAAAGTCTCAGTACACATAGCACAAAAATTTTTTTTACTCTTATGTCTATGAGAAGAATTGGGAAAACCTCTGTATTCAAGAAGCTTTCCTCATATTTGGCTAACATAAAAATGGTTTAATTATTTCTCTTCTCAGAAATGGAATATTCATGTAGGGTAGTTTTTGCTATCAGGTTTGAGTTAATATTTGAATGTATTCCATGAGAAAAGTACCTAAAACTTATCAATGTCCAGAATAGCCAGGAGGGGGAAGGGTTATTTGGTGGTTATTGTCCTTTTTGCATTTTGCAGGAATTACTTCTATTCGTGTTTTGGTTCTGCTGAACAAAGTGATGGTTTCTAAATCTCTTGGAATGAAATTCAGGGCACACTGACTGTAGAATAACTTTGGGTCCTGTTTCTGTAAGGAAGAAGAATTTCCTCTGAAGAGATTTGCTGCTTTCCAAGTAGAAGCTGTATAGATTTCCCTGCAGTTTGTCCTTTCCTCTTGTGTTTGCATTCTGCTTTAGAGTTCGAGTTGTTCGAGTTTTGTTTGAGGAACATCTTGTCATGTTTGTATGTTGTGATAATTACAGTTAGCATGAGCTCCTCCCATTCAGAATTGAGTTTTTGCCAAATAATGATGTTTTGAGGAGAAAATTGATCACTTACCAAAACGATTCTTTTATGTGGAATAAACGTTGCAGCTGAATGGGAAGATGAAAACAATTCTTCAGGAAGCAGTAGGTAGTAGACTTTAATTTCTGTGAAACGCAGGGGACAGATTGCCCCAGTGCAAGTGGTGTGTTACTGGTAACTGCAGGGGAGACCCTGCTGAGCCCACCAGCAGTCTCACAGCTAAACCCTATTGATTTTTGTAGGGACCAGTGCAGCCTCTGCAGGGCTCTGGGGGGATTATGAGATGTAAGAGGTGTAAGCACAGGGGAGCAGCCGCTGGCTCAGCTTCGGAGGCAGAGTATGAAGCTATTGATTTTACACTTTGCTTTGTTTGACATCACCCCAGTGCAGTTATTCCAGCTTTTGGGGATATCCACTCTTTGATCCTCCACTGGTGGATGATGCTTCACTTTGTTATTCGTGTGTTTTTAGTAAACCTTTATTTTTTTGTGCTGTGACTGTTGATGAGATCCTTTTTGCTGGCATCGTAACCTCCTGTTCCTTGCTTGCCTGCATCGGTCCATTTGAGGTACTTCAGAGCAGGACCTGCTACCTTCCCATCTTTGTATCACATTCAACACTGTGAATTGAGGCTTCTGGAAGATGTTTGATAGTCATGACCCTGGATGGACCCTGCTGAGGGATTTTTGGCCCAGGAAGGACCTGGGATTGGGCTTTCTCTGTCAGGACCAGCCATTACCCACTGTCAGTCTGAGTAGAGAGCCAATGAAAATCCAGCCTCAGCACCTAAACCACACTTCCCTGTTACAAAACCATCCAAGCTGTGGGGTGCAGGAGGGAAATCCCCCTCAGCACCAACCCACACCCCCCTGCAGTGACCCCTCCTCTGGAGGCTGCTCCTCTCCGGGTCTCTGTGCCTGCCATGGCCCTCAGTGCAGAGCCTGGGTGCCTCATCCAGCCCTCAGGCCAGGGCTTGGACACACCATTCCCTTCCCTGGCAACTGAATCATAGCTCCAGGTAGTCACAATTTCTAAAGCCACAGTCACCCTTGAGGCATCTCTGAACGTGTTTCTCCTAGTGGGAGTTGGGTGATTTTGAAGTCACTGGGATTAAAGAGTTCTGGTGAACATAAAGATATTTTTTATACTGGTCCGCTGTTTGCTGATGTTTTTTCTTTATTTTTTTACCTTTAGGATGAACGTGAAGCCAGAGAAAATGTGAAAAGAGAGCAGGATGAAGCGTACCGCATCTCGCTGGAGGCTGACAGAGCCAAGGTGTGTGCAGGGGGAGAGACCCGATGGGATGGGAACCCTCTGGAGTTTGGGAATGCTCTCTGGTGCAGAGGACTGCCCACCTTCAGTTGTGCTCTGAACATGAGACCCTAAAGTCCTCAGTGTTGTAAAGTGGCACCAGATAAAGTCACTAGGACTATACTTGACTACATCTTTTAGCTAAACCCATCCTGGCTTCATTTAATAATAGAATTTGGGAAGGGAATGGCAGGAAAATATCACTTAATAAATATCCTATCTCTTATATTAGTTTCTACAGAAACGTTGAGAAATTTCTTTGAGTTTGTATTTATCACATATTTATGTGGGATTGCTCTTTGTGTTTGTTAGAGGGAAGCACAAGAGAGAGAAATGGCAGAGCAGTTCCGCTTGGAACAAATCCGGAAAGAACAGGAGGAGGAACGTGAGGTGAGATGTTCTACCTTCTCTGACAACTTTTTGAATTCATGAAGCTTATGAACACTGAAACTGTCATTCGACACACTCTGCAACTTCAAAGTATACTTTTTATGTGATCAATTTTTTTTATTATTGATTTCTTGCTATATATCTGTGAAACAAAGTGCAGCTAAATCATCTTCATCCACTGTTTAATAGCTTTCCTGTTTTATCATCAGGGTCTCAAATACAGCCAGATATTAGATAGACCTGCCCACAGGAGATCTGTGAAATGAGCTCCATAAATGGTGGAATCTTTGGGAGGCTCTAACCTGTTTTCTGCAGCCACTCCTTTTAAAAACATGGAGTCCTTTCATTTTTTCCAGGAAGTAGCACAAAGCCTACCTGCAATTCTGATCAAACAAGTTGCTAAATTTAATTTGGGAGACAATGCACTTACTAAAAAAAAAAATTAAGGAAATAAAATCCAAAATCTTAAATTTGGATTTGTGGTACTTTAAAATTTTTCTGAATAGTCTTCTACAGACTCTTCCTTAGAATGAAAATTGTGTTTAAACAAGTGCTTTATGTCTCTAGGCCTCTATGGGGAAACAGAAACCCTGTGCTGTGAAGAGTACTGTTCCTCAAACTGATATTTTGTAGATTCTCTCAATTATGTAAATTCTGAGGGTCCCAGTGCCTCTCAGAGATGGCTCCAGCAGCCTCTTTCAAGGTCTAGACTAATTGTGGGATGGCAATTCTGTGAGGTTAATAGCAGCTGAACATGAATCTACTGTAGCAGGAATGGGCTCACACTCACACTCAGGCTCAAGTAAGAAATATGTTTTTCTTTCCTAAGTAATTCTGTGTGCATAGAAACAATAATTATTTCTGCTTCATTATATCTGCTCCTGAACCTTTTCTGATACCTTGGCCTGTTGGAAATGGTTTTCTTATGCAAAGGCTGCAGGACTGGCCCATGTTATCAAAATATACCTGGGCTTCCCTGTTTTAATGCAGAGTGCAGTAATGAAAATAATGGAATCTGTTTGCTTAGAGAACAAAAGGGATTTTAACAATAATGTTTACTAACACTCCCCATTTTCAAGTATACAGATTACTTTGGACTGAATTGTTCTGCAACAGTGTTTACTTACAGAAGTGGCTTTATGTTCAGTTTGTATTTTAAAATCTGACTATTGAGCACTTCACATACTGAACATCTTTTTATCAACAAACTGAAATTGCTTGTTCAGGTCCAAGAGTTTTTAATGTGATCCATCATGTCGTTGTTTTCTGACTTGGTTTTCTGGTACAGAATATCCATTGTAAATTGCCATTTTATGTTGAAGCATTGGAGAGTGGTTACTTTGGGGAGCGACGCACTCTTTGCACAAAGGAAGGAGCTCTAATGAGCTACTGTTGTTTATTTTTCTATAATATAATTGATTGGGTTCAGTAAATAATGTAGCATCTGTTGTTATACTGTGTGGGGAAATGTCAAAACAGCAAGATAGTAAGCAGGTGGTTTAGAAGGGAGAGGGAGAAAATTAAAATAGAATCTATTTAAAATATAATCTCATAGTAGATGAGCAAAAATGAACTCAAGTTCTATGTATAAATATTTATACTGAGGTATAATTTGCTCAGAGGTGCGTGTGTAAGAAGTAGACTATTTAAAAGCCTTCATAATCTTGCTTCTGCCCAGTCCTTTCTCTGCAATGTAATCACCCTCCATCAGTTTCTGTTACTAAATGACCTTGGGGAGGTTTTCAAAGGCACAAATAGCAATCATGTATCCTGAAAGTTCCTTGAAAATCAGGGTACATCCCTGCCTGACTGCTTCTTCAGTTTGAAAAATTGTCTTTTGGACACATTTTGGGGGAGGCAGTGTGTTTGTGCTGCTTCTTCCATTCATTTACCTTCTCATTCAGTGCAGCCTTAAGAGAGGTGATACTGTAACAGCTGCTTCTGAGTATGATCGAATTTTTGACAGCTGCTGATGCTGCTCATGAGTACCAAAAATGCCCTTGAAAATCAAGGCCACCTCGTTCAGCAGTCTAATGTTAGTCATTAATTTTATTTTTAAAAAAGTTAAATCTAATCAAAGGATTGGTGCTGTAGCAGCTCCCAGAGACAGAGGACAGAGAACACAGAGCTGGGTCCTGCCCTTAAAATCTTGACATCAGCGATGTTAGCAGGAAGACAGTCATACACATTTTCAGTCATGTAGTGTCACTGCAATTTGGGGGCTGATTTCATGCAAGTTGTTGCAGAACATGTGCTCACCTGTACTTGGAACCATCTTCTTGCAAATAATAATAATAATAATGATAGCAGCTTACTTGAAATCTTCAAGCTCACATTTCTGTTCTCCCAGTTTTCTTCTTTGACCATTCCTACTTTTATATGTGCACTGTATATCTCATGTACATTCGTGGCGTTTTTAATTGCGTCTTTTACCAGTGTTTCAGTTTATTTATAGTAAATTTCTTGCATATATTTCTTTTGACTCTGAACTGCCATTAAGGGTCCACTCTACTGCAAATGGTCAATTACTCTCTGCAAGACAAAGGCAATTTGACAAGTGCATTTAAAGAAATACTTTTACTGCCTTTTAATTTATACCCTTTAAGGAAGCAATTGGCCACTTGACAATTATTCTCTCATTTAATTTTTTTCCAAGGCTTTCTGCCAAATGATTAAATTACGAATCCCATCGTGCATTAACTGTAGACCTAATAATATGTGTTATAAAGAAGGATTTATTTTAATTAGTTGTCTGGTGGGCTGTTATTAAGGAGTGAATAAAAATTATTTTGTCATTGAGATGTAAAGACTCTGGAGCACTGCGACACATCTTGAAGTTCTAGAAGAAATAAAAAGAAAAGCTTTCTGTCCTTTTCTTCTGTTGCTGGCATTGCAACCTAAAAGGTTGTTTTTCCTTCCCCAGGCTATCAGGCTCTCTCTGGAGCAGTCTTTGCCTCCCGAGCCAAAGGAGGAGAGCACTGAGTCTGTCAGCAAACTCCGCATCCGGACGCCCAGCGGAGAATTCTTTGAGCGGCGTTTCCTGGCCAGCAGCAAGCTGCAGGTTGTCTTTGATTTTGTAGCTTCCAAGGGATATCCTTGGGAGGAGTACAAGCTGCTGGGCACCTTTCCGAGGAGAGAGGTGAGTAAATACCTTTCAGGAGTAAATACCTCTGCTTCTTGCTCCCAAGGGTTGGATGGGCTGGTGTGTTATAGCATAGAAGGTAAAAGGTGTGCCTGGGTATGTTTGAGTGCTGCCAGGCTCTAAGCCAGGTGCTGACTGACCAGTGCTGTCAGATGTTACAAACAGAGCTGTGTGAGACCTGCCTCGTGACGTTGTAAAAAATCCTACATTTGGGAAAAAAGCTGTGGACCATATTCAAAGAAAACTTGAATATGCTGAGCCTGCCTTGCTCACATCCTGGTTTGAAGGAAGCTCCATCAGCACTGCTGGTAGGACAGGTCTGTTGTGGGCTGGTACTTCTGACCTCTCTGGTTTTGCCACCTTGGTGCAACTTTGTGTTATGAACAAGGCTCAGTGTCAGATAGTACCCAGTTATGAACTATTAAGTACATCCTAATAAATATTTGATCCTGTTACATAATACCAATAGATAATTACATCTCCTACCTTGAAATTGTAATGATGTACCTGCTGATTTTCAGAATCAATACTGCTCACTGCTTACAAAAGCCAATTAAATTCTGTTGATAAATCAACAGATAATTTTTGTTCTGGCTACTAAGTTTCTTTGAAAATACACCTCTGTGTTTTCTGCACAAATTAGCTTTCATTTCTTATTTAGTTATTGCTACAGCAAAGGTGAAAGTCGGTAGGTCCAACTGTGCAGGGGCCCTGCATAAAAGGTGAAGGGAATGGGCACTGCAGAGATGTCAGGACAGAGCCAAGCAGTGGTGGGTGAAGTTCAGAGTTTTTTGGCCATACTGCCTCAGCACTGCAGAGGAGTGGGGCAGCTCTGGACCAGCTGGGGTCTTGTTTGCTGGAGGCATCTCCAGGTGAGTGGTTAGGCCATTTTTCACCAAAGGAGTTCAGTAATTTGGATTGCTTTTCCATTTTGTTTCCCATCACTGCCCCTGGAGGAAGTTCACTAGGAATGAGGCTCTGATTGATGTTTACAGTAGTTTGTAACAGATACCTCTTGCTTTATCATCTTATTTGTAAGTACTCCAGAGGAGAAGAAACTCATACTTAGCAAGCATACAACCTTGTGAGTGGATGTGATTTCTGACCCATTTTTGGCACAACTGTGAACAGGATTGCAGTGCTTGCAGCTCTTCTTCCACCTTGTCCTGTATTGGGAATCCTAATCAGTCAGACTGAAAAGTAGCATTTAAGAAATCTCATTAATCACTAATTAACTTAACTCCTTAAGCATGCAGTATCAGTTCCAGTGGAACCAAAGACTAGAAGTCATCTGTGTTTCCAGAATTTGTTCAGTTTACTTGACAGAAGAAAAACAGTGTTTTACAGTCCAAACAATGGGTTTGTGTGTTTTAAATAATTTGCAAGTCATGCCTGCCTACCCGTAACTTATTTCTGATGTAATACATATTTAATATAAAAACCCTATAGGTATATTACTCTTAACTTTTTACATTTGTTTTTCACTTTACACTGGCTGTTTCTGTACTTAATCACATCATCATCATTATGAATGTTAGTCCTCTGTAAAAAGTTCAAAAATTTATCAGGTGAATCACATAAGAACAAATTTAAAAAGGAGTAGAAAAAAAAATACCACTAAATTAGAACAGGCTGGTATTGTCAATACATTTGTGAAACTGGCGGGGAGAAAAGGCTGAGGCAAAGAAAGGAGAATTTAATGGCAGGGTCTGGAGCTGTTGGTCTGTTGCGTGGGAAGCAAAGACCCTGTCATCTTTTTTCTATGATTCCAACCTAATAATGCCATGTATGAGGAGTCACATAAATGATTCATGCTGATTGACTCAGCCGTGTATGAATCCTGTTGCCATTGTGACCACCAGAGCTACGACAGACGAAAAATATTCCCCAGGGGTTTGCTAACCACTGAGAACTGTAAATGACATCTGTGATGCTCCCCAGGTTTGGAAAGTTGGAAGTGTGCAACTCCATAGACAGATTTAAAAAAAAAAAAAAAAGTTGAGTGGCTTGGAAGTACAGTCAGTGTATATTCACTGCCTTGGGCTTTGGGGTCTGTAGTCTCTTAAAAATACACTGTAAGTTACCAAGACCCTTCTGCTGTATATGTTACAAACATGAATTGGAATCTGTGCCACAAGGACGGAGCACTTGAAATGCTTGTGCTTCAGAAAACAAGAGCATTTAAAATGTCTGTATTTAAACTATACATAACGTTTTTGAAAAGATATGTTTGAAAGTATCAGAATTGCTTTGCTGGAGTTTTGCCTCAATAAGATGAAAACATGTCTTCTAAAGTTAGTTTGGGGTTTTTCTCTATCCTAATCTGCTTTACAATAGCGTACACACCCCCAGAAGTGTTTCTGTCTAATCAAAACAAGGGGATTATCTTCAACCAAATCAACAGTTCTTGTGATAAACTTGTTAGAGCATTTTTACCTGCTTTTCAAAGCCATCAGTCCTGATACTGATGTTGAAGTGTTGTTGAAGTATTTTTACATCTTTGGTAAATAAAAATTCATTAGTTCTTAGTCCTATGTTCCAGTTGCTTACACAGATATCCTTAGCTAACTTAAAGTTGGTATCATAACCCTACTGTAAATACAAACTTCTACACATCAGTAAATACACAGATTAACCTTTTCCAGACACTACTTGTAGATTTTAAAGCAGCAGTGACATTCCGAAGCAGTTAAGCACATGCAGTGACTCGTTATTGGGTCTTTGTCACTGACTGTGTTGTTCTTTCTACCAGTGCTGAAATTAGATATTAACCAGCTCCTCTCTCAGTACCTCAGCACCACATCTTGTACCAGCATTGTGTATCACAAATGTGAGCCTGGGGCAGCAGGGAGCCTGTGCCTCAGACTCTGAAAATGTTGGCGAGCACATCTTTGGGAGTGAAAAGCTGTGTTGTATTTCTTGGCATTATTCTTAAACACACCTGCAAAGGATTCATGGGAGCAAAGGTGTCTGCTGTTAAATGTGTGTGCTGATTTCACAGTTACAGTTCCCTTTCTTCCAGAAATCACATTTAACTCTTAACAAAAAGAGCTTCCCCTATGTATATTTGTGTGCTCAGTCAACCTTCTAGTTCAGTATTTAAGTCCCTTTCTCTTAAAAGCCTTCCCAGACTCTGATTTGGTAGTCCTCTTGATCTCACAGCTGCAAGATCCTCCTTCTCCCAGTGCCTTGGAGACCTCCAGATGATCAGTTCCTCACTTACTTCAGTGCTGGTGATGTGCACAAGTCTTCCTAAAACCCTTCACATCTTACAGGGTGGGCATTTCACCCCACTTAGGCAAGAAGCTGAAGTGGACCCAGGTCAAACTGAAACTATAAGAGGAATGTGCAGAAATTTACCCAAACTGGGCTTCAGCCACCCTACTAGGGTTAATATGTTGGTGAATGTTTTATGGTATCTCTCAGAAAAGGAAGGGCCAGGCATGTTTCCTCCTTTTAAAAGCTATGTTTGAAAAACTGAACTTATTAATTTCTCATGAAAAATCAAAATCGCAACCTATAATTTCTGCTGCTGGTTTCTCCCTGAGGTGGAGCATTAGTTATGTATTTGAGAGGATGCCTTCTGCAGACACGGTATTAGAGACTTAAGCTCTTTATTTACTGTATCTGGAAGCCTTGGTAAGCCAAGACTTCTACAGTATTTCACATTTTTATTTTTCTGAGCCACAGCTTAGGATCAGGTGGCAGTTAAGTCACTTAAGGTTATTTAAATGCATCTAAAATGTTGCTTAATAATTCAGAACCAGTTTGCTCTGTTTAGAGTATTAAGATTTTTTAAATCCTTTTAATTAACCAATTTCAACAGCAGTTTAAATAAACAGAAACAAAAAATCTGTCTCCCTTGAAAGGGCAGAAAATAAATTTAACTCAAATTGCATGTCAATTTAAATAAGATATGATCAGGATTTCAGTAAATTTAGGGCCAGGCAATTAGCAGTTTTATATGGGAGTATAGAGTAAGATATTCCTCCAAACCCAAATGTGATTGTTCATTCCTGTGCTTTGGCAGGATTAATCCTCTTTGATACTCACAGTGGTGAAAATAGTGCCACGGGATAGTAAATTTAGCTGCAGCACTTGGTGCAGAGTCCTCTGAGCAGGGAATTATCCTCTGATGTTCTCAGAAAGGTATTTTAGAGCATGATCCCTATATTGCTGTGCCAGGTAGTTTGACAATTTTATATATGAATTCTGGCAAGTGTTCTTTGTAAAGGATTGTTCTGAATTTCACCCCATGCAAACTACTTCCTTCAGATAACTTAGTTTTAAACTCAGTAGGTCGTTTTTAAACTCTCTAAATAGTTCATGAAAGAGTTAAATGTCCTGGACCATCTTTGGCTCTTAACATTCTTCCTCCCAATCCTGATCTTGATAGAGAAATGGAAGAAAGATGTTATTGTGATAAAGGATTTGTGCAGTGTCATGGCTATATCCTATAGTACTTTTAGTAACTTTCTGTAAATCAGGAAAGTAGCTTGAATATCTGGTTTATAGCAGAGGAGGATTTCAGATGAATGAAATTTTTTTCTGATAGGTTAAAAAAATTTTGAGAATTACATGTGATAGCTGTAATTTTTCTGACCATTTCAGTTACTGATATTTATCTTTCCTACTACACAAAGTAGTAGTCATCTCTTTTAATTCACATAATTTAAATTTTTCAGGTCAGTGGTGTCATATGTTTACTCTGATCTAGTTTACACAAGGCCACAGCCACCTACTAAGGTAGATGTCCCTCCTCCTATCATTTACAGCTTTCCTTAAGTCAATACTGCCTGCCCTTGTCTTTCCTCTCCTTTCAAGATATGTTGTTATTTTATTTATTCAAGCAGTTAGGTTTGGTTTAGTTAAGACACTGAGAAGTTGCCTAAGCAAATTGGCCATTCCAGACTGGCATATTCCCATGCCTCTTTTTGAAGCCTGGTTTCTGACAGTTCCTCCTGACAGCTTGTAACAGTGGAAGGATTGGGACCATTAACCTCGAGTGCAAGAGGGAAGGACACTGAAGCATTTGTAGCTCCCAGATTTTCCTGCTTTTGACAAGTTTGTTGCTCACAAAGAACAGTATCAGATTCTTTTGATCAGCACCTACAAAAGGGAGTAGCTAACATTCCTTCTCTGATGAAGTTGGTGACAACACTTGAGAGAACATTGAGTATATTTTGCTTCTTGAAACATGATGCTTACTTTTGTGGAAATATGATTTCCATATAGGTAGTAAAAAATTCTGTGAGTAATACAGAAAGATTTTTCGCAATGTTTTCTTCCAAGAAAGACAGACTTGACGTGTTTCTTTCAGACCCCGTGTCTTTACATAAGTAACAGATCCAAAGAGAAAGATTAAAGCCATTCGTGTATCAAGTCACTGAAAGGAAATCTCATCCCACAGATGTAAGAAAAGAAGTAGAATTGCATTCTGTAGATCAATATAGTTTCTGATCTCTCACAGCAACTCTGTTTGAATACAGGGAATGTTTAACCAGTTTCAGGAAATAGGTGTGCATTTCAGATGAGCTCTTTTACTCGGGGCTCACTGGAGTAAGCAAGCATTCACCCAGCGCTGAATGCTCAATGCGGAGCGCGAGCTCTCCGCTGAATCATCCTCATTAGTTAGCCCAGTGACTAATGCCAACCATGGGATTAATATATTCCACCCAACAGCCCTTCAGTGCACATCCCTCGCACCCAAAGTGCTCTTTTATTCAGCACTGCCCCATTTTACAAAACATTTATTTCAGGGGAGGCGCGTTATTGTTCGCAGGAAGATGCCTTAGTTAAGCTGTAGAGCTTTGCTCTTGCATTTGACATTATCCAGCATAAACTGGGCCTGAGATATTTTGTACTTTTTCTCCAAAATTCATGCTTAATATCCATTTTGTGGACTTTTTTTTGACCCTTGTAGGAAGAAAATGAAATGATAAAATACCAATAGAGAGCCTTTGTAATTGTATGATACTAAGACTGCTGCGTCTGGTTACCAGAAAATTTAATGATCTCCTGCTGTTTTGGTAATTGCATAAGTAATGCATCAGACTAAATCACCAAAGCAGTCCTAGGCACTCTCTTTATTCCATTTACCTATCTACCAATCACAATGTTATACTGTAGATATCATTGTGGTATCTGAACATCTTAATCCTTTGAACTCATGATAAAAATCCTTTTGGATTGTTTTTTCATGCAATTATAATTAAGTGCACATGAATCCAATCCTGGGTCGTTCTCCTGTGAGTGACTGTGTTCCCGTCCATTCCCCATACACAGGATGTATGCAAAGCAAAGTTCTTACAGTTCTTTTGGAGCACTAAATGTATTTATATGTTTTCAAACTTCCAGAGGATGTGGCTGTGTGCTTCCTTTCAGCTCTTCATCGATCTCCAGAGTGAAAGCTGTAGTATTCCTGGGGATGTCATCTTTTTTCTGTGAAGCTAGCACATTTTAAAATAATTAAATACATGAATAATTGTTAGTTCACTATAAGCACACAGGCAGCAGTGACCACAAGAAATGGACTCTTTTGCTCCCTGGCACAGCAGAAAGGATGCTTAGCAGACAAATGCTCTCATCTGTAAATGCCAGTGCTTAAACTTTCTCTGCTCAACAAGAAAAATGAAGGTAAATAGCGTGAGAGAGCAGGTTGTGGAGCTCCTCTTCCTGCAGGTCCTTTGTCAGGAAAAGACAAGGTCCAGGGTATTCTGTTGGCTTCTCTTTTTCCAAGAAACCACACAAAGAATTCCTAAGTAGATCAAAGATTTCAAACCAGAAAGAAGGAAGGGAGGAAAGCAGAAAATCTGAGGAGAGCTTTACACCACCCTCCTCTTCCTCGAAGCCTGGAGTCCTCCTGTCTCGGAGTTGTTGCCACTGTGGGACCAAAATTGTCCAGGTCAGGACCTGCAGGTGACTGCTCTGACTGACTCCATCTTCTTGCTCTCAAGGCAACTGGTGTAATACTTCAGCACCATCAGCACCACAACAAGAAAAGTCACATTATTCAAAGAGGCTTTTCTAAATTGAAATACTTTTGTGTTTGCACTTGTGCCAAAATGAAAGAGCGGGTTGGTTATTTCGTCATTGAAAATGAGCTGTTTGAAAGGCTGGAGGGAGACACAGCCTCTTGGTAGTGCTTTTTTAAAGTGAGATTAATTATTGGAAAGAAATATAAAACAAATATTCAGTGATGTTGGTAACTGGATGTATTTTGGATGTATTTTGGGCAAGTACTGATCACTAAACAAAATTTCTGATCCTTGGCTAAAAAGAGGCACAGAACTGCCTCAGAGCTACCCAGGTGTATACAGCCCTTCCTAAGGCCTTTTGCTGGAAAGTAGATAAACTACAGTTATGTATTTCTTTTATTACTCACTGTTAAAAAGCTGTAGGATTTGGGTAAAAATCTGGTATTTTTAAAAACATTGTTAACATTGGGGCTTTATTCAGTTTCAACAACAAAAAAAAAAGACTCGGTTTTGTGGCGTTTTTAAGCTTTGTTTTGCTAATATGACGTCTTTATTCCAGTTGAAAAATTAGATTTTCATTTAGAACTTTTAAAAAGCATCATATAGTCCAAGTGCCACTATGCAAATGTAGCAACACTGGGTTTGGGCTTATCCTTGTTATTTGCACCACCCTGTCATTACATTTAGCGTTGTAGAAAATAGGGGAGTACGCAGTTGCTCTCTTAATTTACTGTCAAGTAAGTCAAGTAGGGCAAGAGAGATTAGTAAGCCTTCACTGATTAAAACCTATGCAGCAATTTTTTTTTAATATAAATTATGTTAAGGCAATGAAAACTTACTCTTTGTGAAGGTTGGTAGCATCTCGGAGCACTGCATGGCTTTCCAAGGGAAAAATGGGAAGCGTGCTCAAAGTAGAGGATACAGCATCACAATTTTCTGTTTTATCAACAGCGGCTACTTTGCTTAGTAAATGTATTTTTAAATATGCTTAATCTAAAATATGTTTTGAGAGAACCTCTTCAGGGAAGTAAGACAAGAGTGTGATGTATTGGATTAAAGCTTTGTATTTGGATTGAGGCTACAACTCTTTTACTATGACATATTTTTCCTTGTTTGTGACGGCTTTCTTCAATTCAGATGTAAATTATCTCCAAGTTTATTCAACTAAGCCCGATCTAATTGCATATATTTCTATAAAGTAACCCTACTTTTGTTTGTTGCTCAAGTTGAGCGTATTATCCGTGTAACCCAGAGATATTTCAATAGGTAGAAAGGATTCACTGTATTTGTTTGTGTGTCACTCTGAAAATATAGTTTTTTAAACAGATCTGGTACTTTACCAGGTGTGCCTTTAAGTAATTTCTATTGCATTTATACTTTAGGAGGATTAAGAAAGAGAGTAAAAGAACTCTTTGTCCGTTAGATTCATTAAATGTATTCATGCGTGTGTAAGTGGTATAGAGGCTGTGCTGCTCGGGAATCAGATCCTTGTCCTAGGGTGGAGAGAAAGGTGAAGGGTGTGATATTTACTGCTTGTGTAAGTGTCATAATAATTGTGTATTGGATTCTTTATTTTTAAATTACCTTCCTGGGCATTAAGCCATTTTTTTTTTGTATTTATCTTTTCTCCGCAGAGTTAGGGAGGGTAAGGAACCACACCTTGTAAGTGGTAAAAGTACAGCTGCTCAGGATGTGAGTGTGTGATAGAACAGATAGGTCAGCAAAGGTGAAGACAGAAATAACTCAGAAGTTAGTCTAGAAGGAAAAAGACTTTGCTATAAAAATGTATTAAAATGTTCTTTAAACTAGTATCAGTTTTCATTTTTGGTTTATCTAAAAACTCAATGAATTTACTCAGAATAAAGTGTAAGCAGCTACTATGTTCTTACAGGAGGAGTATAAGAGTTAACATTACTACCTTGTGCCTTGCAGAGTCTTAAATAATTTGAACTTCTAAGCGGCACAGAAGTACTTCAGCTAGCTAGTGCTTAGTTGGAATAATCACCACAGAATTCACTTGAACAAATGCTTGTTTAAATGATAACCTCCCTGGCACAAAGTGACATTGGTTGTGTAACAAAGTTCCTGAAAGATGAAGCCATAGCTCCAGTGCACCAAAACCTAAGGCCGAATAAAACTGAATCCATAGTTGCAAGAAAAGTATTGTTTATCAACTTAAACCTGTTTCAGTGAAAGCAGCTCAATGGCAAGAGCTAAGACTGGCAGAAATAAAGTCCTGTAGCACCTCTGATCCTATTGCTCAGAGGAGTCTTCCCTGAAGGGGGGAGTGTTGAAGTTTGCACAGAAAGTCATTTGCCTGAAGATAAAATCTCCTGGGGCACTCTCTGTGCTCAGGGCTTTGGGGCAGCCCTGAATGCACCTGCAAGTTATTGTACAGGGTTCTGTGAGCTTGAATGTCAGTAATTTTGCTGTCACTTGTGTTAGACTCTCAGCTTCTGGACACTGAGTCCCTCCTTCGCCACCCTCCTCACTGGATAAGTTTGGAATGCCTTACAGTCTCTTTTTAAGGGGTTTTAGTTCATGTTTCATTATAATATAGAGTATTTGGCATTAGCAAACCCACAAAAGATTTGAGAAATACATTCAGCTGGTATCACAGTGTGGTGCATGAGCTGACTCCTAGAGTGTGTGCTTATGACTGGTAGAAAGTCAGTTATTGTAGGACTTCAAGATACAGATAAAAAATGTGCCTTTAGCATTTGTTAAGGCTTTTAACTAATGCTGAAGGTGAATTTTGCAACCTTAATCAGGAAAGTGTTCATTCTGCCACACAGGTGGAACAGATGAAATCAGGTTCAATATATAAGCGTCCTTCAGTGATTTTCTGTGTAATTGCTAACAACATAGAATAAATCTTCAGATAATAAAGGTGTAGGGGTTTGGGACAGTGTAGCTTACATAATGTGCAGGGCTGTTTTGGAAAGAGCATCATGCAATGGCATCAGAGCCAAGGGGTGTCAGCACTGAAGTGGGCTCCAGAATTTATACTGATGGTAATTGAACAGGGCACACAGATATGCATTTAAAGGCATTTTATACTTTTCATTATGAAATAATGCATATAAGTGTAAGTGAATGAGATTCAGTAGAACACTACATTGAGCACACCTTAGCAGGCTACAGCTCTTTCCTTTGATCTCTGCTATAGATCATTCTTTGGTTTCTAATTCTGTTTTGAAATACTGTAAGTTAGAATGCATCTTAGGTCTTATATTCCATATATTTACAAGAGAAACCATTTCTTTTGTTAAGAGATGTGTTCACTAATAAGGCTTCTATTCTTTGTAGTAAACAACATATTTACAAGCCACAAATAACAAAGTAGAAGCTGCAGAAGGGTTGTGGTGTGATAATTAAGTACAATGGCGACCCATATGAACAGAAAATGCCAAGGAGCTAAAACAAAGCAACAACAGCTTTGTTTGTTGACAGATGCAGGAGCCATATTGTTAGTTAATTGGGTAATGGTGTAAACATTTGCAAACTCTGCTGTCCCTCAGTGAATTAAGCAGCACACTGAAATTATGGGGAAAAGCTGCACAGTCCTTGTGCTGCAGGTACTCCACCAGGCTTCTCACTGAGGAGGGAACATGATGTGTTGTTATTTAAGGCCCTTGAAGTTTGCAGACCTTAGACTAGGATGTGTATCTTGAATTACACTCAGGTGGATAACAGCTTTCCGTATGGTTACAGCCTGGAAGGTTGTGTTCAGTGCCTAGGCATACTTCTGAGATTTTTTTTTTTTCTAAGTGTTAAAGAGACTTGTTGTGACTTTCCTTCCTTTTCTTACAAAAAAAAGGCAAACAAAAAAACCCCAACAAGATGGTTGCAGGATTTGAAAATAGAGATGTCTAAATTAATACAGGCTTGTACTGAAAAGAAGGAAAATTGCTTCTCTCAGGTGCCCAATACCTCAGATGCTGTGAATTGCACAGACTCCTCTTGACCTCACTCCCTGTTCAGTAACAGACTGTAGCAGAATACGAAAACATTAAAAAATGCAACAAGATACTTAATTAGCATAGTTCTGTAATCACAAACTTAAATGCACTACTTTGGCTGTTTTTTACATAACAGGTTTGCTTTCGAAGATAATAACCTTTCAATAATTCAAGCAGCATCTGTGCAGGAATGCATAATTGGACTGTAGATAATAGGAATCTAAAATTGAGTCTGGTTTTTGTAAATTATTTTTCTCTTCAGACATTTAGCAGTAGCTCACCACGGTACATGAAGTTTAAGAAAATATATTCCTGCTTTGGGAATAAAAATAGTGCATCTGTTTGGTTTTGGGGTTTGGTTTGGGTTTTTTAATTATGTCATTTAAAAAAAAAATTCTGCTGCAGTCAGATGAAATTACACTGATTTTGATGGTCTTAGGAAGTGATAAGCCTTGAATGTTTGTTTAAATAATAATTTTTTCCCTAATAATTCAATAAGACAATAGAAAGGCAAAGATATTTCAAGTTTGCCTGATTTAGTTGGGGGGAGAGAATGAGAAGCAATACTATTTTTGTTAGTAGGTAACAGGATTAATAAATTAGGCTTTTAAGAAAATTACGTGAACATTTCTTATTAATTCATAGCATTTTGTGTGCTGGACCCGTAATATTTTCAAAAAACATTTTTAGAAAGCAGTGGCATGCTGTGATCATAGATGAAACAAATTTAACTTTGGAAAAAAAGTTTATTGGCATGCCTTTGCATTTATTCCAATGGCATAAGACTAATAAGCTGTTATTCACAGGCAGACTTCTGGTAGCTGGTGTGCTCACACAGCAAAATAAACAAAAACAGAATTACCAGGGAAAATAAGTTTAAAAATGGAAGTGAAATATTTCAGAAAATGGTTCATCTTTCTGCATGAAGCTTTGGAGTGTTCTGAAGGATGCCATGGTGTTGGCTTGTGAACTTGTAAACATCTGAATGACGCTGGGACACTTGTCATTAATTTGTCTATATAAGTAAATATATAGAAAATGAAATAGTTTTCTCCCAGCCTGGGATCATTGAGGAGTCTGGAAAGCATTGAAGTGAGTGAAAGCTGGGTGTTCCACCACGTGACTTGGAGCAAGAAAGGGAGTAGGAAAATAATGTTTTTTTCTTTTCAATGGAGAGATCCTGTTGGGTTGGCTGTGCTGCTTGCACCATCCGTTTGACTGAAGTTTTGGGATGATTATCTAGGAGTACAGTTTTGTTTTTTGTCTTAACTCACGTGTTCAAGTAATCCTTCCACAAGTTCTTAACTTTGACAAAAACAGATTAGTGCATGAATTTATTGTAGAGAACCAGACCTTCTTGGCATTAATGTTGGGGATTCTGGTTTTTCATTATTCTGTTCATTGTTATTACAAAATAATACTGATAATAACAACAACAGGAAACACAATATATATTTCTTAATCTGCATCCTGGAAAATAATACTCACTACTTCAGTTATCATTGATGGAGGGACTCAAAAATTTCCCCTGTGAAAGTCTGCACTGTGAAGAAAAACAATTCAAAAGTCTGCTTACACATGTGTTTGTGTTCATGTATTCACAGGTGACCCAGCTGGATCCAAATAAATCATTACTGGAGGTAAAACTGTATCCTCAAGAAACCCTTTTCCTAGAGGCAAAAGAATAGATCAAACAAGATTGTAGGACTAATCATCCTTTGATAAGCCAGAGGCACAGCATCGAGAGAAGACTTCTCTGAGCACCACCTTGTACTGACATCCAGCTCAATTCCATGTCACAAGTTTGCCTCTTGCAAGAATCCTGAAAAATTGAAAAAAAACAAACATAGCTACTTAAAGTTTCACATACATGAGTATATGTTTCCAACCTCATTAAAATGAGCAGAGGATAAAGTTCTGCTATGAACACTGAACGTTATGATTCTGTTGCTCACTTATCATCCAGCTTTTGTTATAATTAATGCACTGTTAAAATGTGAGTGATTGTTAAGTAGAATTTTTACTCCTCAAATGCCCCTTTTTCACCAAGAAATCTTGGACATTTCTGCCTGTACTTTTGACACTAGAATGCTGTATATTTGATATCTCACTGAGCCAATGCTCTCATATATATGCATTTTATTTCTGTGTTCGAATTTCTACTTTGTCAACTAATTTAAAAAGGCAGAAAAAATTAATGGGACATTCTCAGCCATGGAAATTTAACAGTATTATAGTAGAAAGCATATAATTTTTGTTAGTACTTTCTGACTTCTTTGATAAGATGTAAGGTTTTGTTTGGAGAATATAGTTTGACATATATGCGAGATATTTATTTACTGGTTCTGCTTTGGGTCTCAGTTCCAATTCAGTTTAGGAAGTATTTTCCATTACATTGCAGTGTGAAACTGCTTATTGCATGATGTGAATATTTAAATAACATTAGACATGGCCAGTACCAGAAACCTGGTATCTTGCCAACACTTCAGGAATCAGCTGATATTGAATATCAGCTGTTAAAAACCTTTCAAATACCAGATACAAAAGTTCTTTATTTCTCCTTGTGAAAGAAAGGGCAGTTCCCATTTTAGCAGTTTTTCTTCATTCTGGCACTTGCTTGTCTCCTATTACTCTGCTGGTTTAAAGCACCTTGTTTGGCTCATCAAACAATGGCTATTTTAAGGGGTGGTGTAATAAGAAATCTGCCTTATTGTTGCACACTTTGGACATTTTAACAATACATTATGGATCCCGTCTCAAATTAAAGAAATCCTAGTTCTCTTGTCTGAAATGTATGCACCAACTACCTGCTATCTGACCTGGAAAAATCTGGTACTTTAAATTTCTCATCCACAGAATGAGCATACTGAGGCTAAGACCATAACGTGCAGTTGATGCCAAACCTGCATCAAAACTGGTTTGTTTGGGGTTTTTTTCTTTTTTCTTTCTTTTTTTAAATGCTTTTTTTTTTCCTTTTTTCTTTTTTTTTTTTTTTTTTTTTTTTTTTTTTTTTTTTTTTTTTTTTTTTTTTTTTAATTTTTTTTTTTTTTCTTTTTTTTTTTTTTTTTTTTTTTTTTTTTTTGTTTTGTTTTGTTTTGTTTTTTGTTTTATCTTTGGGCTTACAGGAGAGTGCACAGTAGCACTACAGGATCATCATCTGCTAATCAGTTTTTTTTTCTTTTAAAGCCTGGCACATTGTTTTCCATCTATGTTTATACGTAATTCATAGTGTTTATCGTAGCTGGATGAGTTCTGATTTGAAAATTTTATACTAAGCTAAAACCAGTTGCACACATCTTTTAGTCTTTCTTTTTCTCTTTGGAAGGATGGTGATATAAAATTAAATGTATGCCTATTATTAGGATGTTAGTAATGCTGATATATTGTTACCTTTACCAAAAATGCGAATTTCTGAGCGGGCAAAGCCTTATTCTACCTTTTATAATTCTGTAATTAGTGAGTGCTACACCAGACACTTTTAGAAGTGAAGTATCTATGACAAACAAAAGGTTTGGAAGTGTAAGCAAATCCTAATAATTTGCAGTTCACAAATAAAAGAATTCCTAACCAATAGAGATAAATGTATGTGTAATGGAAAGCTGAATGCAGACGCTTCATTCTGAACTTTCATTTTCTTACAAAAAAAGAATTCCACTGCGTTTGTTAAATAAGAAATTAACACGGGTTGCAAATTGGGGTGATGCTGTTTCTACAAACAATCACAGTAAAACATACAGCAGGATTTTAAAGTGATGCATATCTTTTTTTTTCCTTCTAAGCTGCCTATTGAGGAAAGGAGTTGCTGAAATAGTGCTACACGAAGCAAAGCAACCTTTCAGCTAACTTGTTTATATTAATCTGTTCTGTTTAACCTCTGTTTGATCTCATCAGGCTGTTTTCTCTCACTCAACTTGATTTCTGTATTTTGACTATATATTCTTTACTTTGATACTAGTTTTATAAAGTTATTAAATGTGGCTTGAATATTTGTTGAACTTGTTGAAGTCAGTGCTCCCAGGGTTGTTTGGCCTTTTTTTTTTCCCTAAACTCTTCTATTATTTTTTCCCTCATTTTGTTCATATTGCAAAATACACTGTCATTATCAAAATGTTCTAGTGATAATTAACTGGAAGTGTTCAAAGTGGTGGCATTACTGCCCTCTGATATAAAGATTTTGAGATCAGTATGCAGGGATGATTCTGCCACGACGTAAACAAGTGTATCGCTCTTTAAATAAAACGTTAACGATTTTGGTCCTTAAATACTTTGGGCCTGATTTCAAGAAGCAACCATGTCGAGTCACCTTTCTGAATCACACCATCAACACAAACCAATCCCTGTGTAGAAATATTAATATTCCATGCCATCATTTTCTGCTCTCCTGGTATTCACTTCACATGCTCTGCTGGCACGGATAATCCTCTACTCAGTCGAATTTTGTAATTCAGTATTACCCTAAAACTGTAACACCGTTGCTACGGAGCACATCCCTGATTCTGCCTTTTTATCTTCAGGTTCTTCACATTAATGGATTACCATTAAGGTGATTAATGCATTAGTTTTAAGTCTTAAGGAATTACTGTTGCTGAAAGGAATCCCATGCTGTGCGTCGGCTTCTGTTACTCGTGGGGTGAAGGTGGGGCACGCTCTGGCTTTGGGAGAAACTTTCTGCCTGTTGACAGTGGTGTTTGAAATCATTATTAGAGACCATGCAGAACACGAGTGTTTGCTCTGTACTCTCTACATATGCACCCTTCAGCTCAGTGGGAGTGCTGAGGGTGTTTCTAATGGAGCTGTGTTGGGGGGTTTGTCTATTCTTTTTAATGTAGCAGAAGAGGACTTTGGCTTTCATAAACTGTACCTACTCGGTGATATTAGAAACTTAAAATAAATTTTCAATTCCAGCAATATTTCTACTAAAAAGTTATATGATTTCACTCTTCCGTGTGTGGGGAAAAATCAAATCACAATATCCCAGACTCTCAGGACTGAAGCACTTCATTATCCAGGCCTTGTGTCCAGGCTGCCTAAACAAGGCATGAGAAGATTTCAGAGCCTTAAAACATGTTCCACAGCAAGCACAAAACACATAAGTGGGTGTCTCTACGTGTGAAGAGTCACTACCAGGCAGAATCAGAACCTGCTTGGAGCAGCCAGTGGGAAATGCTAAAGATGGAGATGTCTTTATGTGTGCCATTCCTCCCTGGAGCAAAGGCTTCCCCCTCTGCTGCCCTGCTCTGAGGGCTGCTGGCACTCAGGCTGTGCACCAAGGTAAGCACCAAGACCTTCCAACGTTTGACAAAGCAGAGGATACATTTTTATTTGAAACAGTGATGGTGGCCTCTTCCAGAGGAGGAGTTTTCACTGATCGTAATTCACACTTCGGTTTTTCCAATATTGTGAGGGCCTGAGGAGAAACTAATCCCTGGGTTGGACATTCCATAGTCTGCTTCAGCACCACCATAGCACATCGACTTTTAAAGTGTGTGCTATCCACTGTCAAAGCTGTTTGACTGCCAAAATACAGGATTCCTTTAAGGTCCTTGAGAGGGAGGATGCAAATCAGTCTTCAGGCTGGCAGCTGGGTGCTTGCCTGGGATGAGCCATCCAGCCCTTGACAGTGGATGTTCATTGCAGCCATTGGTCTTTTGGAACAAAAGAGTTGGGAGTGGAGACTGGATGTTGATTCTGCACCCGAGTTTAGTTTATTAATCTGTTTGTATAAAAGAGAAGGCAACTGCAGTAGCCTTTATATTTTTCATTCTGGACAGGTCATGAAAAAAAGCAGAAATTACTGTATGCTGTACACAGCCTGAGACATTGTTCTCTTCCTGAAACTATTTCCCCACAGCTGACAAAGGTGGAGGAATAGCAAATTCAGCACTAAATGTGTCAGGATCCAGGCAGTTTTATACTCAATTTAGTCTGATACAGATCTATACTTCTGCCAGCAGAGCCATCTCTACCCTGACCTTGCACTGGGACCAGGAAAACCCAGTTAAAAACTGACCATTTTTTTTCCTGGAGCAGTTTTGTCCTGGAGCAGCTCCCTGATGTGTCTCTAGGTTGGTTAATGAAGATGAGAGGAAGAGGAAGGCCAGGCTGCTCCCCCTGGCAGCACTGCTGATTTATGTGCGATGAAATCAATGATGATCCTTGAAATACTTTTTTAATACCTTATTGCTACCTTTGCATTTTATATAATTTTAAAAAATCAAGGAAATTAAATGCTATAAAGGTTTTGCTGTCTGAAATTTCCTTAAGTCTTGTCAAAGTTGGCAGCCCAGAATTCAGGAAATAGGGAGGCAGATGGAAGGTCCCTTGAGTGTGTGCAGTGAAGGCAGGGCTCACTCTAGATCCAGCCCTTGGGAGTCACTCCAGACCCAAGCACCCTAAAAGTTTCAAAGGGTTTTAATGTCTCACGAGATAACAGAGAATTCACTCCTTAGTCAGGTCTTTTCTCTGTGGATTCTTTTATGTGTAATAAAGACTGAAGTCACACTGCAGCCTTAATATAATTCAATTAAAATGTCACTCAACTGCTGGTTATGGAAGGAGGCTTCATTAGTTCCTGTGATTACAGAACTGGTTATTTGTACTTGGTACCACTGAGTTTACTGTTCACCGAGCTCCATGTTGTGACAGTATTCCACAGGATTCCACAGTTCATCACTGTTCCCTTTCGATCCACTCAGCTTGAATGAGTTTGTGTTATTTATTAATATCATCAGCTCACCACTGATCCCTTTCTCCAGGTAGTGGTGTCTGAGGACCTTGAATAACACAGGTTCCCACAAAGATCCTTGGGGACATTGCTGCAATCTTCTCACTGTGGGTATTGTTGCTTTCTGCTTCCAGCTATCGAGCTCTGATAATACTTTTTTTTTTTAACTCAAGAAAAGATGTCTCCACTGTAGCAAACACTGCTACAGATGACTAGCTTAGTTTTTCTGCAGTTGCCCTATTTTTAATAAAAGGAGTCTCTTACACTGTAAAAATGTAATAGTCCAATTATCTTCTGGCAGGTTTTCTGTTTCTGTTACTTTTAATAATCCTTTACACCTTTGGTAATTGTTCCTTGGGGTCTGTCAGTTGTTTAATTCAGGATTTGTATCTTCCAAAAGTTAAATTTCCATGGATTTTCTAATTTTCTTTTCTAGTTTCCTACTTTAAGTCTGTGTTTCAATTACATCCTTTAATGTGCTGGTTCACATGGCCCAGCTACTTCTTGTGGGCATGCTGTAATCTTTTAAAGTCAGATACATGTGTACTCTGAGGATCTAAAATAGTGTCTTCAAAAAGTTTTGGTTACAATCTCAGTCTTCTACCTGTGACTTTAATTTCTCTTTGCTATCTTCCTCTTTATGTGGTTTTCTTCTAAAAGGGTAGTGCAACCCTGGTGATTTTTAAAAATTATTAGTGAATTTAAGTGTGTTTTCATTCACCTAAAAAATGTAGTTTCTATCATTTTATTTGCCTCTATGTGTTATTTAATCTACTGTCAGGGTCCCCGTTAGCATGAGTTACTATCACTCATAAGTATTTTACACCTTGTAATTATGGCATCCTACTCATGATCTTGCCTTTTCTAAATTTACAGGTAGACCTCGTTTGTTGTCATTTGAAAACCCCCGTTCTGTTGCGGCCATTTTAGAAGTTTAAAAATTATTCTAATGTGTGCTTAGAAATATTTTTCATTTTGTGTAGGCCTATTTGCCTGTTTATGTGTCCTGATTAATTAGGACTTTGATTGTTTAATGGAAAGCATTTCCAAACTGTGGTGGCAATGGAGAAGGAATTTTTTTTTAATGACAACTATAAACTCGCTGATGCAGAAGAACAAAATATTTATGATTTTGTGGATCTAATAAAGAAAAAAAGGCAGGAGGTATTTTTTATGAGTGAAGTATAACCTGCAAATTAAAGAGAACACTCTTTTGCTGAAATACATTTCTTCAAGGTTTAGACGAAGGTGAGTAAGATATTGTATGGCTGTTGCAGTATCGTCTAACGCGGGAAAACCAAACCAAATAAACAAAAACACCAAAAAAAGAGATCCCCGCCTTGATGCGGGTCCCACCGCGCCTTCGCACCTCGCGGCTCCCCGGGAAGCTGTTGGCTTGGAGGAGCGGGATGGGGGCGAAGACACTTGCCGGGCATCCCGCGGGACCGGCCGGCACCGCAGCCGCCCTTCGGCCTCTCCGGGGCGGGATGGAGCCGTCGGGGCAGAACTCCGGGGGCACCGGAGCGCTGCGGCGGCCGCCGGGCTCGGAGCCGCCCCCGCGGGTCTCCCTTCCCTTCCCTCCGCGGCCGCCCTGGCTCCGCACCCTGGCCCGGCTCTGCCCGCACCGCCACCAAAAATTATTTTAAAATGATTAAAAATTACTAAAAAAATAGTTAAAGGGAAGTCAAAAGAGGGGAAAAGCCTCGGTGCCGTGCATTGCCCCGTGGGCGTAGGCAGAGATGGAGCCGCTCAGCCCGGCGCTGGGCGAGAGGCGCGCAGGGAAAAATTGGGCATTCCCAAGGAAAAAAAAAAAAAAAACAACAAAGCAACCGACAAATAAACAGCCGACCAACCAAACAAATGGAGCCACATGCTCGGGCATCGCCCCAGCGCTGCCCAGTCCCGCGGGGCTGATGGCACCGGCGCGGCACCGGGCCGGGGCTGGACCGTGCCGTGGGAGATTGCGGATGGTCCCTCATTAACTTGAAAGAAGTCTGTGTTTGTATAAGGGCCCCTTAAATATCGCATGTGAACTGGAAAAAGAATACGAGAATCATTTTTTCCCCGAAGTGCGTGTGGTTTTTGATGACGCTGTTACATCGGCCCTCCGCCCCTCCGCAAACCCCCTCGATATGTCTCTTTAACGATATAGACTGTGTTTATCTGTCGCATTCCGTCAGGATTGTTCGGCTCCTGAGCTCCTGGGGCAATAAACACTGAAGGGGGGAATCCTCTGGCAAATCCGACCAGGGGCTGTCATGATCATGAATAAAAATAAAAGGATTAATCTTCTGCTGTCGGCTAATGAAACAATTTAGCCTCCAAAATATGGAAGCGCTCCGATGTGCTGAGCCGGGATGTGGCCGGGCAGATGCGGGAGCGGCGCGGGGGGGGCGGCCCCGCACCTTGGGGTGTCCGTCCCGCTGCCACGGGCGGGGGGCACTTCCCCGCCGCCCCCGGCCCGGACCGATCGCCGGGCCCCAGCAGGCAGGAGGGAGCTCCAGGGTTTTTAATTACACTCCTTCCCTTTGCTCCCTTCATTTTTCTGCACCCTTTGCAGTGAGACACACTTGGAATTAGAGTGGTTGTGACATTTTGGTGGCAGCTTATTGTGCGGAACACTTAAAGTTTAAAAAACAAGCCCCATAGAAGTTGAGGGGCTTAAAGCAGCCCCCTTTGTGGGGCAAGACATAGAGTTTTGATTCTGGACAATGGTGTTTCTCAAATTTCTTCCAAAAACCTGCACCCCATCTGTGATCTCAATGAAATCGCTTTTCTCTCTCCCTTCAATTCATTTGGCAAAGGCGAAGCAGATGCATGGGACGGGGTCTGAATTTTAATTATTAGGTTTTACCTGAAACAAAACAGCAAATCCTTTTTACCATGTGTTTGAAGTTAGGAGACGGGTAGGGGAATATAAAATATAATTAAAAAGCCCTCGGATCGTTAGGGAGCTGACAAGAGCCTTTTTAATGAACCTCTCGGAGCGCCCTACGGTAAATTAGCAGAGCGGGGCTTTCCCGAGTCGCTCTGGCTCGGAGCTGCTGCCCCCGCGGTACCTGCGTGCGCCCGGCGCTGCCAGCGCGTGTCCCCGCGGCTGCCGGGAGCCTGCGGCACACGCGCGTGTCCCTGCGCCACGGGCAGCGCCGCGGACACGGGGCATCCCCGCGGAGCCTCCGCAGCCGCGCACCCACCTGCGCGGGGACGGGCCGAGGCAGCGGCGCCGCCCGAGCCGAGCCGAGCCGCCCCCGGCCCGCGGCCGCTCCGCCGAGCCGCCGGGGGTCGCAGCGCTGCCGGGACAGCCCCCCCTCCCTCCCCGCTTCCCGCGCATTAACTCAGAGTGCATTTAACCATCAATAAGGTGCGAGGGGAAAATTGTCTGTCACTTTAATCCATGCCCGAGGGGCTGGGAAATAAAAAGGGAGAGGGAAAAGGAGGGAGGGAGAGAAAAGCAAAGGTTTTCAAGAGCTCCAAATCCACAGGCGAGCGGTGGGAATGCGGAGCCAGGCTGGGCTCCCTGGCCGGCCCTCCGTGGGCAGCGAGCCCCGAGCAGGCAGCGCTGGCTCGGGAGGTCGAGCCCGTCTGGGTTAGGAGGGGACCCGATCCGCTGCTCTCGCTCCCAGCGCAGAGCAGGGCCGGGGAGGGAAGGGCGCTCTGGGGGCACTGGGCTCCCCCAGAGATGTCCCTGCCCTCTCCGAACTCCCCCGGCAAGAAAGGGAAACTCCTGCCCGCGCCCTCCTCCGCTGTGGATCCGCTCAGCTCGTCTCGCTGGCGGGTGGAAGAAGGGGAGAGCAGAGCGGGGGCCGGCGTGGGCACCCCACACCCCCGTGCCCCCGCAGAGCGCTGCCCCCGCCGGGACGCGTGGCTTTCGCCCTCCACAGGCAGAGGCTGCTCCCCCGCCCGCCCCACTAAAGCGATTAAGATTTCCTTCTCCTCCCTTGGGAAGCGCCAGCCCGAGCCTCAGCCAAACCCGGGGGACATCAGCCAGCGCCGAAGGCCCTGGGGACGGACCACGGATTTTTAATTTTTAGCTCCAGCACACGGTGGAGCGGGGGGGAGGTGTGATGGATGGATTTTTGCGTGTGTGAGCTTTTTTTTCTCTTTCTGTGTGTCGGTGTGCGTGTGCGTGGATGGGCACAAGCTCTCAGAGAAAAGAAATTTTAGAGTAACAACTAAAGGCTTTCTTGTGCAGTTATTTTAAGGGCTTTGTTCAGTGCCTGAAGGGGGATGCGCCCATTTGTTCGGGAGGGGATTCATCACATGCCCCTTTCATGTGAACCAGAGGTTAACAACCTAATGAGCACTTGGTGAAGAGATGAAGCGTGTAAAGAGCCCGATTTTCCCAAATCCTGGGCTGCTGTCTTGGGGATGTGCTACTCTAACCTCTGCTGGGCTAATAGTCTCCGCACTTCCAGCGGGGAGGCCCCGGGAAGCCCCCGGGTCCAGCCGCGCTCAGGCGGGGCAGCAGCAGCGAGGCG